>CAJHNH020000449.1:196238-272511 GCA_905116865.2 Candidula unifasciata | reverse complement strand
TAAATCAAATGGTTTGGCCACGTAACGAGATTGGCATCAGACAGGGCACCACAGAGAGCAATGTAATACAGATACAGGGGTAACATAGCCAGAGGTAGACCACGCAGAACATAGACTGCAGAGACACTGAAAAGTACGTTATATGACGCGCACAGAAGGCCCCGTTCCAGAGATATCTTCATTCTCTGACTGCGAGACTTTCCACGAGTAGATACAAAAAGAAGAAGGCTTGCTTGTTGTTAACTCTTTGAGTCCCAAGGAACGCATCATACGTTCATAGGTTCTTACCTAGAAGCCCAATGAACGCATGATGCGCCGATTGTATTACTTTCTTTACTACCCCCTGGGCCTGTGATGCTAAATCCCCGGGGACTCAAAGAGTTAAGTAAGCCTGTTCTCTTTAACCCATCCCCTCTCCTGTTCAAAATGGGACACACTAAAGAAGGGATTTAGGTTAATGTATTTTTTCTTATTGTGTCTTGGTCAATGGCGCCAGGGAAAGATAAATTGTTGCGACTTTTATTTGGCTAATTAGTTTGCTCACGTGATTAGCTCGTGGTGTCTCATTAATCTTAGTAACCAATTAATCTCTATTTGTTTCATTCGTTTTGTCACGTGATCTTGTGAGACCATTTTCAATGCCGCCTTACTTTAGAAATAAAGTAATTCTGCTTCGTTTATTTCAACTTTAAATGGCTGGCTGGTACAATGTGTTGTGGTTAATAGTTGGACTGCGATATCTGAGCCCTTTCATGCCGATACAGCCGATTTGAGCATTTCCCTAGTCAGTGGTCTTTTACGGCATGCATGATATGGGGTTGTGGGTCTGTTCTTTGCCATCTCCCACCCCTCCCCCCAACCGACCTCTCCCAAAAAGCGGATCCAGTAACCTATACTGGAATCACCACAAACGAAAAAATTACATTGCTTTGAATATTCTAAATCTGTAAAATGATGCCATTGCTTCGTATTAGCAGAAGGCATGGCACCGGGAAGGAGGGGCAGGGGTCGACCAACACGAAGATGGGCTCATGATATAATTGACTACTTGAGAATAAAAGTACATGAGGCTGGAGGGCTGGCGAGAGTCGGAGTTTCTTGCAGGCAGACCGTGATGAGAGCGACGTTCTGCAAGGGACCTGCTACATGATGATGATGATGCTTAGTTTATTCTAATTTTAACTTCAAGGAAAGTTGGTCTGATTGTGACTCGCGTAACCTAGTGTTTCTACCTAAAGTCATTCAGTGCTCATCCGTGTGGTTTGATGTTGCAGTTAATTATAGTAAGCGTTGTATTGAGTTGAGTTAATGTGATAACCAACATCACAGCACTCAGGGCATTCCCATAAGTGCTCCGTCCCCCATCTTCGGCCCTAGCAAATAGTTCAAACATCAATGGTAACATTAGAAGTCTAGTTATCTGTCCGTCTTGCCTTTCCTCTAAGCGTCGAGTATCGGCCAGATCCCCTCGTCACTGCATCACTCTCGACAGACTGTGATGATCCATTTGCTCCTCCGAATAAATTGCACACTTACTTCTGTAAGGCTTTAACCATGCCTGCCATATCGAACATCAGTATTCACCAATCTGTGCACTGCCAACTAGTCCGACCATCGTTTAATTTTCCACCACACCGGCATACCCGGGGTAAAGATTCAGACAATGCTATTTACACGTGACTTATAAAAACGAAGCTTGCCACTCTTCATAAGGCATGCTCCAGGGAAAAAAATACATAAAACCATACATAGGTCGGGAACGTGGATCTCCACAAGCTCAGTTCTTGTCTGTGCCATCATCACTGTGGGAATATTTGCAATGACTCGGGCTTGTAGGCCAGCATAGCCTGAAATCGGTGTCAGGAAATTTTATAGGAAGTAAAGGTAATGTTGCCTATACTACTAATCAAATGTCGATTACTTTCCCGAAATGGGAAAACATCGTATATCTGTCTCATGTCAAGAACAATGGTTCTGCTGTGTATTTATGCAGATAATGATAAAGACAATATACAAAGGAGGCTGGATAAAATGAGCAACAGACACCAGCCTTGAAGACAGACAGGCCGGGAGAAAAAGGGAGGAACTGACAGATATAGATTCCCTCACAGACAGACACACGCAACTCTATATACGACTAGACATATATCTATATGGGTGTGTGTGCGTGTGTGTGCGCGCTCGCAAAGAGATAGAGAAAGAGATAAAGAGAGAGTGGTGTTTTTTTTTTGGGGGGGGGGGAGGGGGAGGGTGGGGGGGGGGACATTGTCGCAAACGTTTATATGGTCCCAATTGTAACCCTTATTGGCAAAAGTTGGTTTTCAGCGGAAACACGAAATTTGTATCAGCGACGCAAAGTGATCTTGAAGTACTCGCGGAATATTCTATAAGTGGCATTGAACACGCTTTTACTATCATTTGACTAAAGAGGCTAATTATCTGTCTGTCCAGAAAATATAATGTGGATTCTGAACGAAATTAGCAGATAGAGTAACCTATAGCCCAGAGTATATAGACAGAAGACACCGGACGACAGGTTTTAAATGATTCAAAGTGTCCTTGACCGAATTGTTAAAACAGATGTAGGTGTCTTTTAACTGATTCAAAGTTTTCTTGGCCGAACTGTTAAACAAGTTGCGTTATCTTTTAAATTATTCAAATTTGCTTTGACCGAAAGGTTAAGCCAGTTGTAGGTGTCTTTTTAAATGATTCAAAATTTCCTTGCCCGATCTGTTAAGCCAGTTGTAGGGATCTTTTTAAATATTTCAAAGTTTTCTTGACTTAATGGTTAAGCTAGATATAGGTTTCATTTTAAATGATAGAAAGTCTCCAACGCCGAAATGTTAAGACAGATGTAGGTGTCTTTAAATGATACAAAGTTTCCTTCACCGAAATGTTAAGACAGTTGGTGCCTTTATAAATGATAGAAATTTTCCAACACCGAAATGTTAACCCAGATGTAGTTGTCTTTTAAATGATGCAAAGTTTCCCTGACTATATGGTTAAGCCATTTGTAGATGTCTTTCAAATGATGCAAAGTTTCCCTGACTAAATGGTTAAGCCAGTTGTAGATGTCTTTCAAATGATGCAAAGTTTCCTTGGCTAAATGGTTAAGCCAGTTGTAGGTGTCTTTTAAATGATGCAAAGTTTCCCTGACTAAACAGTTAAGCCAGTTGTAGGTGTCTTTTAAATGATGCAAAGTTTCCCTGACTAAATGGTTAAGCCAGTTGTAGGTGTCTTTTAAATGATGCAAAGTTTCCCTGACTAAATGGTTAGGCCAGTTGTAGGTGTCTTTTAGATGATGCAAAGTTTCCCTGACTAAATGGTTAGGCCAGTTGTAGATGTCTTTCAAATGATGCAAAGTTTCCTTGGCTAAATGGTTAAGCCAGTTGTAGGTGTCTTTTAAATGATGCAAAGTTTCCCTGACTAAACAGTTAAGCCAGTTGTAGGTGTCTTTTAAATGATGCAAAGTTTCCCTGACTAAATGGTTAAGCCAGTTGTAGGTGTCTTTTAAATGATGCAAAGTTTCCCTGACTAAATGGTTAGGCAAGTTGTAGGTGTCTTTTAGATGATGCAAAGTTTCCCTGACTAAATGGTTAGGCCAGTTGTAGGTGTCTTTTAAATGATGCAAAGTTTCCCTGACTAAATGGCTTAGCCAATTGTAGGTGTCTTTTAAATGATGCAAAGTTTCCCTGACTAAATGGTTAAGCCAGTTGTAGGTGTCTTTTAAATGATGCAAAGTTTCCCTGACTAAATGGTTAAGCCAGTTGTAGGTCTTTTAAACGATGCAAATTTTCCCTGACTAAATGGTTAAGCCAGTTGTAGGTGTCTTTTAAATGATGCAAATTTTCCCTGACTAAATGGTTAAGTCAGTTGTAGGTGTCTTTTAAATGATACAAAGTTTCACCGACTAAGCGCTCAATCTTCTGACTCGCGCTCTGAAGATTGTGAACAGTTTAGATTGCGGTTCAGGAGTGCAACTTTTTTGTGTTTTTGCGGACCTTTCATTCGGTATCATTACTAGGGCTGCGGAGCTCGTGCATCGTGCTATACGCAGGTGGGTAACTGTTTTTCGGAGAGAGACTGAGTCATACAGAGCAACACTCACTACATTGAAGTCCTCTCTCTTGCTCCTAGTCCAGTAAATCCTTGGGTTAATTATTTGACCGTAATCGAATGCATTGACTTTCAAGTTAGAGTCCTAAATCCCCCAGCGTGCTAACTTTCAAGTTAGAGTCCTAAATCCCCCAGTGTGCTAATGGAACCATGAGCATCTAAGGTTGCACTGCCTCCAAGCCACAGAGTCACATCTCTTTATATTGTTTCCTGCCAATTCAAAATTAGCTTGGCGTTACTGTCTAGATCATTCCATCTGTACCATCTGAAATATTTGTATTTCCTCGTGTCTAGATAAATATGTCGGCTCTGTGGCTAAGTCGATGAGAACGCTTAGTAATGCCGGGATGCCAGGTTCGATCCCAGCTGCGGGCCATGCGCCTTGCGTTGGCTTCGACAGTGGTATCAAGAAAGCCGACCGTCAAGAAAGCAATGGCAAACTACTGGACGTAAATTTGCCTATAAAAACCACACAACAGCCAGGAGCTGTTGGGGTTGGTTCTGCAACGTCCTGTAAAGGATACGCATTAACCTAGATAAATATATGAACGAATCGTGATTTGATATCACTGTCACTCGGGACATTCCTACGCGTGCTTCGTTTTTCTAACCAACGAACAGTCGACATTCTAATAGTTAAACAAAAACAAAGTAAAGAACCCCTTTCCACGCCTTTAGGCGTATAAGGCATTTAAGGCTAGACCTGTATTTTATAGACCAATCGGCACAAGGTGGGTGATGTGGTCAGCATCGCGCCGGCCGCGTCTACCTCTCGGGACTGCACCCGGTACCCACTCAAGGCAGGGCCGACCTGGGAGCCAAGGTCATTTAAAAAAAAAATAGACCGGATTCCATTCTAATAGAGAAGAAGATGGACTCCACTCATTTTCTTGCATAGCGTTCCTCGAGACGTTTTCTTGCATCACGTTCCTCGAGAAAAATGATTGACTCTCTAAGATTCCATAACTTCTTTATGGGAGCTCTATGAGGAAAAGGGGAGGGGTGATGAGAGACCACAGTCTTTTAAATGCTGAACAAGGGGCAGAAAACTCTGTCTAGTGCTTTCAGCTCTTGTTGGCCTGCCATCCAGACTCAGATAATCTAATCTTAGTGTTCAATGTTTTAGGTAGAAACATGGAACGAAAAAAGACGGCACTCAGGCACTCCTGTTATACTGTCAGTGCTCCGGGAGCTGCATGGTCTCGATGCATGACTTACGCATCGAGTGCTGAAAGTCCCGGGTTCAAGCCCCGGTGAAAGCTAGGATTTTTTCACGAAGACTTCTAGTAATTTCCCCGTGTTTCTGGGTAGTAAGATCGGACTCCCGTCTGTATTGTGGAGCACGTAAAAAAAAAAATTACTTGGTAGTTGGAAATCTAAAAAGAGTAGCCTCAGGAAAAATTTAGAGTTACAAATCAACCCAAACTTTTTCAGGATCCTCGCCGGTGCTACGGCGTTCGTGCACTGACCTGAGCTTCTTCGGACTCAGGTTTTTAGTCAGAAGTAGAACAGAGCACTTATGTTTTACTACCTTTGTGCCATGATCCATCGTCTAAATCTATCTGAACCTATTAATGCTGTTAGGTTTTGAAAGGAAGAGACGTTAGTTAGAAAGTCGCAATGGGTAATGAACTTCTTGATGTTCATTATTTTAGACGCTTTGAACATAGCAAATAACGTGATCTGGATACAAATCTCTGAACTGAATTTGCTGTTTATCAACGTAAACATTGCATGTTTGTGTGCATTTTTTTTCTCTAGCACCCCAAATTCAGAGATAACCTTTACTAACTACTCAATAGGTATGATAGTTTTAAATTTTACGTTAAATTTTACGATCATCCGAGTCTCTGAGAAACTAAGATATGATTGATGTTTTCTGTCTAAGATAACATTGCATATTTTCAAAACATTTTTCTATGGTATGCGTTAATTATTCAATAAAATATCCAGCTCCTAATGAATATAACTGTGGTCAGGATTAAACCGAATCAGCCTGATCAAAATGGAACCAAATCAGCCTGATCAGAATGGAACCAAATCAGCCTAATCAGAATGGAACCAAATCAGCCTGGTCAAAATGGAACCAAATCTGCCTGGTCAGAATGGAACCAAATCAGCCTGGTCAGAATGGAACCAAATCAGCCTGGTCAGAGTGGAACCAAATCAGCCTGGTCAGAATGGAACCAAATCTGCCTGGTCAGAATGGAACCAAATCTACCTGGTCCGAATGGAACCAAATCACTCTGGTCAGAATGGAACCAAATCTGCCTGGTCAAAATGGAACCAAATCAGCCTTGTCAGAATGGAACCAAATCTGCCTGGTCAGAATGGAACCAAATCAGCCTGGTCAGAATGGAACCAAATCAGCCTGGTCAGAGTGGAACCAAATCAGCCTGGTCAGAATGGAACCAAATCTGCCTGGTCAGAATGGAACCAAATCTACCTGGTCCGAATGGAACCAAATCACTCTGGTCAGAATGGAACCAGACCAGCCAACAGCTAAAGCGAACTACATAAGTACAGCAGGCTACAGGGCAAGAGGCCTACACTCATAAAAAATATGAGCAGAAGCTTTAGAAATGCAAAATGACATCACCACAAGCTAAGCAACTAGCAAACGACAGGAAAACTGCAACTTACTCATCTCTGCGACGCTTTACAGCAGCAGTTTTCAAACTTTTTTTTTCCGCCGCGGCATCCTTGTAGGGCGAAAAAAAAAAAAATAGGGGCACACCCACGCTTAAAGCGGTTTGAGTTCTTAGGAAAAATGAAAAGAAAAACAGTGCAAATTTAATGTTCAGTTGTCAGTAATGCGATAAATGAAACAGTTTGGATGAATTGTTAGTGTTTTTTTTTTTTTTTTATGTTATGTTAATTGTACCCTTAAACCACTTGAAGGTTGCTCCTGTATCTTTTTGTTGTTGTCAGTGTAAGCATACGTTGAGGACGCACTGCAGCCTTTCTAATAGCATTGTTTTCTGAATAAACCTGCATCTAGAACTCTTCTTGGCTTCCTTCATGGTATCTCTGTTTTAAACTGCTGTCTTCGCTGATCTCAAGCAGATTTGGAAAAATGTATTGTTTATTGCCACGGCAACCCTGGCATGCGCTCGGGGCACTCCAGTTTGAGAACCTCTGCTTTACAGTATAAGCAGTAGGACACAAGAAGAAGAAACAATATAATAATTTAACAAAAATTAGTATCCACATTTCGATGTCGTAATAGTTTTTCAATAATATGACATAACGAGGAGATGTCATGGCCTAGTGGCTAGATCACATGCTATAGGTCTTAGATTAATAGTAACTGGCTCCTAAGTTGACAAAGCCAGTATGTGACTGGCAATGACCACTGACGCTCCCCTAGTTACCTTATAGTTTAGGGCAGAAGCTAGATATATATATAACATTAGTTTAGAGGACCCGATTTTCCCTAATACTTTCCGCTAAAAACCGGATAGGGCTAGTTACATTTAACTCATGGATTACTAGTTTGGCAACCAATCACAGTGCTCGGTCCGACCAATCAAATAGAACGTACCAGATGGCGCTTCATCTTTTTGGCGCATGCGCATGACTGGCGTCACGTGGGTCGTCCATCTTGAGCGGAAGCGGCCATGTTTCGACCATTTGATTTCCCACTGTGTTGAGAGCGGAGGTCGTTAGTTTTTCAAGTGCAGTATCCAGATTAGCGAGTGTAGTTCTATATTAATTCGTTCTGGATTACTGTAGTGATTTCTGACTGATCTGAGGGGTAAGTTGGCACTCTTTTTCTAATTGTGAAACTTCTGTAAGTGTACCCTTAATTTCTATTAATGTAGCAGTATATTAAAATTGTTATCCCTGAATTTGCTGGCTGGAGTTCGGGAGTTGACCGATATAAAAATATATATGGCCACGTGCGTTTAACCTTACCTTTACAAGTTAGTACTGAAGCTAATATTTAAATGCGGTGTACTTTGTAAACCATCGTAACTGAATTATATTAATATTTAATTCAGTTAATAAATTCTGAAGAGCCCAGAGAACCAGCAAATTCGGGAAACCACGTGTTCCCTTTTTGCACACGCTTATCAGGGCTTTTACTATCTTCCCCCAGCCCTGCGGCATTTTTCATAACACCAAGGACTCAACGATTAGTACACAATTGTACCCATTGTCATGTCGCCATAGAATCGGCACAGACAAAGAGACAGTTTAAGGGATTTAATCCCAGTATTCATAACCGACTACTAGTCGTAATTGTAACCGACCACGTGTCGAATTTTCTAAACGACCACGTGTCGTATCTGAACTTTAAGAACATCAGCGGTGGATTATCTACAAGAGGATATCACAAGAAATAAGATCTACAAGAAGCCAAGTGTTCCGGTTTCCCCATCAAGTCCAGCCTTTGGGAGTATCCACGGGTGAGCTGTACTCGTGCGGGGAAGGAACTGGACCCAGTAGACATTTCTCTTATGATGATAACCATTTGGTTTAAAATCAAACACCAAACCACTGTCAATTTTTAGCCAGTCAGCTGTCAGTAGAATTAAAGCGACATCATTCTTCATTCACTACTATTCTCGTCTGTCTTTGTTGCTGTGCGTGAGTAATAGTTGAGTGAGCGAGAAAGGGGCATTCTTCGCTTTCTTTCTCTGGGGGCTCTTTCTTTAAAAGTGGCAGAGGAGTTGCCACCAGGATACCTAGTCGGCCTAGCACCACCCATCGGAGCAGGGTAGACTTATCTTCCTGTCCTCTGTCCCAGGAGCAATATCTCGGTCTCTCTACCCTTGTAGACAATGAAGTACCATACTTCTAGTGAGCCACACTTATAGACTGAAGATACCTCCTGTATAGGAACCCTACCCTTCCTAGGGCCCTCCTATAGTTGTGACAACTGGTACGCTCGTCCGGGATTTTACCAGAGACTATTTCCTAGTAGTCTATAGCTTTATAGGTACTGCACAACTGTTTAATAAGACTGAGCTAAAAATTGATGGTTTAAAATGTTTGTGTAAAATGATTCAAAATTTTAAGTAGTTCAGTTCCAGACCTGGTGTTTTGTTACATACTGTTGTTGTTACGTTACGTATCTGTTGTGACGTGTATAATACATACAGTACTATTTGGTGTTCTACTATAACTGTCAATCATAACTGCTAAGTGATTCTGTTGCGTTGATCTGGTTTTTCTGTCTACTCTGCCTACTAAACAACTTACCCTTCAGGTCATTGATAGAAGCCACTACCTATAGTCATGCCTTTCAAAAGACCAACTATGGCTGAGATAAGGGAAATAGGAATAGAGCTGGGGCACGAGGGTGAAGAGTTAAAAAGGTACATGCAAGATGTAGATAGAGAATACCGGGTGGATGAAAGAGAGTATGGTAAGGCTGAAGCAGAGGCTAAGGAAAGAGCCTTAATTCGAGAAGAAGAAAAGGCAGAGAAAGAAAGGGAAAGGGTAGAGAGAGATAAAGAAAGGCAACATGAAATTAGACTTCGTGAACAGGCCCCAATACCCTCCTCACCGATTCCCAACTATTCTTTACCTAGCCCTGAGGGTTCATCTCAGAATAATCTTGTGGGGGCCCTGAACTTCCCCTTGATGCACTTCGATGAAAAAGCAGATAAAATAGACACCTACTTAGAGAAATTCCAAAAGATGGCTGAGAACTACGGGCTGGAAAAAGAGAAATGGAACTTTAAGGTTTCTCAGGGGCTTCGAGGAGTTGCTTATGATGTTTACAACCAGCTACCTCGGGGTCAGGAAAATGACTTTGAGGCATTAAAGCAGGCACTTCTCAAAAGATATGAGCTTACCTCCGGAGCATATAGGCATAAGTTTCGAACAGCCCAACGGCAAGCGGGTGAATCGTTTAGCCAACTGCTGAGTAGACTCCAAAGCTATCTTTCAAAATGGATGACTTTAGGGGGTCATGATCACTCATACGATGGGTTGGAAGAAATGGTGCTGGCTGAGCAACTGAGGGAGTGTATGTCGAAACCTATGCAGACTTTCTTAACAGAGAATGGGGCTGAACGCTTAGACGACATGATTACTCTTGCAGAACGCTATCATGCAGCCCATGGGGAAGTATCTTTTAAGCCCAAACCCCAACCCACCTTTGAAAAACCTCCGGTGAAAACACCCGTACAACCTTATAAAAATGCCGCAAAGGGGCCCAAACCCCAACATAATCAAAATCAAAAACCCCAGCCGCAACTAGCGTCGGGGTGGAGAAATCCATACTGCAAATATTGCAAGGTTAATACCCACTACACGGCCGAATGCCCGAAAAAACCTGCCCCTCAGTACGCGGCATGTGTGGCAGCTGAAAAGCCTCCTAGTGTACTCTTCCCTACTACGAGGAGACCACCCGTGGTGGAAGTGATCTCAGTCAACCGACAGAGAGTCGATTGTCTCTATGATACCGGCCTCCAGTATGATAGTTTAATTGCATCATATCTGGTAGAACCTGGCCAGCTAACTGGAGACACTATTAAAGTCAGCGGGGCTACCAAGAGTTCCCCCACTATGACTTTGCCTATAGCTTTAGTTGAAGTGGAGTCCAAGTATGTTACTGGGACTGTATCCGCTGCTGTGGTAGATGATCCGATTTATCCTTTTATCCTAGGGTGTCGGTATGTTTATTTAAGTGAACCATCTACTCCCATAGCTCTCGCGGCTGTACAGACCAGGTCTCAGGCTAAAGATAGCCTAGAGCCTGTTCAACCTTTAAACCCCCTTCCGGGTGAAATAAGGGCTGCCCAAAAACAGGACCACACTCTTCAACCTTGCTACGGAAAGTTGCCCAAAGCCCAAACCCCTCCTAGTAAGGGAAACTTTTATGTCAAAAGTAATTTGCTGTACCGTAGGGCAGGAAAAGATGGAGACGAGTTTGGTCAACTTGTTGTACCTTCCCCCTACCGGACGCAAATCTTGCACATGGGACATACTATCCCATTCTCTGGACATATGGGGATTGGGGCTACACAGCAACGTATCGCCTGCCATTATTACTGGCCGGGGATGAATGGGGACATTAAGCGGTATGTAAAGTCATGTCCAGAATGCCAAAGGGTAGCTCCCAGGCATTGGACAGTTCCAGTAACTTTAGGTGACATGCCATTGATGAACACTCCATTTGAGAGAGTGGCAGTCGACATAGTCGGTCCACTCCCTCGCACCAAGAAAAGAAATTCCTTTATTTTAACTTTGGTGGATACCTGTTCGATGTGGGGGGAGGCGATTGCCCTACCCGCTATCGATTCAAAGCGAGTAGCGGAAGCACTCGTGACCATTTTCACAAGATTGGGATTTCCCAATCAAATTTTGACAGACAACGGCTCACAGTTCCGAGGGAAACTGATGGGAGAAGTCTTCCAGATTCTACAAACCCGGCATATCCACACTAGTCCATATCACCCACAGTCAAACGGCCAGGTGGAAAGATTTAACGGAACCTTAATGACGATCCTGAGGAAGTTAGCTCAGGAAAAACCAGAGGTTTGGGATGAGTACCTACCAGCGGCTTTATTCGCCTACAGGGAGGTACCCCATGGATCTACGGGAATCCCACCTGCTACTCTTCTATTCGGACGACCTATTAAGGGGCCCTTGGAAGCCCTAATGAGGACGTGGACTGAAGAGAAGGCGGAAGAGACTGTAGTGACAGCCTCCAAGTATGTGGAGGAACTGAAAGGAAAGTTGGAAATGGGTTGGAAACTGGCAACGTCAAATGTGAAAGCCGCCCGCAAGAAACATGCTGCCCTTTATAATAGGAAAGCCAAGGACCGTTCCCTAGAACCAGGAGACAAGGTCATGTTACTTTTGCCAAGTGGCAGCAATAAACTGGAGATTGGTTGGCAAGGGCCCTACTCGGTTGTGGGAGAAGGTGTCCCGCACCAATTATAAGATCTCCAAAAGAGGAAAACTGAAAGTCTTCCACATAAACCTGCTTAGAAAGTATTTCGAAAGAACAGACACTACCCCGGTGCACTTGATGACACTTGCGGTAGCTACGGAGGTCGAATGTGGAGAGGCTGCAGGGGTCGAGTACCCGTTACAACCTCGAGAAACAGCTCAGGACGTGGAAATAAACCCCATCCTGTTGGATTCGCAACAACAAAGAATAAGAGAGGTCTTAACTGCACACTCAGCAGTGCTCACAGACAAACCGGGTCGCACAAGTCTGGTCGAGTTTGACATGAAACTGACCAGTACGGAACCGGTCAGACAGAGGTGTTATCCTATACCTTATGCTAAGGAGGAAGCCCTCCAGGCTGAGATTGCTCACCTTTTGCAAGAAGGAATTATCTCCCCTTCTGAATCACCTTATAGTGCTAGTGTTGTGCTCCTAAGGAAACCTAGTGGGGAGCATCGGCTTTGCATTGACTACAGGCAACTAAATGGGGTGACGGAATTCCAACCTGAACCCCTACCTGACCAAGGACAACTATTTTCTAGACTTAGTAAAGCTAAGTACTTTTCCAAGATAGACCTCAGTAAGGGGTACTACCAGATCCCAGTTAAAGAAGAAGTTCGCCCTTATTTAGCATTCAGCACCCCTGAGGGGCACTATGAGTTCAACGTCTTACCATTCGGCCTTAGCAATGCACCTAGTGTGTTTACCCGCATGATGAGAATGCTGTTAGGCCCATTAAAACGGCCAACGCTACAACATTTTATGGATGACATCCTCATCGCGTCAGAGCATTTTGAAGAACACCTCAACACTCTCGACACTTTGCTAGGAAGGCTTGCAGAAGTGGGGTTAACAGCCAGGCCTTCTAAATGTAAACTGGCTTTTGGACAACTAGAATTTCTGGGACACACCATATCACAGGGATATATGTGCCCCGGAACAAAAGAACGTAGATAAGTTGCACAAGGCACCTAGACCAAAAACTAAGAAGGATGTGCGGTCCTTTGTATCTCTGTGTGGGTTCTATCAAAAGTACATACAAGACTTTAACACGATAGCCTCCCCACTTACAGATGCTACAAAAAAGGGAGCCCCAGAGATGGTGCGTTGGTCAGCTGACTGTGAGACAGCGTACGCTATGCTCAAGAAAAAGCTAACCTCCAAACCTATTCTTCAGCTCCCGGACCTCACTAAAACCTTTACGTTGAGGACTGATGCCAGTAATATAGGAATAGGAGCGACCCTACTCCAGGAAGGTAGAGAAGAACCATCCATGTTGTTTCCGATAGCATATGCCAGCCGGAAGCTCAACGGTGCTGAAAGAAATTATTCAACCATTGAGAAAGAGTGTTTATCACTAGTATGGGCAGTGCAGAAATTCCAGCCATTCTTGTACGGAACGAAATTTAAAGTACAGAGTGACCACCAGCCTCTAATGTTTCTAGCGGCATCTAAGAAGCTCAACACTAGGCTGATGAGATGGTCACTGTTACTCCAACCCTACACTTTTACAGTAGAGTACATTCCGGGGAAAGAGAATGTAGGAGCAGATTTCCTGAGTCGTCACCCTCCAGAAGAGGAGAATGATCAAGCTAACCCAGATGAAGGAGATACGCCAGATGGTCATCTTAGTCTCTAAAAAGTTTGGATCCCAGAACTTTTTTTTTTACGGGGGGCCTATGTGACAGTACTGGCAATGACCACTGACGCTCCCCTAGTTACCTTATAGTTTAGGGCAGAAGCTAGATATATATATAACATTAGTTTAGAGGACCCGATTTTCCCTAATACTTTCCGCTAAAAACCGGATAGGGCTAGTTACATTTAACTCATGGATTACTAGTTTGGCAACCAATCACAGTGCTCGGTCCGACCAATCAAATAGAACGTACCAGATGGCGCTTCATCTTTTTGGCGCATGCGCATGACTGGCGTCACGTGGGTCGTCCATCTTGAGCGGAAGCGGCCATGTTTCGACCATTTGATTTCCCACTGTGTTGAGAGCGGAGGTCGTTAGTTTTTTTTCAAGTGCAGTATCCAGATTAGCGAGTGTAGTTCTATATTAATTCGTTCTGGATTACTGTAGTGATTTCTGACTGATCTGAGGGGTAAGTTGGCACTCTTTTTCTAATTGTGAAACTTCTGTAAGTGTACCCTTAATTTCTATTAATGTAGCAGTATATTAAAATTGTTATCCCTGAATTTGCTGGCTGGAGTTCGGGAGTTGACCGATATAAAAATATATATGGCCACGTGCGTTTAACCTTACCTTTACAAGTTAGTACTGAAGCTAATATTTAAATGCGGTGTACTTTGTAAACCATCGTAACTGAATTATATTAATATTTAATTCAGTTAATAAATTCTGAAGAGCCCAGAGAACCAGCAAATTCGGGAAACCACGTGTTCCCTTTTTGCACACGCTTATCAGGGCTTTTACTATCTTCCCCAGCCCTGCGGCATTTTTCATAACACCAAGGACTCAACGATTAGTACACAATTGTACCCATTGTCATGTCGCCATAGAATCGGCACAGACAAAGAGACAGTTTAAGGGATTTAATCCCAGTATTCATAACCGACTACTAGTCGTAATTGTAACCGACCACGTGTCGAATTTTCTAAACGACCACGTGTCGTATCTGAACTTTAAGAACATCAGCGGTGGATTATCTACAAGAGGATATCACAAGAAATAAGATCTACAAGAAGCCAAGTGTTCCGGTTTCCCCATCAAGTCCAGCCTTTGGGAGTATCCACGGGTGAGCTGTACTCGTGCGGGGAAGGAACTGGACCCAGTAGACATTTCTCTTATGATGATAACCATTTGGTTTAAAATCAAACACCAAACCACTGTCAATTTTTAGCCAGTCAGCTGTCAGTAAAATTAAAGCGACATCATTCTTCATTCACTACTATTCTCGTCTGTCTTTGTTGCTGTGCGTGAGTAATAGTTGAGTGAGCGAGAAAAAGGGGCATTCTTCGCTTTCTTTCTCTGGGGGCTCTTTCTTTAAAAGTGGCAGAGGAGTTGCCACCAGGATACCTAGTCGGCCTAGCACCACCCATCGGAGCGGGGTAGACTTATCTTCCTGTCCTCTGTCCCAGGAGCAATATCTCGGTCTCTCTACCCTTGTAGACAATGAAGTACCATACTTCTAGTGAGCCACACTTATAGACTGAAGATACCTCCTGTATAGGAACCCTACCCTTCCTAGGGCCCTCCTATAGTTGTGACTTTGTATTGTTATTTGAAGAATATTTAATTATTCTTAATCAGGCAGCTATTTATATTCTTTCAGATAAACTTGCACAAATCAACAGCAACAACAAATGTTATACGGTTCCTTCACAATAGAAGATAAAATATTCATTTTTCTTCCCTTTTCATGTGGGTGGGTGTTTGTGTGTGTAGGTTGTGTATCTGTTTTAGATGCTAGACATCGCAATTGAGCAGGTCACATCCGATGCTTGGTATGCTGTGCTGTTGTGAAGTTTTAGGCTGTCAGTGATATTAGTTTATATGACAAAATGCGCGTCATTTGTTTTTTGGCATTTTCCTTGTACAGTCCTTGCCAAAGGTAGCATAGATGATCCAAAGAGCACACACACACACACACACACACACACACACACACACACACAAACACGCTACACAAAAAACCTTCTTGGGTCTATGACTTTATACCAAAAAAACGATTTGCTCCTCCCGAGCGAGAGGTACATCACCTCCCGATTTGCATTATATATATATATATTATCTATGTCACCTGGTAGCTCTTGCAAAGCTCTGTCATTGGTCAGATGCGAGTCAAATGGAGGCTATGGTGGTGTAAGATTACCAGGCGGCTCAGATAAAGCTCTTGTGGAGCCTCATACTGGGACAGACAAAGCAGAGGTGCCGAGCGTTTCAGGAAAGACGTGGGGAAGTACGCGGCCGTTTTAGAGGTTATATAGTATAATTTTGAATAAAAACTAGGGATATTGACAGATTCTTTATGAGATTCCTTTATATGGTGTAATGCAGTGGAGAAACGTTGTAAAGTGTTCAGAAGGTTTCATTCATATTTATAATATATATTAGTTTTGTACTATAGATCATCTGGTTCTAATGTTTTCGCTTTGTCCACCCACTTGTGTAGGAGACTTATGAGATGGTCTTTTTTTCTTCAGCCTTATTCATTACTGTGAAATATATTCCTGGCAATCAGAGAGTAGGAGCAGATTTCTTGAGCCGTCACCCCTTGTCTTGTGATTCACAGACTGAATGTGGTGAGCAGGCTGATAGTGATAAATCTATGGATGCTTAGGTGTGGTTGGCTGTTGTTCATTCGCGTGGCACGCTCCTTCTTTGGGGGTAACAGACCAAGCCACCCCTTAGTTTTGGACTATTCTAGATTCTGTCACCTCTATGCATATGAGGCTAAGTTTAAAAAAAGACATTCCTCTATAGGTAAATAGTCCATTTTTTGTAAGTAAAGGTCTTTGGGCCGAGTTAAGTACTACTATGTGTCCTAATTCTTCTAGGAACGTAGTTTTGAATCTATAATATTAGGTGAGAGATTCAGTGTAATTATTGAAACGAATTTTTAAAGTTTTGTAAAGAGCGATATGGCATATTCCGGAACAAAGGAAGAGAGGGTGCTGACTGGCTTCGTTGACGGGGATGGAAACTATAAATGGTATATAGTAAAATATGTACAACTGATTTAAGAAGCGTGTGTCAGATAGGGCTCGGGGACAGTCAAACAACAACAGCAGCAAGTACCCTGAGGACAGACGAGGACGATCACGTCCCTCCAGGATCTGTTGTGGTGTCGGCTGTTAGCTGATGAGCTGTGGTTTTAGTAGTATACAAATAGGCGGCGATAGACGGTCATCTACAAACAGGCCGTAGAGGCATGAATCACTAGGGTGTCCTGGGCATATTTTGTTATGACTTTTTGTAGATAAAAATAAAAATTTTTAAAAATTGGCGGGTATCATGTCATAGTGTTAGGTGCAGCTCACTAAGGGTTCAAGTTGTCGTGTCAGCTAGTTACGTGTGGGTTTTAAGGGAAACAGTCCTTTCGAGGAATATGGTGCTATATTTTTATATAGCATTAAAAAAAAAAAAAGAAAATTAGGACAAACTAGTGGAGGTCATGTCATAGTGTTGGGTGACGATGGTCACTCAAAGGTCAAAAGCCATGTCATCTAATCGTATAAGGGTGGTAAGGAGTCACTGAGGGGTCACTCAAATGGTGCTATGACTATTTAGAGGAAAACAATAGAAATGTCTGGTAAATTAGGTAAGTGGTGTATCGAGGTGTTAGTTCCCAATCGTTGAATAAGGGGGTCAAGTTGTCGTATCATGTAGTTGCATGAGTGGTTTTAGGAGGTCAATGAATGTTGCTGCTTAGGGTGCTACAAATTTATATAGAGTCCAAAATAAATCTGATAACATTATGACAAAGGGGTTGGTGTTGAGTCACAATATTAAGTGATGTTTCTTGGTAAGTCATCAATTATCGTTGGTACTATTCAAGTGACTAGATGTTTTTTCTCTTGGGTACATCGCTCGATGTCTGGCTCGTTAAGACACCTTAAATCACTTAAGGTATTTCTTAAATCAGTCACTGGTCTTGGCAAGTTGGTCACTGTAGTTCCTTAGTAAGTAGTTTACTATCCTTGGGCCACAACAAGTCACTATTTATCTTTCTCATCTGGAGCACCTTGAGTTATTCGATTTATTTCACAAGTATTTCACTGGCTTTTCTGAAAAATAGGACACAGGGCACATTTTAGAAAACACAAGGCGACCTCTAATAAACACAATGTGACCTAATGGCAGATTGTCGATCTTTATTTAATGATTTAAGGTACTCCAAAGGACAAAGATATAAACTGACTTGATGTGTCATAGTGTCATATACTTTGGAAGCGCTAACATCACAGAAATAGTCACCTAATACTATGACAGACACCCGCCATTTTGTCATATTATTTCATTTTTATCTACATAAAGTTATAGCATAGCAAAATATGCCCATTAGAACCCTCTCCCCCTTACGGCATGTTTGTAGATAACCGTCTATCGCCACCCAATTGTATACAACTATAACCGAAGCTCATCGGCTAACAATCGACACCACATCAGACCCTGGGGAGACCTGATAGCCCTTGCCTATCGGCATGTTATATGATCAGACGAATTTGTTTTTTAACCATAAACCAGCACCCCAGTCCGCACTGACACCCTTCCCTAAAATGAGTTTTACATATTTTACTATTTAACATATTTACTTTCTATCCTCCTCAATGAAGCCTATAGATACCACTTTCTTTCTTTGATGTAGTATATAACTCACACAAGGCTAGTGTCATATTGCTCTATTTATCACTTTTATATTTTTCTGCTTCATAACATAATACTTTCTAACCCCCGTCGTTAAGCAAATCAATATTCCTAGTTTTCTATGTCCAACTATGTCACCTCTAAAACAGACCTCTTGCTGCCCGTCCCTGCTCACGAAACCCTCGAAACCTCTGTTCTGTTTGCCACAGCAAGCGATACCACAAGAGCCTCATCCAAACCGCCATGTAAACTAGACCACCCTAGTGTCCCATTGACCAGTAGCTAACCTACGACCGAGCTTCGCCCAAGCCGCCAGGTCACCTGGATGTTTAAAAATGCAAAAATTGCCAAAAATGCCAAATCGAAAGTTGCAGCACCTCTCGCTCGGGAGATGCTAATTTTTTATTTTTTTTTCTTATATAAAGTCATAGAGCCACGGAGTTTTTGTTTTTCACATCATCTGAGCTACCTTTGGCAAAGGCAATATAAGGAAAATGACAAAAAGGTTTAGTGTTTATTATAATTCCCCACCCATGTGGGTCACAGAGCCTCATTTGGGAGTGAGGACGGGGGTGGGGGATAGACCCACTGCCCCTACCCAGCGGATGGTAAAAGGCGACTAATTAGTCAGAGGTTTTCCTCTAAATTCGGAGTTCTACTGCTTGAGTGCAAAAGATGAACAGTCTGCATAGAAATAAGCCAGATCTGAAAAAACAATTGTGGACGCGAAACTCAGGATCTAAAACCAGACTAGAAGTGGACGAACAACCAAAACTTTCCGCCAGAGTTTACAGCCAGTGTAGCAAAGAAGAATAAAAAGAAGTCTGCTGCAAAAAAGGTCCCATAAATTAATAACTTCTATATGATTTTTCTATACATTTTCTACATTCAATAGTTCATCCTTGTTTTCTGGATGACTGGATCGCAAATCCGGTTGTCAAAACCAAAGCAAAGAGTACTCCACTGTCAAATCAGACCTTGAGTGCTGGTATGTCTGGTCGGTCCAATTTTATTTACAACATGTAATTTGCCGTTTTTCTCCAATGATAGGTGGGATTAAATAATTCTCCGGGTACATACATAAACATAGAGACCTGGTAATCAAAGGATTTCAGCCGTAGAGGGTTGAGGTTGTGTCTGGGGGTGGAGGAGGGGTGAGAGAGAGAGAAGATAGATATATAGTTAGATAGAGAGAGAGAGAGAGAGAGAGAGAGAGAGAGAGAGAGAGAGAGAGAGAGAGAGAGAGAGAGAGAGAGAGAGAGAGAGAAATGGTCGCTAATTACAGAAAAACCCCAGGGCGAATCCGAAAATTTAAAGGAAACGGAACTATAAAGAACGTATACATTACAGATGGCGTTGTGCTCATTACCAAAACATAACACGTTCTCCACAGAGACAATTGAAGAAGTACAGAGAGCCATCTGGAAAAGTTGGCTCTAAATTTGTACAGAGGACTGCCAGAGGCAGTGACATCCCAATATTATTGGGGAAGCCAGTGTCGCCTGGTTTGGTCTCAAATGTCGAATGGACCGACAATTAATTGGTCTGTTATCGTAATTAGGCGACTGTGGCTTGAACGTTGCAAACGCGCTTCGTAATGCCGGGGTGCCAGGTTTGATCCATAGCTGCGGACGGTTTGTCGCGTTGGTTTCGACAGTGGTACCGAGAGCTGCCCGTCCAGAAAGCAATGGCAAACTACTGAGCATAAAATTTGCCTTTAAATACTACAACAGCCAAAAAATGCTAGGGTTGGTTCTGCAACGTCCTGTAAAGGATACGCAACCAACTTTTTATCGTAATTAGGAAACACACACACACACACACACAATGAAATTTAAGGAAACCTTTTTAAGCGTTTTCTTGTTGTTATTTAGTTCTTCCTGTTACTAACAGAAAATAATTCAAGTATATTACATAGTGTATTTAAAAAAAAAAATAGTTTAAAGTTAGTTGCGTGTCCTTGTGCAGCAGTGTTCTTCAACATTTGTGTACATACGGCCCACAAAAAACGGGAAGTTGCTGCTAGCCCATCTGAGAGCAAACCAAACAGACAGAGAAAATCAAATGTAGACAGGAGATTGTTTGTTAGATGCGATATTACAAAACTACAATTTTCTACTGATGCGACATCTTCTGATTCTCATCCTTGAAATGTTAATCTCACAATTCTGGAGGTGAACAATTATCTACCTTAACCCCTTATACGTTAAGGATGCACTTTGTTTTCAAGGCCTACCTGACCCTTTTGACTGACTGACTGACTTTCTACCCCACTAGGACATCACACAAGCGATAAACACCCGATGACACCAAGTGCCACCATGTGGATGAGGATCACCGTGGAGAGGTCCCAGAAACCGAGTTCAGACAATTGGCCATATTTATGGCCTGCCTATATTGCGGCCCCTGGCAAAAGCCAGGGTGGGGCTTCAAATAACAACAAATTTCATCCTAAAAAGGACGTTAAGGTTAATTACCGTGCCAGGTAAGTATTACCAGTACCCTGACCCTTTTCGCGGCCATCAGTTAAAAAAATTGCTGTAGGGTTGAAAGGCCGTTGCCGAACCCAACCTAGGCATTGGTTGGCTGTTTATGATTTCATTAGTTTACCTTTTTGTCCTAAACTGTCAACTCGCGATATTGCTGTTGAAACTAACGCAAGGCAGTCTTCTGCCAACTCCCTGCTGCTGGGATCGAACCAGGTACAACAGAGTTACGAAGCGCGTTTCCAACGCTTAAGCCACAGCCCCAGAAATGGTTTATAAGTCTTCTTTCTTTACGTGTCTGTTCATGAGCAGGCGTCGGCCATCACGACTCTCAAATCAGCAGTGGTGTTTCATATTTTGGTGAAGTTAATATTCGTTAAGTTATTCTAGATTATTGGCTTTTAAAGCTGCCAACATACGTACGTATTTCTCATTCTGCACTCGTGAACCGAACAAGGCAGACGGGAAACGAATCCACGACTTTCAGAGCGCTAAGCTAATGTCTTGACCACTTTGCCACGCAGATCCTTTTAAAGTCATGATATACTTTGTTAATTTGACATTGTCATCCCCACTGTACATCGAACTATTCAGCCCATATACTCTACAGATGTCATGCAATTCTTTTTTTCTTTTTTTTTTCAATTAAAAATATACGATTTTTTAAACAGTGTTATACAATATTTAAGTATTTGGGCACATGGATAACATCAGATGGAAGATGCATAACTGAGATCAGAAACAGAATAGGACAGGCAAAAACTGCATTTTATAAAATGAAGAATGTCTTGTGCAATATATCCTTGTCATTGAGAGTTAGAAAAAGAATTCTTGCTTGCTACATACATCCAGTTTTAACATATGGCTGTAAATCCTGGACAATCGGTAGGCAGGCCAAACAATTTTTAGAGGCCTCAGAGATGTGGTTTTACATAAGAATGCTTAGAATACCTTGCACAGCCAAAAAGAGCAACCAAGAGGTTTTGAAAGAGGCCCGAAGACAACTTATCACAGACATTAGAAGAAGACAGTCATCATTTTTCGGCCATGTTATGAGAAGAGGGAAAATAGAACATGTTGTGACCCTTGGAAAGATATGTGGAAGGAGGGTTAGAGAAAGACGACGAGAGAAGATTCTTGACAGTCTTGTTGCATGGCATGGAGGTGTGTCGGCACACGAACTAATACATGCTGCAGGAGAACATCCAAAAATGGTGAAACTATGGGGGTGACTGCAGTCAAGCTAATACAATGAATTCCAGAGAAATTTGACTAAAAAGCTCAACAAAATGGGGAAGAATTCACGTGCCCGGTTCTATTCGGAACACATTCTACAAGGGGCTCTAAATAAAGTTTTAGCAATCACCAGGAAAGATGCTTTTCCTACCAAACGTAACTCCACCAATGATGGACCTAAATTGATCTTGACTTTTCACCATAACAATGTGGTTGCTTCCAAGGTATTCTTTCGTCATTTGGACATCCTCCGCTCTGATCTGGACACCAAGATTATCTTTAGTGAGAAACCTAGATTAGTTTACAGACGAGATCGCAACCTTAAAGACATACTTGTCCGAAGCCGACTCCCACCGATCCACACAGCACTTCCTTTTGGGACTACTCAGTGCTCACGTAGCACCTGCAAGACATGTCCTTTCGTTGTCCAGACTTCTTCGGTCAGTTTCCCTAATGGTTCTTTTCAAATTAGGGAACCTTTTACTTGCGAATCCCGCAACATAATTTATGCAATTATCTGCAAACGATGCAGCAAGGCATACATTGGGGAGACTGGCAGGAAGCTAGCTGATCGTTTCCGGGAACACCTCTCCGATATCGACAAGAAGACACTCAAACCAATCCCTCTTCGTTTTAATAGCCCTGACCACAGCGGTAAAGATGACATATCTGTCACAGCATTAAAATCTTGCTCTGGCGATCATACTACCCGCCTCGCTTTGGAAAATCGCCTTATCCACAGCCTTGGCGTTCTTAGTCCAATAGGTATCAATATCCAACATACCTTCATCTAAATAGTTCTAATCTTATTACATTTTAAATGTTAATTATTTTATTTCATATTATTACCTTATTCTATTTCTTATCAGTATCATTTATGTATCATTAACACTTGCATTTCTTTTATTCCCAGTATTGTGACTATATTTTTTAGCCATCGTTTATTTTATTTTATTTCATTTATTCCGCATCACATTTTTTTAAACGTCGCTCACGTCACCCCTTAGAGATCTACATACTCTCCAGTCCTCGTTTGTATCTTTCACTTGTGTTTGAAAAAGGCTGCCCGGCCGAAACGTTACGTTGTGTTGTTTTGTGCACGTTTTCCTCTTTCCCATTTTGTTGAGCTTTTTAGTCAAATGTTTCTGGAATTCATTGCAGGAGAACATGGATTATGGAGAGGCATGATCGCCCACGCCGGTCGGCAAGGCACCTGATGATGATGATGATTTACACCATATGATTTCAAATTCATCAGCGTACTTGGTACAATAATTAAATGATGTGGTGTATTATATCTCAAGAAGTGGCTAGACTGCTTGATTGTTTATCTGTCCGTCCCCAGCTGGGTATTCAATTCGTGTTTGTTTCCTACGAAATGTCAAAAAGAAAGTGCATGAAGCAAAACAAACCAATTTTTAACCATCGGTTTCATTTCCGTTGCCCACCTTGTTTGCTGTTCTCCCTTCAAAACATAATTTTAGTAAATATTATGAGACGATTTTACGAAATAAGACATTGAAGGTAAGTTAAATGCATTCGTAAAACTGATGAATATTAAGTAGGCTGAAATCAAGAAAGGCGAAGAACTATAAATGGCAGGACAACCATTGACATCAGCGGTTACAGAAACAAACTAAGACGCCGACATATTCTGCACATCCGGGGGATAAGCAAACAGAGAATCGCCAGTCAGGCACTGAAATCCATTTACGAAACGAGAAAGTCTAAACTGAAGAGAGATGCCCAATGTTCGGTATTCGTTAAGCTCCCTAGCTGTACTTTAAGTAAAGGAAAAGATCCTTTTCCACACCCACCTCTGTTTGTTTTTGTCTCTTTTCCGTTAAGCTTCCTAGCTGTAGATAGTTTAAAGTTTGAACAACGGATCAACATCATGGGACAAGGGTAATAACCCTTGAGTGCTCCGTTCTTCTTCTAACTCAATTCTGAGACTGAAAAAGCTCATCACTGCACAGGCTCTGTAGCACCGGCGAGGATCCTGAAATACTTTAAGTCGATTTTTAACTCAAAATTTTGCCCGAGAAGCGCCGTTAGACTACTCTTTTCGATTTCCAACTGCCAAGGGATGTTTTACGTGCGCAACATTGCACACGGGCTTCCGATCTCACTATAGAAAGACCAGGGGATATTACTAGCTATTCCTTACGTCCTTCTTAGGACGTTATTTTTTGTTATTTGAAGCCCCACTTTGGCTTTTGCCAGGGGCCGCAATATAGGCAGGTCATCATTATGGCCAAATGTCTGAACGCGGTTTCTGGGACCTCTCCACGGTAATCCTCATCCGCATGGTGGCACTTTGTGTCATCGGGTGTTTATCGCTTGTGTGATGTCCTGGTGGGGTAAAAAAGCTAAGCCAAGCCGATATTACTAGCAGTCCACGTGAACACATTTTAGTCGTTACTGTGAATAGTACCCGAAACCTCTAGCACTTGAGGATCTATGAAACGAGAAAGCCCACACTTATGAGAAAACTTTATGTACTGTATTCGAGTAAGTGAGGGGAAAGACCCTTTTCCCCACCTCTTGTTTCCTTCCTGTTTAGCTTCCTAGCCGTAGACAGATTGCTTATATTCAGCGAATTCATTTTTTTTTTTTTTTTTTTAAATATTAGCTTGACTGCAGTTACGTGGATTTTCATCACATTAACATTTAGGTGGGAGAACTAACACGGTAAACTTCATAAAATGTGCCCTTCATGACTTTAGCACGTCGGACATATAGTGCAGGTCAAAGATTATGGCGATCATCAATCATAAAAATGAAGAGTGAGTGACTGAGGGAGTGAAATTCTTAAGTGGGCGTGTGTGTGCGCGCCCATGCATTTACCATTTAGGCTTTTTTTTTTTTTTAAATCCTTGTTTTATATTTATATTATGCCTATTGTTATTTGAACATAACATGCTTTATTGATAAAATACATACAATTGCTGTGTAAAAGATGGCTGATTGAAAGAGCCGAACGTATAACGGGCCTGCGTGCCTAATTTGTGACCCTTTGAAAATAAAGTTCGTTCGTTCGTTCGTTCCAACTCAAGACCTGCGTGCCTAGAGACAGGCATCTATAGCAACTGGCACCACATTATTTTTTCATTACACAGTATGCACGAATATAAAGTCTACGGGAGACTACCTATACACATTGGTGTTCGCTATGTTGAAAATGCGCATTTATCTCCCCTGTGGCATTGCTTTTTCTAAGCAGGGCTGACGAAAAATTATTGGAAATATTACCAGATATTTTTTCATAACAAAGAGAATGACATTTTGTATTTTTTTTTTTTTTTTTAAAGTTCTGAATATCTTTAAAATGCAAGGAAGCGTGCAAGCGCGTACTCACATACACACAGACACGCACAACATATTGATTCGAGGGGCACCTTTTCGGCCTTCCAGACGATAGCGCTAAATTGTGTTACGAAGAGGCATGGGACTCACATCCCATGGCGATGGCGAGTGTGACTATCAAGACCCTTTCGCGGTAAGAAAATTCACAAATATAGCATGGGATTGCAGGACAGTTGTCAACATATATGTTTAGACTTAATTCATTTCAGACGCTCAGCTCTCATCCTTTCTGCAATAATTTCTTCCTGCATTCCCATTTCTTCTTGTTGTGCTCCCTCCATACACCACGGTCCATGGCATTTTGTTCCAACGAATCCATCTCAGTATCTGTAGCATTCGTTTCCCACTTGCACACATCTTTATATCGTTGTAGAGGTCAGTTTTGACATCTTCTAACCGTCTTTAATTCACCATAGAGAATGTCCTTAGGGACTTCATAGGTCATCCATTCTTCCGGTGTGACGCAGCCACCTAAGCCGTCGTAGACTGAGCATTGTGAAGACTGTTGTAACACCTGCTTATCCCAATACCTCAGTGTTTGTGATCTTGTCCTGACAGTTAATGCCAAGCATTCATCTTAGGCATGTGAAAGCAAATAGGTGGACACAGTTTCACTGCCATAAAGCAGAGTGAAGAGAACACAAGCCTTATAGACAAGAATTTTTGTTTGAATCTTGAGCTTTCTATCCCCCCAAAGTCTTCTTGTTAATCTGCTAATTGTCGTTGCTGTCTTACCTATCCTGGTGTTGATTTCTTGGTCCAGCGATAGTTTGATATTCACAGTGGGTAGCAGATAGGTAGAATGCTCAGCTGTCTCCAGTTCTTCGCCCTCAATGTTGACTGCAGGTCTATCATTAACACTTGCACCATAATCTTTGTCTTTTTTCTGTTGACTGTTAGTCTAAATTCACAGGTACGAATGCAGAAGTAGTCTAAATTCACAGGTACAAATGCAGAAGTAAACTCTGCAGCTCGTCCTCCGGGTTAGTGGTAATTTCTGCATCATCTGCAAACAGCAGCTCTCTGACAAGTACCTTTCTTATCCTGGTTTTGACCTTCAGCCTACGAGCATTGTAAAGACTACTTTCAGATCGAGAATTGATTATTATAAAACCCTTCTGATCTCGAAAGGCAAGTTTCAAAAGAAGTGAGAGGTGTATTCGAAAGAGGGTAGGAGCAAGTATATATATATCTCTGCTTAACTCCATCGTTGATAACAAACTCCTCCGATGTCGAACGAACGAACGAATGAACGAACGACATTTATTTTCAAAGGGTCACAAATTGAGCACCCAGGCCCGTCCTGCATTCGGCCCTTCCAAACACCCGTCTTTCACACTGCATCTGTATTTTATAAAAAAGCATGTTATATTCATATGATAATATGCATATTATGAATATCAAAAAAGAGGAGGGGGAAAAGCACAAAAGCATGGGTGGTAAAATGCATGCACACACACACACACACACACACACACACACACACACACACACACACCGACTCACTTAAACACACCCACATACCTTCACACACATTAACACACCCCATTCACCCACATACATACCTACATACCCACACAGACATGCACATTCCACAAACATGCAAACATGCAGATATACACACACAGGCACACCCATAGAAACAAAGGCAGACTCACACACACACAGAGACATACGCGCACATACCCAAATCACACACGCAGATACACAGACACACATATACGACACACACACACATAAACCGGCATACAGACACACACAGACACATATGCACAAACACACCAAATCTTCTTCAGAGTGTTGAACAGACCTTTTCGACTTACCAAATCAAATGCCTTAGTAAGATTAATAAAAGCAACACAGAGTGGTTGATTTTGCATTTTTTCTGCAACTGTCGTAATGAAAATATAATATCAGTTGTAGACCGGTTCCCACAAAAGCCACACAGGAACTCTGGATAAACCCGGTCTCCCAGAATCTGGAGCCTTCGCCGAACAATTTTCGCAAAGCAGTTTTCCAACAGTGCACAGCAGTTATATTCTCCTGTAGTTGTTGCACTCACTCCTATCACCATTGTTCTTGTCATCATGTTTGTTTGTTTGTTTTAGTATCCATAAGCCATGAGTTGTTAACCCTTAGGCTCGGTATTATAGATATCGCAACCTTTCGGCCTTGATTCCATTGTAAATACCGTAAATCTGGGAGAAAATGTGGCTTTTCTGCCTACTCCCGGGAGTGAACCCGGACTACAAGGAGTTCGTCACCCGGTCACCGCGCAATCCGGTTTAGCCAACCTCGCTAGAGAGCCGGGCTTTTGTCATCATCATCATCATGTGCCCTGCCAACTGGCATAGACGCTCATGCTTCTCGTGAGTATTCTTGGGAAAATAATGTGGTAGTTTCCCTTTGCCTTCCACATTCACATGGGGTATTTTAACCTGCACCTTTGACAGTAATTTCCGACTGTCAGGACAAATGAGTGCCCTTCTCTGCCCAGCTGGGGAGTCATCAACTTATTCCAGTGGATACTCGGTCCCTATATCCGCGTTAACCACACCATGGTGTGTTTCACACCTTCCACCACTTGGAGGTGCAGTTTGGGATTTTGTTCTTGTACATAGTTATTATACTTGAGTCTTTGACGTCTCGCTGAACCTGTCACTCCAGCCAGTAGAGTGTTATTAACTGATAAATGTGTTGTGTCTTTTCTACTCCTGGTGATCTCAATATGAAATCCATCTCTGCCTAGGGGCCTTCCCCGAAGTCAGTTCATCAAAGGCATTCCTAACTTCTACAATTGTTTGAAATGAGTCCGGATAGTCATTGACCGGGATTTATTACCTGTGACTGCTGCCTCTTGATTTGCTTCCAAGACCAGTTACGGCCAGGAATGAAGTTCATCCTCTTCATAGCACAACGGTTGAGCAGTAATGTAGAGACCACATGTTGCCCATGCATCATGATCCCTCGCTCCACCTGCCTTGTTTACTCCAAAAGAAAAGTAACACCAGTAATTTTGAAAAAAGCAGACTGCAGAAGCTGCACGATCAAAAGAGCAGTGTTCTGTCTGTCCGCCTGTCGGAGCTTCCTCCTAGATTCAGGGGCCAGCCAAGGCTAAGGGCCTGATCTGCCCTGCCATAACATCAAGTTTTTAAGTCGCATTTCCTCTTCCTACACTAGGGCTTGTATCCTCCCTAATAGGCTCCTCCGCCTGAAGCAGCACAATATGGGATGTTAGGTTTGGAATACGCGGCCCAACATTCGGCGTTAACAGAACGCAGGTGGTACTGGCTACACACACACACACACACACACACACACACACACACACACATACACACACACACACACACACACACACATATACACACACATTTACTGACAACAAACAATGCAGAATATCTTTCCTTTATCAGAAACTTAAATAAAATTCTTCTTATTTTGTAAGCAGCTGTTAACTTCTGTGTTTTGTCCCTTAGGGGTATTATTTTTGTCATTACCATCATTATCTCAGCTAACAGCCATATTTTTATTCTCTCATATATTGGAAATTAAACAGCAGTTTTAAAAGAGAAACAATGATATTTACAAATTGTCAGTAAAGCTTGAGTATCAAATCAGTTCGAATGATAAATTGCAATAAAAGACATGAAATAGAACCATCTGGCAGTTGTGTGGGCAGATTTTTTTACACTGGCCTTCGAAACTTAAACAAAAGCGCACTTGACCAATCACGTCAAGTGGTACATTTGCATCCCGCAGCATTTCGAATACATTTTTGTTAACGTCTCAAAACAATGCTAAAATTGAAAGTATTGAATCACAGTTTATGAAAGGTACCAAAAATATAGGACATGCTATCAAAGGCAGTTTTGCCCTGTTAACTCCGCCCCTATATGGGACGCAATTTTCTTTATATATTTTCAAGCCCAACCGTGGCTATCGGCGGCCATAAAATAACCTAGCTGTTGAGCGGAGTTTCAGGAACTTCTTCCAGGGTGATTCAAATCTGAATAGTGGCACTTTGTGTCACCGGGTGTTTGTCGCTCGTTGTGCGGTCCTGGTGGGGGCTGAACGTCACAAAGCACCAACTTCGGCAGCCCTGCTTCCAAGACGGAACGTTGTTGCTTGTATGGTGGCTTAGCAACACAGTTGCAAACATACGAAACCTAACATTGACAAGAAATGATTTTATGCGACCAGCAGTGAACTGGGAATTTTTGTTTCTGTTTTTCCCCTGCGGATGATACCCATTTGACACCCTAAGATTACAAAATCTTTGTCTAGATAATAGATCAACAGGTTACATCACATATAGCACATTCAACCTGCGAGAGCTTCGAGTGCCAGTTGGTCTACAAAGATGAAGAAGTGTCATTTACCATAAAGTGTCACTAAGGGGATAAGACTCATGTCTTTTACCTGCTGTCTGTTATGAGATATTCCCCACCTGTAAATATCACCAGGTTTGCAAGCTTATCTTTTTTTTTTTTTTTTGGCGGTCGCTAACTTGCAGCGGAGTCCCAAGTTAAATATTTGTTTTTAAGGCAAAGCTTATGCGCCTGGTAAATTTAGCAGGTAACAGGCTTACAACGCACCTCATTTGTTTACTTGCCAACTTAACCTGGAACACCGGGTGTAGATGCGAGATGTGCAACTACTAGACAGCGCAAGATGCTCATCCCTGGATCATCCTATAGACGCAAATCGACGCTGCGGCAGCACTGAGGTCTGAGTACTTGTTCTTTGTCTAAGGTGGATGGCCTGCTAGTACTACCATATTGACCAACGGACCGTGAACTTTACTACTGTGTTTTTTAATAGTTCACAAGTAACTTAATAAAGAAGGATCCTAACCTGAATTGTTCTCGACATCCACTTGCTTCGTCGTAGTTCGTTTTGCTTCAGTGCATCACGGGTTGAGTAGCTCTCTGAGATACAGGACGCAGGTTTTGAGATGTAGACGTGAGAGAAGGAAACAAAAACAAGCTCGACAGAACAAAGTTGTCCATTGTAAATTGACATAATGAGGACGTACAAAGTATGTCATACAAGTTATTACCTGGCATATTTCTGTATATCTTAGTTAGTTAGTTAGTTAGTTAGTTAGTTAGTTAGTTAGTTAGTTAGTTAGTTAGTTAGTTAGTTAGTTAGTTAGTTAGTTAGTTAGTTAGTTAGTTAGTTAGTTAGTTAGTTAGTTAGTTAGTTAGTCTTTCCTCTTGTGTCGAGTGCGGCACATAGGGCAGAGGTCATGACTCTCCATGCATGGCGGTTCGTTGCAATCTGTTGTAGGTCTTGGATGGTTGAGTGGCCCATGAGTGAGCCTTCCATGATGATAGTTCTACGTAGGGTTTCCCTTGGTCTTCCACGAGATCTTTTCCCCTGTGGTGTCCAAATAAGGGCTTGGTAAGGAAGTCTTGATTTATCCATTCTAAGGGCGTGGCCGACATATCTCGTCAAATGAATACTGTGGAATTTGTTACAACGTGTAACGGTTTGGAGGAGCAGTTTGCCGATTGATTAAGAACGTTTGGTTTTTATTTTGGAGATAGGTGGAAAGGGAGATGGTTCAAATTCTCGGTAATGTAAATTTAAAAACAGGAGTGGGGGGGGGGGGAGGGGGGGGGGGTGGGGGGAGGGGTCTGCCAGGCACAGTCCAGTTAGCTTCTAGAAGCTCTCCTGCCGATCCAAAGGTCCAACTCCTCAGACTCTTTCCTCGACCCCAAGCCCCTGTCAAACACATCTCTAAAATGTGACATACGTGCAGCAAATAGAGTTTAAAAGCATTACCGAACACCCCATAGCAGTGTGCGAAGGTCGGGTGACTGGAGGTTGACCAATCAGAAGTGAGCTAGTGTGTACTGGGCGGAGATTGTAGTGGATCATACCCATAGGGTAATTGGGCTTTCATTCAGGCCTGCTCACATGTGACAAGGATTAGTCTATGTCACAGGGGTGTCACGTTGCATTGTGTTCGCGAAGAGCTTTGTACATTGTGCGTCGTGTGGGCGGCTAGCTAGACAGTGTGTTTCACTGGTTGTTGCAAGCGCGCGGCGACACTGCGTATATTACGGAGTTCAGGTATGACATGAATTCAGTCCAGCTGTCAGCGTTGACGAGCGACAAATTTCCTTATAAAAATTTTAGACTGGCTTGGCCTAAGAAACCCAGGTAAAATACGAAAATTATGTAATTTTTTTTTTTAATTACAAGACATCTCGCGGACTCCGAGACTTAGGAGTTCCCCGAAAGTCTAATATAATAGAGGCGAGGGGGGGGGGGGGGGTGGGGTGGGTTTAGAGTTAGTGTAAGTGGTGTTCATTTTACACCTAAACACATCTATACTGTTGGACTTTCCCGGGAACTCCCCAGGAAATCCCGGAGTCCGCAAGATGGGGTCAGATAAAAGAAAAGAACCAAAAATGCTCCTCGATGCACCAAAATCCACGACTTTCTAGTAAACGGTCAAATTTGCGATCTTCTCAAAGCAAAGCTCGCTGGTTGGTCCAGTTTGCAAGCCCTGAGTTTAATCAAATCATTTCCACAATTTGCCGCCAATAACACGCGGTCTGTTTATTTCTGGGGTGAAGAGCGTTGAGTAAGAGGGCGGAAAAGGTCGTATTTTCTGAAGTGTGACTTGTGTTCCAGTAGTGCAGGTTGCGGGATGTCCTTGACACTTGACACAGCGAAACTTGGGTCGGGTGGTCGCACTAAAGATACACGTTTCTTGTTCTCAACTGTGGAATTTTTCATATTTCTGGATGTGAACTCGTACAACAGGTTTGTTCTGTTGTAGCTTTGTTAATTTTGTAAAGTTACGTTAATGTAGTGTGTTTGTGGCTCAGTCTTTACTTGTAATTAAGTAATTTTGTCTTGTTATGATTGTCTCTAAATGTTCTGGTTGTTTTTTCTTACCAACTTTTTCTCTTCCCTATAATTTCCTAACCTTTTAAAAACATCTCCTTTATAGGACGTTGCAGAACCAACCCCAGCAGCCCCTGGCTGTTGTCTGTTTCTCTAGGCAAATTTACGTCTAGTAGTTTGCCATTGCTTACTGGACGGTCGGTTCCCTGATACCACTGTCAAAACCAACGCAAGGCCCATGGCCCGCAGCTGGGATCGAGCCCGGCAGCCCGGCATTACGAAGCGTTCTCATCGACTTAGCCACAGAGCCGACTCGTATAAGCGCACTCCAGCCTGTCATAATAGTGGCTCTTTAGCCTGTTTCCTGACGAAAGCTCGGACATGGAGTGAAATAAAATAAAGGAACCTATTATTATTTAGTTCAGATATACAGCGTTATTCAAATAGAAAGCAGACTAATGGGAAATATTGATTGCTGTGTATGTATCTGTGAGTGTGTGCGTGTTCCCGTGCACACAAAAGGCAGACACAAGACAGACAGACACACACACATAAGGCAGATACACACACACAAGGCAGACACACACAAAGCAGACACACACAAGGCAGGAAGACACAAAAAACAGACACACACAATGCAGACACACACACAAGGCAGGAAGACACAAAAAACAGACACACACAATGCAGACACACACACAAGGCAGACACACACACACAAAGCAGACACACACACGACACAGACACACACAAAGCAGATACACCCACACAAGGCACACACACACACAAGGCAGACACACAAACTAGGCAGATACATACACAAGGCAGACACACACACAAGGCAGTCACACACACACAAGGCAGTCTCTCACACACACAAAGCAGTCACACACACACACACACAAGGCACACACACACAAGGCAGACACGCACACAAGGCAGACACACACACAAGGCAGACACACACAAGACAGACACAAACAATGCAGGCACACACAAAGCAAACACACACAAATTAGATACACACAAGGCACACACACACACACACACAAGAGACGCACACACAAGGCAGGCACACACACAAGGCAAACACCCACACACAAGACACACACACACACATGACACACACACACACACATGACACACATACACATACACACAAGGCAAATACACACACACAACGCAGGTACACAAACTAGGCAGACACATACACAAAGCAGTCACACACACACACATAAAGCAGTCTCACACACACACACATAAGGCAGGCAAACACAAGGCAGGCAAACACAAGGCAGACACACACGCAAGGCAGACACACACAAGACAGACACAAACAGTGCAGCCACACACGACAAACATACACAAGGTAGATACACACAAGGCAGACAGGCAGACAGACACACACACTCACACGACGCAGACACACACACACTCACACGACGCAGACACACACACACACAAGGCAGAGACCCACACAAGGCACACAAATACACTAGGCAGACACATGCATAAGACAGACACAGAGTGCAGCCACATACACGGCAAACACACACAAGGTAGATACACACAAGGCAGACACACACAAAACAGACACACACACAAGGCAGACACACACTCACACGACGCAGACACACACACAAGGCATACACACACACACACACAAGGCATACACACACACACACAAGGCATATATACACACACAAGGCAGACACACACACAAGACAGACACAAACAATGCAAGCACACACAAGGCAAACACACACAAGGTAGATACACACAAGGCACACACACACAAAACAGACGCACACACAAGGCAGGCACACACACAAGGCAGACACACACACAAGGCACACACACACATGACGCACACACGACGCATACACACACACATACACACAAGGCAGATACACACACACAAGGCACACACACAAGGCAGACACACAAACTAGGCAGACACAAACACAAGGCAGATACACACACACACAAAGTAGTCTCACACACACACACACACACATAAGGCAGTAACACACACATAAGGCATACAAAGACAAGGCAGACACACACACACAAGACAGACACACACACAAGACAACCACACACAAGACAGACACAAACAGCCACACACAAGGTAGATATACACAAGGTAGATATACACAAGGCAGACACACACAAAACAGACACACACACAAGGCAGACACACACACAAGGCAGACACACACACTCACACGACGCAGACACACACAAGGCATATATACACACACAAGGCAGACACACACAAGGCAGACACACACACAAGGCAGACACACACACAAGGCAGACACATGTACAAGACAGACACACACAAGGCAGAAACACACACATACACAAAAGGCAGATACACACACATACACACAAGGCAGATACACACACACAAGGCAGACACACACACACACAAACACAAAACAGACAGCTCAAAAGACAGGGAAACTAGAGAAAGGATCAGTAGTCGTTTACAACATGATGAAAATGATGAGGCAGCTACAATGGACAGGTACACATTTGTAATTGTTATTAACATGAAGAAGGGGATACGGTGCATAGATGGTTGACATGACGACTGGAACAGATAAACGAAACAAAGAAGGAAAAATCGTAGAAAAGGAATAGACCCACTGCCCGCTCCAACTGACCCCCCCCCCCCCTCACCCCTCCCCCTTTACAAAACCAAATATGTCACACATGGGGACTTTTTAAGGGGCGGTGCCTTCTAAGTCAAGCGCATATGCCGGAGAGGAAAAGAGTAAGCAGTCTCAATACAAACAATCCCAGTTCTATCAAACGGATCCACATGTAAAACTCAAGCTCTGGAACAAACAAAAAAAGTCCAAAAGTGAACGAACTACAAAAACTTTCCGCCGGAGTAATGAGCCAGTAATCGCGAAGAAGAAGAAGAAGAAGAAGAAGAAGAAGAAGAAGAAGAAAGAAAAAAAAGAAAGAAAGAAAAAAAAGACAGACAGACAGACAGACAGACAGACAGACAGACAGACAGACAGACAGACAGACAGACAGACAGACAGACAGACAGACAGACAGACAGACAGACAGACAGACAGACAGACAGACAGACAGACAGACAGACAGACAGACAGACAGACAAAAAGACAGAAAGAAAGAAAGAAAGAAAGAAAGAAAGAAAGAAAGAAAGAAAGAAAGAAAGAAAGAAAGAAAGAAAGAAAGAAAGAAAGAAAGAAAGAAAGAAAGAAACATTGAGGTATTAGGCGGTTTTTTTTTTTTAAAGAAATAAAAAAGGGGGGGGGGGGGATTTTGCAAAAAAAAAAAAAAAAGTATAGGAAATGTTCACACCGGATGAGTTGTATTTGTTGAACGGCCTTGCAACGATTTACAACTAGTTTTCATTGCATCTGCTTCTGAAGACGAAAAGCAAAATTGCTTATTTCAACAACCTGCTCAGGGTTCAGCATCACAGGCATTGAAACCTGAAGGCGGATTTGAAAACGTTGAGCTGCTTGCTGTTCAAACAACGATTCAGCTGAGGTTAACAGTACGAACCTTCTTTCCCTCTTCACTGCAACAAAAGTAACTATAAACGGTTTCTTGTGGGTTTAGTACAGCCAGGCTCAAGCTTTTTCTTTGAACTGCAGATTTGTTTAGTGAACACTGTTGAACTATCTCTCTTGTTATGAGTTAAGTTCAGTTAAGTTAAGAAATCACATCGCAGCACTAAAGACATTCCCACAAGCGCTGTATCCTCATCTTTAGCAGCCAGGCAGCTGCAATTCCGATGTTACCAGCAGAAAGGATGTAGTTTCGTCGCCCAGCTTCTGAGTTGAGTGCATGGCGTGACACTGTGAGCTGCGTTTGTTTTTCGTTGGCACAGGAGCGGAGCAAATGTGGGGTGACCCGTTTGCCATGAAGCTGAAACTAGGATTACCAGATTACCAGAGAAAGCCGACTGTATGTCCTCTTGCAATTTTCCTTTGTGCCGACCAGATCACCTGCTCAATCCCCGCTGCACCATTCTCTTCAGACTATGTTTGCCTTTGCGCTGTTCACTTGCTCCCGAAGAGCCTTGATAGCCTCTAGCTTGTCATACATCAATTTACCACCACGTAGGTGTAGAACCAGCCAGCCTTTCTGTCGGTCCGAATTTTCGCCAAACACGCCTACATGCCCCTGGAAAAAATATCCGAATTACGCTAACTACCTGGTACTCCTAAAGCGATGTTTGCCACTCTGCACGAAGTATACTTGTCTCCCCCTTTCTCAAAACGCTGTATCAGTCAGTTATAATCCCCACATGCGTGGGCAGCAGGTTATAAAGTCGTACCTGTTGCTTTTTGCAATCAAGAGACCACTGGATAGGATGTTAAAGGACAAATGTGTCATCTGAGGACATTTGTTACGTGCTCAATATTTAATGTTACAGCCAATGATGGGGCGGTGTTAAACGTTCACACTATATGTTAGCTACATTCGTTAACTCTCCGTATCGTTATCCCTTGCGCACATTTAAAAAATTATTTTTTGTTTGTTTTTTGTTTCATAATAAGAAAGCTGATAACTTGATGTTATGCTTGTGAAAGGCAGCAAATCAACGTGCGCGTGTCTACCAACACAGGAGCTAAGACCTAAAAAAATCTTATCTGAAAGGAAGTGGACGCCCAAGGAGATATGGACTGATGGCATTAAAGATTGTCAGCGTAGACTGGGAAGGGCATTAACCAGTGCTACCCTTGTAGCAATGGATCGCAAACTGTTCCTCTCTGCAAATGCTAAACGACAAACGCGGGAACTGTTGATGGTGGTGGTGGTGATGATGAAGACGGAACATAAATAACAACATGACGTTGGAGTCATATTAATATGACCAAACTGCCTTGGATGCGTGGCTTCTTAGCAGCGCACTTCTTCCCCACGCGCACGCACGCACGCACACACAGATATGTGTGTGTATGGGGGGGGGGGTGGGGGGGGTCAGCCCCCTTATAAATTTTCCCGGATTGCAGGAGTTTCAAGGGAAGTGAGTCTGGTTTAAAAGAGGTTTTCTATACATGGTGTCGATGTTTGTGGGTAGGCTTTGCGAACGCGCTTCGTAATGCCAGGATACCGGCGATTTGGCAGCTAGATCGTTTCGCATTGGTTTAGACAGTGGATATCGAGAGCCGACCGTTCACATCTGGCAAACTACTGAACCTACCTTCAAGTTAGTTGCGTATCCTTTACAGGACGTTGCAGAACCAACCCTAATAGCCCCTGTCTGTTGTGTGGTTTTTCTAGGCAATTTACATCCAGTAGTTTGCCATTGCTCCTCTACGGTCGGCTTTCTTACCACTGTCGAAACCAACGCAAGGCGCATTGCCCGCAGCTGGGATCGAACCTGGCATTCCCGGCATTACGAAGCGAAGCGTTCGCATCGTCTTAGCCACAGAGCCGACACTGAACCTACAATTTGCCTAAAAAAGCCACAACAGAAAACAAAACAAAATTCGGTGGTTAATCGTGTGAAGGATACGCGACTAAATATATATAGCCGGTGGGTGATTGGGGGTTAACTCCTAAAAATTATTGGGGAGGGGGAGGGAGAAAAGGGGGGGGGGGGGGGGGGGGGGTAAACTAATCTTATCGTACTTGTGCTTCCAGGACAGGGTCCTTTGATTGTCAGTATTAGATGGGTCGCCTAGAAAAGGTTTTTTACTTACTGTATTAGACTGGCGGGACCAACGAGGTCATAAAAGTAATTAGATCTAAGGAGAGATTTGAATTCATGAATAATTTGCCACAGGCGAGTTATTCCTCTACTTCTTCTCTTCATATTGCTTTTTCCTTTTCCTCTTCATTCTTCTTCCTTCTCCTCCTTTCGGCTCCAAGTAGTGTAGATTTAATAGTGCCTTCAATCTAATCGTATCCTTTGTTGTAGGAAGCGGCAGAAAACAAATTATAGTTCGTTGTGGGCCTATGTTCGGACTTGGGGAAGGGGAGGAAAGAGGATAAAGAACAGACCCCTCATTGTGTAGTACCCTGTGTAGTAAAACGGGCCTGCGTGCCCAGTTCTTAACCCTTTGAAAATAATGTTTGTTCGTTCGTTGGTACCCCTGACCATTATCAGACATGCCCAATATAACCTTTTTTTTTTTTTTTTTTTCACCTGGCTATTTCTCCTCGTCTTAGTAACAAAACAAACCCGCACACATTACTTTGCCAATAAGCGACACAGTTTCACTTGACAGGCGAGCAGGACTACATCGCAATCAAGGCGGACGACGGTCGATATCGACCGTCGAGCCAACGTTTTTATTGTGAGTTGTGTAAGTTTGAATGAACAGCATCGAATTCTAGTCAACCGTGAGTGAACACATCTCTGATGGCATACACGTTGAAGTGAAAGCGACACATTTGTTGCGGCATTCGGTCCAGATAAATTACCACACGGATTATTGCGAATAGTCTACGAGTAATTGCAGACTTCAAGTATTAATTTTTTAGAACAAGGTAAGGTGTGTTTTGTTATATCTTTGATTTGCCAATAATAAGCATCTGCTTTTATCAAAGGCTAAGCTACGCATGCTTAACACCGGGCAAATTAAATGTCCGAGGAAAGCCGCTAACAACCATTTGAGATAGAGTGAGAAATACTGTCACATAGTTTTAAGAAAAAAAGTAAAGAACTCTTTTCCACGCGTTTAGGCGTATAAGGCATACAGGGCTAGACCTATATTTTATAGACCAAACAGCACAAGATGGGTGATGTGGTCAGTATCACGCCGGTCGCCTTTACTTCTCGGGACTGCATCCAGTACGCACTCAAGGCTGGGTCGACCTGAGAGCCAAGGTCATTTTTGAAAATAGTACGGTTCCGCCAGGAAGCAAACCCATGACCTTCCGATCCGCGGCAAGAGTCTAGCCGCTCGACCACGGCGAATGCCCACTATCACATAGACTGAGAGAATAACACGTGTGCTAAATTAATTGAGAAACAAAAATCAAATGGCTTGGGCACCTTGTTAGAATGTAGCCACAACAACTACCAACCCAAAGCTACACATAAAAAGATTTGATATAAAAGTCAGTCTCCCACGGAGAACATGGACTCATGACATTAAAGACTTTCGAGATTGGCACGAAAGTTGGGAATATAGAAGGTATGTACATAATGTTTTTGTGGATTTAAAAAAAAAGAACGACTTATGATGGTGTACAGAAAAACAATTAAGAGAGATGAATGGAGGTGGAGGATATTTGCAGTTTTGAACCTCAAGCGCTCGAAATGCTGAAGTAGAAGAAGATTAACACAGAATTATAATAGCTATTGCTACCCATCAAGCAATGGATCGCAAATTGTTTCTTCCCGCGACGCTTAACAGCAGAAGTTTAAATTGTTGATGATGATGAAGCATCAGCTGGCTTTTCGTGTGAATGCCTCTGGGAAGTAAAGTCGGCTGGCATGATGTTGACGTGAGATTGGTCTACAAAAATAGGAGTCTTACTATCATATGCCCGTTACATTATTAGCTTCATAATTCTTCGTTACTTTTTTTTTTATAGTTGAGTTTTTATATTACTTTGCGGTCGACAAATGTATTTCCCTTGCACTGATTTATCATGTTTGTCCACATTCTTCAATAGCACGTACTGCTAATGATTTCGGGTACATAAGTTCCTCAATGTCAGGATGCCATACTGTCCAACGCCATCTTCATTGATCTCTCCCTGCCTTTTCTATGCTTTAACTTTCCTGTGAGAATTTGGTAACTTAGTAATAGAAATAAGTAAAACGCATATTTAATGATAACCCATCTGGACTTTGCATTTTACCTGTGAAATACCTAAAACCCTGAGAAACTTTTGACAATGAAATACCTAAATTGGAGGAAGCTGTTGACAATAAAATACCCGGATTCTGAAGAAACTTGACGATAAAACATCAAAATCCCGAGGTAACAGTTGGCAATGAAATATTTATATTAGATAAACCTGTTAAAAATTAAATACCTAAAAACCGAAAGAAACTGTCGATATTGAATTCCGTAATATCCTAATAACATGATACATTACCCACTAATAAATTATTCCAGCCAGTGCATATAGGCTGTGCCTGTAATATCTGCGTCTTTTGGCCCAAGACATCCTATTTCAACAAATGCTCAACTCTTTCTACCTCAGCTAATGCACTATGTATGGTTGCGTATTAGTCCCCTGTCCCAGTCAAGATATTATTGCGCTTTTACCTCTTACTTTTAGTGAATGACTCGGAAAACATATCTGCTTCCTGCAAGGGTTGCATATTCGGCCCCTCAGGAAGTAGTATACCCGCGTATTTAGTATTGCCCTTCTTAACTCATTCAACACTAGCTAGCACCATGTGGGACTGTAAGAGTTCATTAGTAGCCTTTTCGACATTTCTGTTAAGGACGAGTGGGTATTTTCCTATTTTTTGTCTGTTAAAAATGAGGCACCGACCCCACACGGGGATGACTGGTGTATATAATAATATGCCTCTCGGCAGATGTCAAGCTACAGCGCTGTCGCTGTACGCCATAGGCGATGTAGCCTGTGATAAGTCACTTTAAGCCGCCTCAGTAATTTGATATAGCACACCCCCCACCCCACAATAATTTTATATAACCTCCCTTTCCCGACCCCGACCCCCACCCCTTTCTCCTTACCATCTATAGAACTTCATGTCTTTTACTGACGCATGTCATTTGAAAAAAATATTATTATATTTTTTTGCCACCTGGTAAGTAATAATATAAATAACAATTTTATTATTGCCATTATTATTGCGCAAAAAAAAAAAAAGCTTTAAACCCCTTGAGCCCACCCCAGGCTCTCACAGATAATAACAAGGGTACTGAGCCCTGTAGTATTTTATTCATGAACTGTTTAAATAGTACGGAAAGCTCTGCAACAATTCCCGTAGAGACATTATCTTATTATGTGCTAGTCCTCTCAGTGCTCGGGCGATTTGAAAGCTCAAACGCTGGGATTCAAGACTTGAAACGCTGTCTTCAAGTGTATAATAAACACATGTATGGATTGCCACTCAAAGAACGAAGTAAAGAGATAGGGGAACACTAACAAACAAACCTAATACAGTTCGAAAGCTAAACCATACTGGAAACTAAACCTGTCACATACAGATGGTTAGTTGCGTAGCCTTTACAGGACGTTGCAGAACCAACCCCAACAGCCCCTGGCTGTTGTGTGGTTTTCTATGCACATTTACGTCCAGTAGTTTGCCATTGCTTTCTGGACGTTCGGCTTTCTTGATACCACTGTCGAAACCAACGCAAGGCGCATGGCCTACAACTGGGATCGAACCCGGCATCCCGGCATTACGAAGCGTTCGCATCGGCTTAGCAAAAGATACACATACAGATGACGTGAATAAAAATAAGTGCACTTCGAAGCATAACGACCGCTGAATTTTCCTGAGAATTTTAACCAACCAGTTATCAATGAATCGTTACTGACAGCATGCAATAAAATTACAAAATAGCACACATCAGTGTCATTAAATGGTAGTGTTTTGGTTATTCATGATTAGTGTATTCTAGAATTAGGCTACCAACTTTTTTATTCTCTACCTTTCCTTGTTAAAGAAATCACGTCTACCAGTTTTGAGACTAGATCAATAGGGCCTACCGCTGAACAAAATCGAACCTCTAAGAGAAATCGAACTATTGATCGCTGTTGTGTAAGTTAAGAGTTCTGCCATAAATGCTGCTTCTTGTGCACAAATATTACCGCATAGTATCTTGTTGACGCCATAATTATATTGACTGCTGCTTTAAGAATCGACGTCATAGCACTGTCCTCAGGTGTAGATGCTAACTGTTACGGTGGCACTCTAATTATACACACGTCGTTCTCTTCATCTCATACATCCGTGCTTGCCGGATTCACACCTGATTCCTCGTTCCTATATTCTTACACATGTTCTTCGTCTTCCTCTTTTCTCTACTTCTGGAATGCCTCGTCGGCATCAGGGAAGGAAGTGATCTCTAGAACGGGCTCTTAAGTTCGCTTTGAATAAAGTACTTTCCAGTGTGTCTAATAATTCTGCGATACATAATTCTGCATGGTCGACCTCTGTTTCGATTACCGCTGTATCTGTATAACATTGCTCTCTGTGGTCCCCTGTCTGCTGCCAATTTTGTCACATGGCTAAACCATTTGATTTGTTGTCTACCTATACAGTTTAGTATTAGCTTTAAGCCGAATCTGCTACTGAGATTCCATCGTTCTAAAGTCGACCTTTCCTCGTTACACCCAACATAGTTAGTAAACATTTCCTTTCTGTCGTGACTATTTTCCTTTTGTCTTCCAAAGACAGAGTCTATGTTTGACATTGATAGCAAAGCGTTGGTAAGAATATTATGTTGAACAGTGTTCTTTTAGTGTATATTCACATGCTTGCATTTCAAAATTGGTGCCATTTAGGCTTAAACTTGATTAGCTTTATTGCACAAAGCTAATGCTGGATTTCTAAAATAATTATATTTTCTGAAACAAATTCTTCCCTGGTTTGTAATATCGTTCACTTCTTTACCTCATTCATCATCATCGTCATATAGCAGGTTCTTTGCAGAACGTCGCTCTCATCACGGTCTGCCTGAAAGAAACTCGGTCTCTCGCCAGCTCTTCCGCCTCATGTACTTTCAAACTCATTGAATCACTTAAATCATGTGCCTATCTTTGTGTTGGTTGGCCCCTGCCCCTCCTTCCTGGTACCATGCCTTCTGCTATAATTTTTTTTCCAATCCGTCGTGGCGCTTAATATGACCAAAATATTTCAGCTTCCGAGACAGGATGCTGTTTATTAGCCAATCTTCCTTGATGTTCAGATCTTTAAAGATGTCAGTATTTCTCGTCTTCTTTGTCCAAGATATTCTGAGAATCTTTCTACAGCAAATCAGCTCAAAAGACCAAATTCTCTTTTTTTAAGGACTGGAAGATAGTCCACGACTCACACATGTGTTGCTAAGGGCAGATGTATGCTTTCAAAATTCTAAGGAGATCAAAATTAGAATTTTGAGAGCATGCATCTTCCCTGTAGCAACACACAGATGTGAGTCGTGGACTATCTCACAGTCCTTAAGAACTTCTTTAACTGGTGTTCATCTGTTTTGATATTGTTGGTTCTTCTTCTTATGGAGAATTTCATCACTTCTGTTTTGCCTACGTTGATCTTAATATCATAGCTGTTGCATTCTGAGTGGAGTCTATGTACAGTAAAACCTCGCTTAACGAGCATAATTCGTTCCAGAATCATACTCGTTAAGCGAAACACTCGTTATGCGAAACAATTTTTATCATATAAATTTATGTAAAATACGATAATGCGTTCCTTGTCGACACAAATACTCACTAAATGCTATGTATAACGTTTATTCAAAGAAAATCATCATCATCTTTTCTTCAAACGCGGAAGGAACCTGCCTGGAATTCGAATTCGATTTGCAGAAAAAGAAAAGTTGAAATAATTAAAATACATAGCTGATTTTTTTTTTTTTTTTTACTAGAAAGATATCCAGAGACTTTTTTTTTTTTTTTGCTGACGCTTCAAAATTTGGAGAAAATGCGACACAGCATTATCATTAAATAAATTTGCAACGCGCACAGCCACTTCCTTATTAGGGTGATGCTTCTCAATGTAAGATGCAACAGTTTCCCATGCTTTCAGCATTTCTCTTTTTACGCCAGAAGACTGTTGCTTTTCTGTTACCTCCTCCTTCTCTGACAAACTTCTCCTCAAAACTTCTTGCTGTGAAACACAATGCAACTCCATAAGCTCTTGGGTGGTCAGCTCTTGGCTGTGCTCTTCCACAAGCTCTTCGATATCACTGTTATCCGCCTACAATCCCATGATAGTGGTCAAAGAAACAGAGGATTCATGTATATATATCACAATATAACACACGTTTGAGAAAATGTGTGCTCACAAGCGACACTACGATGCTACTGGAACGAGTGCTACAACACAGACTGATGTAACATGCGCACAAGTCGGGACTTCCCCTCTCCTTTACATTCGTTATGCGAAACGTCGCTCGTTAAGCAAGACATTGTTTTACAATTTGTTTTTCTCGTTATGCGAATTACTCGTTATGAGAGGTGCTCGTTTAATTATATATGTTCTTGTAGATGTACTGTTGTTGTCGCTATGATTGTCTGGTCATTGGAGAAAAGCGATTCATTTAGTAATTTGCTGATTTGTCTCCTTGGCTGGGTTAGCTGATTTGCAAGGTGACAGTGGCTTGAGTCATTACAGAAGTCCATTTTGGGGAGGGGGAGGGGGGGGGGGGGTAGGCTGAATGGTCTCGAGGCATGGCGTCAACCTCGAGTGTTGAAGGTCCCGGTTTCAGGCCGCAGTGAAGGCTGTTATTTGTTCACGTTGTCTTGTGGTCAAACTACTGGACGTAAATTTGCCTAGAGAGACCACACAACAGCCAGGGGCTGTTGGGGTTGGTTCTGCAACTTCCTGTAGAGGATACGCAACTAACTTGTCTTGTGGTAATTTCCCCTTGTCTCTGAGTTATAAGATCGGACGCCCGTGCATTTAACTGCGCATGTAAAAAAACAACTTGGCAGTTGGAAGTCTAAAAGAGTAGCCAACGGCGCTGCCATGTAAAGTTTAGAGTTGAAAATATACCTAAAAGTATTAGAGGATCCTCGCCGTTGCTACGGAGTTCGTGCACTGCGCTAAGATTCTTTAAACTTATATATTTCATTTAGAGTTAAATGATGTTGTCACCATGAATGAACTCGCTGCCTTCCGTTCACATGCTGTACGTTTCTGCTATCTATTTTAGGCTACATCCACTTGGGAATCCACGGTAATTTTCAAATGCCTGCCTTGCTGCTAATTCAGACTCTAGGACCCCCGCCCCCCCCCTCCCCCGCCCCCCAGGCTGGCTTATCTGTAGATGACGTAGGAGTCTTGAGATGTGCGTACATTCAGACCATCATTTGTTAATTAAAATTAGGCTGAAAAATTAGGAGTATCTCTCTGTATTGTCAACAAGACACCATCGATTGGCTGTTAGAATCAGTGTAACTTAGAGCGAAGTAGACACCTCAGGGTTTGTACGCAGACGGTGAATTGAGTCATTACCAACATTGGTAATGATAATTAGTTGACTTTTATTACATGCATCTTGCATGTTAGCCATTTTTATGAAGCTGAATCTACCTCTGAGCAGCTGTACCCCTACAGTCCGTTTCAAAAGCCGCGCTGTCAAACAAAACATTTCGAAAACTACTGTACAGATCACCACTAATTTGTGCACGTGGTTCAGATTCCCTGTTTTAATGATTTCATAATTTAAAATTTCACATGTGATGCCGCTTTGTTAAAGCGTAGAATGTCTTTGATCTTTGACGGACTAACAATTTATCTGCCTCTTAAAATAAATAATATACAGTAATTTATACAATTCGTGTATCTTTATGAGCCAGTCAACTAGCGTTTTGGCAGTATTTGACGTATTCGCTTCGCTAGTTAATTAGTGAGTCCACAGATTATCCTAACTGCATGTCTAATCACTCAGTCCATAAGTGCTCGGATCCCCTCCTCAGTAAATCCCGCACCGTGTAGCGGATAACGACACCAGTTCTGTGTTGGTTTATTATTATCCTTTGACTACCCTCGTAGTGTTCTTATTTGGCGACACCCTGTTTAACATGTTGTTCTTGCAATCTGAACATAGTTGCAAATTCACACTTCTCAGTTGGTTCACGCAAAATTGCTCTCTTAGAGCATTTAGTATAGCAGCCTGGCCCATGGCTTGTCCGGCTTTCACAGTAGCCTTACCTGCAAGTCTATCAGCTTGCTCATTTTCTTGTATCCCAATATATCCTAGCACGACAATGAAACTAATCCTTGTCAGCCGTGAATTCTGTAGAGCCACCAACCACTGCCTTTGGACCCAGCTCTTCTCTTTCTCCAAGAGCGTACTCATCGAGTCCCTGAGAAAGCATTCGGCTTCACTGTGTGCAATAAGCGCGCCTGAGTTCCCCGCGTGGAGTACCACCAAAATGCGTACAGTTTAACGTTTTGCCATCTTCGTCTTAAGCCATTTACTGTAAACATACTACCTGTCTCTTAAGTGAATGTCTGTTTGTTTATATACGACCATAAAATAGGCCAAATTAAAACTAGCTGTTTTATTAAATTTTAATTATGTTGTCTATATTAAAATCTGCCACTTTAAACTCCGTGTCTATCTTGATCTCTCTCAGTATCATCTCGCTACAGAGAGAGAGAGAGAGAGAGAGAGAGAGAGAGAGAGAGAGAGAGAGAGAGAGAGAGAGAGAGAGAGAGATCAGGTGACAAAAAAACATCCCTTTCTTACTCTTTAGAGCCAGTCTCAACTTTTGGAACTGACTATATTGATGTTATGCCACACACATATGAATAATGAAATCATCCCCGTGTGGGTTCTGGTGCCCCATTGGGAGAGGGGGAGCCGAGATGGAGTGAGAGAGGAACCGATCTACTGCTCCTTTAACTTAAAAAGCATGTCGAAAAAGGGAACTAAAGAAGTGCCTACTGCAGCCGGATGTGTTAGCTTGAAAGACACAACTTTCATTTTATTCTGGTGTAAGCATGTTATAGTCCCCAGCATTACATATATATACCTTTGAAATACATAATCCATTTGCATTGTTGCCGACAGATTCACCTTGCATGCGTGAACTGGGTATTGATTTCTTCATTGATTTTGCGTAAAACATTGAGTGAAAGGGAAAATGTCATTTCAGAATTCATTTGCAGCAAAGCTTCGGTTGTCAAATATGCATTAGGGCAGTCCCAGGTCGAATGGGTACCAGAACATTGCGTCAGAGGGAAGGCAGCTGACGGGATGTGCTGATATCATAAGCCATCGAGACTCGATTTTCTGTAACGTATGGATCTAGCCTAATGTTTTCCATGCAACAAATACGTGAAAGAGTTCCTTTTAACGTTTGAATCAGGTTATTTCTATGTAATTATTGTCCAAAACGTTTTTTTTTTTTTTCAACAGCATAAATCTGTGTTACCGAGTGCTGCCTACAATGGCTCAGAAATCGCTCCATATTTTTGTAATTCCACTCAGAATGGTTGGGGTAACATGTAGGCTTTGTATTCAATTCTTCTTCTTTTTCACGTTCAACAGCTGAAGAAAACTCCGGCAAAATATTGGCTGTTCGTCCACCTTTGGACTTAAGTCTTGTTCCAAAAATTAAATTTTGCGTACAAATTACATTTACAGATCTGAATTATTTGTATATAGATTTTTGGTTCCTCGCACTTTGATTTCAAAGGATATTATTATTTAAGTTTGTCTGACAAGTCATTTGTGTAATCTGTGTGTTGATGAGCTATTATCTAGTGTCAGTCGATATTCAGGAATGAGCAATAAAATAGAATTGCAAAATGCCTGAAATGTGTTCCACTTCTAGTGTACCTGCAAAATTCTGAACCTTGATCGCTCATGCATATCAGCTAGACGCAGGAGGACAATAAAAAGACAGAATAAAGCAGGGAACAATCTGTCACAATTTGTTCTCAAGATATAGGTGGGGAAAAAAAGCTAATCAGTGTTGACAAATCTTTGCAATATTTCATAAACAGGCGTAGAAAGCACTAACAATATCAGAAGCAGTGTATTTACATATACAAGAGTACACACAACGACAGGTATCACCAGACCACAAGACCCAACTCAGATTCATCTTATTTTTTGGGACGAAATATTAAGGTAAACTCCAACTACAAGGGACTCTTAAAAGCTCTGATGCGAACAAATGAAGGTTATTTTTAAAGGGTAAGAAATTGGCACGCGGGTCCGTCTAACAATGGGCTTGTCCGAACAAACAAGGATACACTTCATCTGCAGACATTCCCATAATTGACTTTAATAATTCAAATGAAGTGTGTAGACAAGCTAAGCTAGTAGGCCTGTCTTAGTTAAGCGCACGAAGGCGATGGTGTTGTGGCTGCACATACCTGCTAAGCATGTGATTAGAATGTTGGAGACGACATTGTAGCTATAGTTCATATCTTTAGATCTGTCATAACAGAATAAGCCAAGGTAATTTTATCATATCGTAGTTCATAACCTGTTTTCGTTGGCTGTTGACTGGGAGTGGGCGGATAAAGTAAGACAGTTAAGACAGTACATTTCACCCAAACTAGCGGTGTATTTAAGCATATAGTTCCTGCTTTAATTTTTTTTTAAATATATATCTGCCCACACACATATAAGTGTCGCAGATAAGGCTCTGTTGGCCAGGTCATTAAAAACAAAAGCATCAAATGAAAGGCCCTCTAATACCCAACCTCTCTTTTTCCTTTTGGTCCTGAACAGTGTTGCCACTTTTCTTTGACAAAAAATATCCAAAACGGTGTCAAAAAATATCTAAAAAGATCTGAATCTCAGTGGAAAAGATCTAGAAAAAACATCCAAATTGAAAAAGTCAAAAATTACATAGCTTTCGTTATGACTTACCCTACATAATCATGTCCTCACCTTCACTGATGTCTGCCCTACAAGATCCACAGGATAAACTTAGCTTGGATAATGAAGTTGAAGCTTCAGATCCAAAATGACCCTGGTATGCTTTAGCTGTTCAAATTTCTTTATAAGGCTTATTTCTCTAGTCTCATTAGGCTGAATTTTAATGGCACGATAGCATTTAAGAGGTCAAATTTCATCCTGTTTTTTAGGTTAGATTTGATATAATTCCTAGCACTGAAAACTCTTTCTACGTCAGCATTTGAGTGGTAGTATCATGGCAGACATGACTTTAAAGAGCTTACAGAATGGACTGTTTGATGAGGCATCTTTAAATTGTCTCACTTCACTCCAAAACGCTTTAGTTTCTGTTTTGTTTGTTTCATCACTGTACATTCCATATAGTATTTCAGCTGTGTAGCACTTTTCACTTTGTCTTGTTATTTCAAAGTGTGTCTTCAACTTCAGCCATTGCTTCATAATTCTTTAAACAGCTGGTTAAATTGATAACCATCTAGTTTTGCAATCTGACAGAATTTTCGGTGGTGTGGAACCATCATTCAAGGCTGTATATAATGTATTGTATTGCTGTTGTCTGACAAATGATTTGGAAAACTAGTAAAGTGTTTCAGCAATAAGGTATTCCGAATTCCTTGGTAAATATTTAGATGGAGCATTTGATAATGCTAGCTGCAATGAATGACGCATACATTTTATAAGTATTAACGATGTGTTAGCTTCCTTCAACTTGGCATAAACGCCATTGTTTATACCAACCATCACTGAGGCATTATCCGTACCAATTACAGCCAAATTCTTCAAGCCTAACTGTTTGCTGATTAAAAGGTCCTTCGGTTCCTAAACTATACTTTCTACATCACACTTTTCAAATCGAACTAGTCCAAGATTTTTTACAAATCGATCAAATGGTCACAGTTTGAAATTGCGCAGTGACAAATTAAAAACATTGCGACTGATACTTCTACTTTTGATGATTCATTTATCAGTATAGTTATGAATACAGATGTCAGCGGTGTAATATCTTTAAAAAAAAACCTGCAGTTTTATGCTTTTATAGTCTCTGCATGACTCTTTTGAGTTTTGTATTTTCGCTTCAATTTCACACTTGCAGTACTTACAACAAGCTTTGGTCATATCCCCAGTTTTTAATTTTGTCATCATGCAACCACTATTTCCAAATTTTTGCTCATACTTTACTTTTGGCATGTTGAAAGGTTTTTTCAAAGTGAAAGCCACATAAGAAGGTGAACAATTTTTTTTTTTTTTTTAAATCACATGAAAAAGAAACGCAAAGTCAGCACAGTGAGGATACGGTTGAAACAAAGTTAGTATGATTTACGCGCGTTTTTATTAATCAGTACCGGGACTGCCAGATATTTGTGCCTTGACCCCAGTGAGAGTTCAAAATTCAAATAATGGCAGTTGTCACAATGTACGTGCCAGACCAAAACAAAAATATTGTAGTAAATATTTTACACAGTAATTATTAAATTGACAATGAAAGAAAAAAAATCTATAAAATATCTAACTCCATATGAAAAGTTTCTAGAAAAATATTTACGATCTAAACGTCAAAAACAGTAACTTAATGCAATGAAAAAGATCTAAATTTGGATATAAAAGATCCAAAGTGGCAACACTGGTCCTGAACCTTTGCTTGTCTTCTTCTCGCCCTCCTACTCCATCACCTCGCCGTCATCAGCGTCGTCTTGCGTGTAGAGTAGATAGAGGCTGTTATAACATCCGCCATTTTGGTGAGGATAGTCTAGGGCAGTGTTCTTCAACTGGTGGGTCGAGGACAAGTCCAGGTTTTCCGCCAAAAATGTATGCCCAATCATGAAAAGGGGTAGGGTTGGTAGATTTTCCCCTCCAGGATGGCAACATGTAGGATTATCACCCCAGTTATGAGAATCATGCAGATGAAAATCTCATAAAACTCCCTTACATCGCATAAGACAGTTTTATCGGGGCAACCATTTGTTGCAACTGTTGCGTTTAATCTTTGGTCAACTTTTAGCTGAGCCGCAAAACAATTGCTCCTGTTTTACTGGGACGCCGGTGTAAAAATGTTGAGAAACACTGGTTTAGGGCAATGGCTCTTAACCTTTTTACACCAGCAGCCAACATAACAGGGGCAAACAATTGTTGTGGTTCATCTGACATCTAACGAAACATAAACAAATATGGACGAAAGATTAGTTGTTCACATCCGATGTCCCATAATTATGATTTTCAGCTAATGCCACATCTGTTGCTGCTTATAGGTTAGAAACCCTAATGTAGGTGACTATAGCGTTGTTTCTGATACACGAAACATTGCAATAATATCCATGAGATTTCTCTGTTTGTTTCTTGTTGCTGACACGACTGAGAACGTATGTTCCCATAAACAACACATACGGCAGCTCTCTTTTATTTTTCTTGTTTATTTATTAGGCAGAAATTATTGCCAGTCCGGCAGGACATACGCGGCTCATCAAAAGGCAGGGGCTTATGGGTCGACGAACACCGGTATAGACCACAAACTATTGTGTGCCTGGCTGTCTCAATCTTCTACAAACGCCTGCCTGTTTCACCGGCTCGCAGTCTCTTCCACCAAACTGTCCAAAGCCTCCCGCACATGTTTTTGTCTGCTCTACTCCGTTTCTCCAGCTTAGTGTCTCATACAGGCTAATTTCTCAACACCATCTTTTACGTTATGCTCCATAAACTGTATTTATCTTTTTCTTAAAGTTGTGACGACTGACACCGTAACACGAGCAAAAATCAACAGTACTCTAGTGTCGATTTTTTTCCTCTGTATGTGCATACTATTTCTCAACATTCTACAAAACTAAAATAAAATTGTTTCCTAAACCAGTTCTTTAACATGTTGTTTTGTCCTTGTTGTTGCTGTTGAAATCTTCACCGTACAGTCGTCTGGCCACTTTTTAAATATAAAATATCTTGTCTGATGTATGTATGTTCTAGTGCTTATTGCGGCGTTGGGTAGGGAGAGAAGGCATGGGCGCTAAAACCTGGGAAGGATTACAAAAACAAGAATTTGTTTCTCTGTTGGTGGGTGAGGGGGGGGGGGGGTGTGTGCAATAATTCTGTAAGGGTATTACGAGGCCCCTCTGAACCATTTATATACATTTTCTTTAGAAGTAAATATTTATGCATTTCATTTTATTCCAAATATACTATTATGTGTATTTGCTCTTTAGCATAATAATACTAAACAAAAAATAATAATAATGTGTTGAATGACAAATAAATATAATCATATACTTGGAACATAGGCAACAGAAGCTGTGGCCTCAGGAACCTTAAACCCTTCCCCCACCCTACCCAACTTGTGTAGGAGGGTTAGTTCCCCATCCACGCATAATTCTTAATGAGCAGTCCCCCGAGGAGGGGTGTGGCGCGGCACAGATTCATACCTGGGTCTCCCGAATTAGAACCCGGCGCTCTAATCGATGTGCTGTTCGCACCTCAGCCTTGCATATAAATTATTAACACAGTTTTACTAGCAGAATGTAGTTTTTTCTCTTCTTCCTCGCTTCCTGTTGTACCGCTTCGGGTGACGACGGTTCTGCTTCTTTGCTTTTATACCCGCCCCGACCAGAAATACATCGTGCTGTTTCCCTGATTTCATCTTTCCATCTTGTCCTTAATCTATCTCGTGCTCTTCGTCCTTCGTCTTTTTACTTTATGCCTTGTATGCCAGCTTCTGTGGCTTCGACGTTACGAAAACGCTTCGTAATTCCGTGGTGCCAGGTTCGATCGCAGCTGCGGACAGTTTCGCAGCAGGCCGCATTGCGTTGGTTTCTATAGCGGTATTGAGAGCCGATTGTTCATAGAGCAATCAACAACTACCGATAGTAAAATTATCTGGTTAAATCACAGTCAGAAACCAGAAAAAAATGCGGGTGTTGGTTCTGTAAGGTCCTGTAAAGGACATACAGCTGACGTAATTCTTTGAATCGTATGCCTTGTAAATACTGTGCTAAAATTAGTCATATAAAAATTAGTTTGGATGAAATATAGAACTAGGATTGCGCGGTAATGAACGGAAACGAACACTTAAAAAACTGGGCGAGGCAGCCAAAAGGGCCTCGAGTTGGCTTTGGACGCAACACAACAACGTAGGGGACGGGCCTCGGTGAGCTGGTCCGGGTTTCTAGTGGAAAAGGGTTTCTCACCCTTTAAAAGTCCATCGTGTCCGAATTGTCTGCCAGTGTTCCTCTGCCACCTGCTAACAAAAGTCCAACATGTGTCCGGTAAACCAAAAGTAAGCTTGTCGCTCGGTCGTCCAGGCATGCTGACTGTTCTAATTAGGCAGCCGCAACGACTTCTTATCTCACAGTACCTTCTGCAAATCACCAAGTCGTCTTGACCCTATCCGAAAGAAAAACACCATCCGGTAATTCGTGCAGCAGGGTACCAGCCCTGAGCTTCATGAACTCAGGTGGGCCCACCTCCGAAAGTGTCTAGGAGAATCGTGGGCCCAAACACTTGTTGACGAGGATAACTTCTACTGATGACTGGTAGATCCCTGCTGTACTTGCTCCCTGTGAGTTTATTCCTAGAAACCGGTGCTTTATCAATATCTTACCCCAGATGACGTCACAGGACAGTCCAACATTTTAGAGGGTGGTAAGACCGGTTTTCCCGGCTTTCTTGTGCTTTTAACGACCCCAAAATATCTAGAACTGGCCCTAACCCCCAACCTACCTACGTTTCACAAGAGAGTGAAGCCTAGGTCCCACGACTCTATCTACCACCCCCTGAAATATTAGACTGTCCTGTGACCTGTGAATGTCCCCTGTTTGGTGTAGGATATTAATAAAGCACGTAGAAACCTCTTCTACTACATGCCCTTTGATACGCGAAAGTCCTTTGTAATAAATCTACGTTACTAGAGGTGAGAGAATTCTCGCTGGGTATGTAGTTCTAACTTCAACTAACATCAGCTGTTTGACTTGAACAATTGGTAAATAGGAGACGTGCAGACTTCCTCGAGGCATCAGTAATGTGGTGTTATATAAAAATGCTTAACATTTCTTAGACCGTCAAAATGAGTAATCTAAAGTTTTGAGAGAATCTAACACGCGAAGAAAACGTGTTACAAATTTCACAAAGTGGCGGTCACAACTTTTGCCGTCTTATAAGAAAAGAAAAAATGTCCTTCTTTACATTCACCGGCTATAAATTCCGGTAAAATCTCTGGTTGATCGTCCAGTTCTGGACTTTGTTTCAGAACTCTGTACACTTTTTGCTAGACGAGAAGATTTATAGAAAGAGCAGCTGGGGAACTCACGCCACCTCCTTCTATTCTTCGCTGTTGTGTGCAGCTCTCCCCGTGTGCTTCATTTCTTTTTAACTTCATTCTTTACTCCCTTCTCCATGTGTGTGTGTGTTTTTTTTTTTTTTTGGGGGGGGTGGGGGTGGGGGGGGGGGGGGGGTCTTTCTTTATTTTTATGCCCATGTGGGTTCCAGGGCAAATTCTTTTTATTTCGTTTTTAGGTTTTCTCAACGCCAAACGCCAGCGTTTATTTTTGCCCTCTTGGTCAACAAATTGTTTAGTTCTCTGCCAAAGCTCAACATGCATTATTCTATCATACCATTTAATTCACAATCTTACAGGCCAATAATCGCATAGAATTGTTACCCCATGGGAAATCCTCTCATTCTTAATTTCGGTGTTATCAGTCCTTCAAGGGTCGGTGCTCAGTAGACCTTTGTTTATTATGATAAAAAAAAAAAAATTAATTTACTTACCTTCTCCGTTTCCGTTTCCCTTGATCTTTTTGAAAATTTCGTTCGATAATAGCGGTTCATGGCTATACCTTCTATTATCTGTACCCGGTTACATTTTTACGTTGTGTATTTAATTAACCTGCAGAAAGAGACTGATATACTCAATCTGACTAATAAACTGAAAGCCGAACTGATAAAGACTGGTTAAAACGTTTGAAAGTTTTTTTTCCCGCCCACTAACTAGCATTCCAATTATAGATTGTATCTTCATAAATCAGCTTGGGCGGGGCAACTGGTTAAGAAGGGACCTAACTTGACCTTGTGGGTCAAAGTAGGTCCTTTCTGATCACGTAAACGTATTACCAAAAGTCCTGATCTCAGCGTCGGGACAAGGGGAGGTGGAAAAAAGGGGGTGGGTGGAAAGGGGGGGGGGGGTGACTGGCCTGGCGTGCGAGGGATTTAAAATACCGGTACCGGAACTTCTTTAATGGAAAGAGACACGTGAGGGTGGTCATATTTCTTTAGCATCATTCAGCTTGACACGAAGAGACCTGTTATACTAGACAAAGGTGTTTTCCTAAAGTGTAAGCTATTTTATTACCACCAATCCACAGCTCATTACCATGAGAACCACAAAACAATCCCTAGCCCAGTGCCCCGAGAACCACACAAAAATCTCTAGCCCAATGCCCCGAGAACCACAAAGCAATCCATAGCCCAGTGCCCTGAGAACCACGAAAGCAATCCATAGCCCAGTGCTCAGAGAAGCCCAAAGCAATCCATAGCCCAGTGCCCAGAGAAGCCCAAAGCAATCCATAGCCCAGTGCCCTGAGAAGCCCAAAACAATCCCAGCGCAGTTCCCCGAGAACCCCACAACAATCCACAGCCCAGTGCCCTGAGAACCATAAAAGCAATCCATAGCCCAGTGCCCAGAGAAGCCCAAAGCAATCCATAGCCCTGTGCCCAGAGAAGCCCAAAACAATCGCTAGCCTAGCGCCATGAGAACCACAGAACAATCCCTAGCCCAGTGTCCTGAGAACCACAAAACAATCCCAGCTCAGTTCCCCGAGAACACCACAACAATCCACAGCACAGTGCCCTGGGAACCACAAAACAATCCCCAGCCTAGTTCCCTGAAAACACCACAACAATCCACAGCACAGTGCCCTGGGAACCACAAAACAATCCCCAGCCTAGTTCCCTGAAAACACAACAATCCACAGCCCAGTTCCCTCATAACCCCAAGGATTACAATGTCTTCTGTTGTTCATTTGATATATCCTGTGATGCGTTTCCTGAGAGTTTGTTACGGTGTCTGACATTTTCCTAGGTATGGAATGTAACTTGTTGTTTTTCCGCAATTTCCTCATTTATCATTTTAGTCTCCATTTTCTGCAGTGATATCCTAGTGCGATTAACATCGTTCCTATTTGCTGCACTGTAATACAGTTTTTCTGGCCAAAAGGGTTCGTATGATTTTTACTTGCTCGTTACTGGATCTTTAAGATGGGATCTTTGGTTACAAAGCTTGTATAAGACAGTATAACTGGCTACAAGAATTTATAAGTTTTCAAAGTTATAAGGGAGGATCTTAATTTTTTTTTAGCCTTCAGTATGAAAGGATCACACATCGGCAAGGCATCAGCAGACTTTAAAAGCGTGAGGGGGAAAAAAAACACTATAAATTATAGTTCTAAAGCCACATACATATTTTCAATGCTAATTTTATTATAATTTAACGTATGCCAGTGAAATGTGGTGAACCACTTAAGATATAGAACGAAGCTAAATGCGTTTGAAAACAAATGCCATGTTTAGCATAGCTGATGTCGAGCGCTGAAGACGAAATGAGATTATCGAAATAGACTCGCTGGTATCTATGCTCTATAGGATTACTAGGTTGCTAGGATTTATTTAATATAATTGAAGGTTACTGTGCCTCTATAAGACAGGATCGCTGGTTCTAGGCTATTATGAAATAGGATCGCTGGATACTGGGCTATTAACAAATTGCGTTGCCCGTTGCTGGAGCTATTGTCAAATAGGATTGCCGATTATTAAGCTGTTATGAAATATAATCGTAGGTTACTGGGCGATTATTGGATAGGATCGTGTGTTACTGGGCTGTTATAAGGTAGAAACTTGGATGACTATATTCTTATAAAATAAAATCGTGCTTTATATGGCTATTAATGAAGATGATCATGAGAAAAGCTGGCTACAAAGCAAGAGGTCGAACAAGAAAGAAATGGGTGGAGGGAGTTAAAGATACACTACAGAGACGCAAATGGCATTTATTTAGTAGGTTGGCACCTTTCCGTCTTTCCAGACGATAGTGTTATATTGTGATATGAGAAGGCATGGCAACCACAGCCCATGGCGATGGCGAGTGTGACTAGCAAGACCAGGTCGCGTCAAGAAAAATCTTCCAACATTATAAAATAGGATTTCAGGACCGTTGTTACTATCATTTGTATTTAGGACGTTCATTATCATTCCATTTCAGACTCCCCCCCCCCCACTCCCTCTCCCTCCCCCTCACGCAACATAGTCCCTGGCATTAATACAAACTTTGTAACTATAAAAGGATAAAGTAAGGTCCTTTTTCCCCGCCTTTAAGTGTATTGGGAATATACGGCTAGACTTATATTTTTATAGACCAATCGGCACTTGGTGGGTGATGTGGTCAGCATCACGCCGGCCGCCTTTACTTCCCAGGAATGCACCTGGTACCTACTATAGGTTGGGTCGACCTGTGAGTTATAAAAGAACATGAAACTACACAGCTGTATAATTCCTTTCTGTGATGCTTGACAGCATTAGCAGTAGTATAAAAGAAAAATATAAAAAGGGTCGCAAATTGCTCCTATATTATTTAAGAGAGCTTTAGAAACCCTGTCTCACCAGATAGTGGGGTCATACTACTTTAGGGTTATTTTGACGGCATAGTTTACTATTGCTGGTTTCTATTGAGGGGAAATTGGGAGGGTTGAGATAAGAAGACTTAACTCAGTGTGCGTCGGTTTTCATTATCATCATGACTATCATCATCATCATCATTATCATCAACCTGTTGTATGTATCTTAGTCAAATAGGGCTAGTAAGCTGTTCCTGCATTCCGTACTACTGTTAAATGTCTGTTACCACTGAAATAATTGTATGTTGATATATATATATATATATATATATATATATATATATATATATATGTATGTGTGTGTGTGTGTGTGTGTGTGTGTGAGAAAGAAAGAGAGAGAGAGAGAGAGAGAGAGAGAGAGAGAGAGAGAGAGAGAGAGAGAGAGAGAGAGAGAGAGAGAGAGAGATGTATTGTGACAAGAGCTGGGTTTTTCACTCCCCGACTTATTTGTATTTTCTTGAGTGAATCAGAGTAGTCTAATTTGTGAATCTTTTGGGGGAGGAAAAAGGGGGGGGGGGGGAGAGCAGATGTAAATGCTACTAAATGTATATCTTGTCCTTGGAAATGAAGAGAGGAGATGGGTATCATTATGTAAGTTTTGCGTTCCTGTACCTTCTAGAGTTGAGTGCGGCACACGCTTGTCCATTGGAGGGCTAGGGAAGAGCTGATCACCACTGTGTAGATAGACCCGTTTTTTCTATAGTAGTTGACACTTTCATAAAGATATGTTCAACTCAAGTTTTTAATTGGGATATGAAGAGTTCATAGAATTCTCAGAGCATTGAGCTTATTTTGATTTTTGTTTTATGTATCGTGTAATTTAGTCGATGCCGGGATGCCGGGTTCGATCCCAGCTGCAGGCCATGCGCCTTGCTTTGGATTCGACAGTGGTATCAAGAAAGCCGCCCGTCCAGAGGCAATGGCAAACTACTGGACGTAAATTTGCCTAGGAAAACCACACAACAGCCAGGGGTTGTTGAGGTTGGTTCTGCAACGTCCTGTAAAGGATACGCAACTAACCATTTCGTGTAATTTATTTAGGGCAATTATGTAATGGGCAAAACGCATTTACATTTTGGGATGAACGCAGAAGAAGAAGAAGAAGAAGAAGAAGAAGAAGAAGAAGAAGAAGAAGAAGAAGAAGAAGAAGAAGAAGAAGAAGAAGAAGAAGAAGAAGAAGAAGAAGAAGAAGAAGAAGAAGATTACGAAATAAATTGTCCTATGAAAATTTAGATACATTTCACTAACTTCACATCATTAAAGTAGTGGATTTTTATGCCTTTAGTATAATAGTTGATTATCCTCGCCGATTTTTTTCTTTAGGAGAAATGTCTTCAAAGGTGTTAAATCTACGGTTCCTTGGAGGCATTATATGGATCTCTTGTACCAGGAAATACTAGAAAGGAGATCTCACTATTATGTAGACCAATAGCAATTCACTCCGGCTTGATGCTGTCCACATCACCCACCCAGTGCTGTCCTATATGCCCAATAGTGAAGACGCGGGAAAATGTCTTTTAATTTTTTATAGCCTTTTTTTTATAGCCTACAAAGGTCAAGGGCACCAGTGTGTGCATCTCTTGTATCTGTACATGATGGAGTTAAAGTATCATTATGTTTGGTAAAAGGGTACCATAAAGTTGTCTACTGATGCTGATAGACATTTTGTCCAACTTGCCATACATCTGTGACTTGTTATAAGCTCGAATAAAGAATATAACACACTTATTTCTGCTACGCACGCTTAATATATAAGAGGAACAACCCCTATGGGACAGTTAACATAAAATATTTCTTGAGAAATTATCAACACCCTATGACAAGGTAGACATGACTCAGCTTTTGAAAGATCGCAAAGAAGGAAGTACATTGATTTATCTATTCACAGTTGAAGGGTGTCAATTCTTTGATTCACCCTGAGCCTAGAAACTAGTTTATGTCGTTTATTATACATGCGGCACTTCCTTGGAAGTTCTATTTTAAATTCATGAATCGTTGCCGAGATCTTCTTGTACATGGTATACTTTATCAACGCTTGTGTACAGTTGGTGATGTTTATAGATATTCACACACACATGTACACATTCACACACAAACTGTGTTTCTATCTATAAGCGTGCCTACACATGTACAACATAAGCCCTGTTTCTATTCATAGATATGCCCATACATGTACGCGTACAGACACAAACTCTGCTTCTGCTTACCTACTAGGTTATGTGCTTGGCTGTTAAAATATTTTTCTGTTTATCTTATCTGTGTCTGTCTAATGGTCGATCCATCCATCCATCCGTCTGTCTGTCTGTCTGTCTGTCTGTCTGTCTGTCTGTCTGTCTGTCTGTCTGTCTGTCTGTCTGTCTGTCTGTCTGTCTGTCTGTCTGTCTGTCTGTCTGTCTGTCTGTCTGCCTGTCTGTCTGTCTGTCTGTCTGTCTGTCTGTCTGTCTGTCTGTCTGCCTGCCTGCCTGCCTGCCTGCCTGCCTGCCTGCCTGTCTGTCCTGTCCTGTCTGTCTGTCTGTCTGTCTGTCTGTCTGTCTGTCTGTCTATCTGTCTGTCTGTCTGTCTGTCTGTCTGTCTGTCTGTATCTTCTGCCTATCCTTCTGTCTGTAATTCCATGGCTCACTCTCTCCATCCTACCCGCCTGTCCATTTTTCAACAAATTCATCTCCCTTCAGCCATAAGAACCCGTGTTAGTGAGGTGTATTTATTTAGGAAACCAATCTGTCATCAACTGAGAATGGGGACTGAATGAATCTACACCAGTTTAAAGAGTTACCAAACAAAGATGAGTTTTGTCATCACATCTTTACAGTATCTACCAGCAAGGCAGTGCCGTAACATCAATTACTAAGAGAGTTTAAATTAAACTAGAATTAAACTATTTTTCTTTGAATATGTAGTTGCTGTAATGTTTTACTTTTCTTACTTTTCAGGCTTACAAGCTCTGTCTACTGTGTGAATCTACTATGTAAGAACCATTGCATTGTTTGGAACAGCGAATTGGTTAGCAGCACAACAGTTTTCTATGACAAGAGACATGTTTACTAGCAAGAAGCACTAGCTGCATAAGCGGATGTTAAGAAACTTGACATCTTTCCATCTTTCCAGACCATAGTGTTTTACTGTGATATGAGGAGGGATGTAAGAAGGACAACTGCAATGAAACATTTCTATTCTGTTCAGTCGGGATCCCATGATTCTCATTACTGGATTATCTGCTGGAAAATTAGAAACTGAATATTAAGTGCTGCTATCATTAGCAACATCAGCTTGGAAATCAAGTATTTGTGAGAGAGAATTTTAAGCAAAATACCTTCACTATAACTATTTAATACAATCCATCTCAGTTACCTAAAGATTGTACTGTAGTTTTCATGAGGTAATTTTCATACACCATGACCAGTCTTGTTGCTTCTTTGATTGTGGTCATATTCTTCAGAATATCTTCTATAAGATGTGCCTTCGTACATTCTGAACCACAAATACAAAACTTATCTCTTTGGGCTACAGTCACAGCTGATGAAACATGTCAAAGCAACTGCTACACAAGTTTCCAGAACGTCTCTGCAAGGATAGCCATGTTTGTAAAGAAAATCACTGCAATGGGAGAGTTGGCTATCCTGCAGTGGAGCACCCACTTAGTGAGTGGTCATTTGAACGAAACAATGATGGGTGCAGCGTGAAAGGTAAAGACATTGCTAGTTCACCACCCACAGTGTTTGCTGATGCTGATGACAAAATGCTCATTGTCAATGGCTCATCTGATGGTTTGGCTCCCTGTTTTTCTCAAAGAAATAGTACAATTGATGGTGCTTTCACTCTAATCTTCTGGTTGATGGCAGACTGCCGAAACTGGTGAGTTATGCTTGTTTTCTTTGCATGCGCTTATTGTCACTTCATTTAAATTATTCTCACAATTTAGGGTTGTTTTGTATACCACCAGTTTCATTGCTCATAGATATCTCCTTAACTCTTTCACTGCCAAGCAACAACACATCACACGTTTGCTGCTCACTGTTTCTTAAATTCTTATCCATCTGGTAGATAAACACCTAAGATCCCAGTTGTTACTTTAACACAGTGTGCCCTGTTGCTATTATCCAAACATGTCCGAACCCTGTCACGATTTACTTTCAGTAACAAATGTTTATGATATAATGAGTTAAAACTATGTCTGTTGTGGCTGAAAGAGTTATCTTATTCCATGCTAAGAAACTCCTACAGATGCAATAAATACTGTTTTAAAGTAACTCTTTTTTTGGGTAAATTTATGAGTCATCAGTATGGTTATCTTCACAGTGCTCTGGACACCTCCATATTCGAAGGATTCATTTATTTGCTTCATTTTAATCAATTGTTACTGTAGTATTCTCCTGATGAGAAACAGTGAAATAAGCCTGGCAATAAATTGTGCACTCTATTGTTTGTGTCTTCTTTGTTCAAATTTACAATGGGAAAACCATGCTTTCGATCATGTTTAAGTATATTTCTCCTCAAACATACCTAAAACTGTTAATTTCTTTTGTCTAATACACTCAAAAAAGTAGAACCATCTAAGTACACGTTAGATAACACAATAATTAAAGACCACAAGCAAAAACTTTGGAAACTATCACATTCAGATGTTGACATGTATCACATTCAGATGTTAACATGTATAGTCTCCTATTTCAGCTCAGTTCTGTCAGTGTTGGTGAAAGGGAAGCAGACTGTTCAAATTCGTATCATTGAAGGCTCTATTTCTGTGGGAAACACTAATCAACAACAACCAAATATTGGCAAGCAATGGATTATGATTGGCCTTAGGGTGAGTAAAACCTCATCCAAACATTGGCAGTGAGTTTAGTTGTGCTGAGTCAAGAATTGACATTACAGCACTCAGGGCATTCCCATGTGTGCTGCATCCTCATCTTCAGCAGCCAGCGCAGAGTTCCAATACTGATGGTACCGGTCACAATCTGGTTGTATGTCCATCTTGCCTTTCCTCTGAGTGTAGTAAGCCTGCCAGACCCTCTGGTTACACCCAGGTGCCTCATTCTCTCCAGGCCAAAATCATTGTCAATGAGTTAGGATTTACTGTTCATCATTATGTGTGGCTTGCCTGATGGCCTAGATATGTGTATCATTCCATGGATCAATACTAGTTTTGTTACTGATAATTTTGTTGTTGGTATGCCTCAGCAAGCGAAGAGTTACAATTCTGGTGGTACCAGTAACCATCTGATTGTATAACCTATGTCATCCTTCTCCTGAGTGTTGAGCGTATGCAAGATCCCCTTGTTCTTTATATATAAAAGTACACAAGGCGGATGAGCTGGCGAGAGACTGATATTCTTTCAGGCAGACAGTGAGGAGAGCGACGTTCTACAGAGGATCTGCTACATGATGATGATGAGAAAAAAAAAATGGGGAAAGGGGAGCTGTGGGTCCTATGCCTGGGGATTTAAGGTTGCATGGCTAGTTCAATCACCACAAACTGTGCAAGGTTAGGATTTTCGTTTTACCCCAACAGAAACAAATCTCTATACCACAGTGTGGATCAAACTGAGGTCTCCTGTCTGAGAGCCTAAGACTCTAACCACTCAACCAGCTGCTCCTCAATTGGAAAAAAATCAATCATAATTCTTCCTTGATATTGATATGCTCTGTCTTTGCTACTTCTAATCTTTAATGTTATCATCTCATCTTATTACTAAAGAACATTGTCGCTCTGTTAGTGCTGCATGTAATTTAATGTTTAGGTGAGTTAGAGAAAAGCATTGTTCACCTACAGAGAACTTAGCATTATTAACAAGTTATGAGGCTTTAGTAGTTTTCAGTTCTAAAACTACAGGCTCATATACTACAACATTGTAACAAACACACATCAAAGCGTACTTATCATAATCTATGACCATAATGAAACAATCCTGCAAAAATTCCAGAATTCAGTTCAATTCATACGTCAAATGAAATTGCAGCAGACATCAACAATTGTAATTATTCTCACAGGATGGAACAACGTTCAGAGGAAGGTAAGAAAAGCATATGATCAGACCACTACTGGTACCACTGGAACTGAGACTCTGTGCTGGCTGCTGAAGGTGGGTGATGGAGCACTAATGAGAATGTCCTGAGTGCTGTGAAGTTGGTTCTTTATTTAACTCAGCTTTACAAGATAGACACACATTCTATAGTCAAAACTAAATGGTTCTCCTTTCTCAATCTTGCTTAACACATTATAAATATATAAACTGATCCTGTCAGTGATATTCTTATAAATGCAAAAATATCCTAAACCCATTACTTTTGTGTAAATTTTAAAAATATTCCTATTGATAACTTCTATGTAAATACATTTTTGCTAATATCAAAAGTTGTATAAATGTTTCACATAATTTTCACAATTTGGGTATATATAAATTGCCTATTTTTACACTTTTCTTTCAGTCTGTAAATAACCAGGTTACTGTTTTCATCAGTGACCAACCAATAAAACTAGAAAACAGTGCAGAAATTGTAAATATTTACATAGGAAGCGAAGACGGTACGTCTCTTCACTGTTGCAATATTTCTGTCATGCATTTTATATTTTCTACCTGTGCTTTTATATTTGTAATAGGGTTATGCTGTTTGCTTCTGTTGTCAGACAATGGCTAGGTCAAGAATAAAAATGGCTCCCAGTGTTGACAGAAACTCACATGATCACAAGATTTACTGTTGCCCAGTTGCCACTGGTTTGTTTATTCCTGGCAACACAATGCTATTCTTATTGAACAACATCGAAATTAGCCAAATAAGATATTTTGAGCATATGAAATGATATAATGTATTGCTAAAAGTCAGGATGGAGTGAATGGCTAAAAGCAAATATACAAGTAGAAACAGAAGTAGATGGTTAATGGTTGGTATGAAATAAATTCACATGACAGATAATATTATCTGCATAGAGCATTCAGGAATCAATTTGGCTGTTGGTTGAGGTCATCTCTGTCGCGTTGCTCTAGCATTTCTGTTGCTTTGGTAAAATTCCCTGTCATCCCTCCTCCTCTTCCAGACACACACACACAGACACACATACATATGCACACACACCCCTCCCCCCCCCACACACACACACACATACACACACACCCATATCAGTCCTTGCCGAACAGCAAATATTACGGAGATCTAAAAAACATTTCATGTGAAACTAAGCTTCAGCTGCTCAAAGCACAAGCTATTAGTCTGCCTACATATTGCTGTGAAACATTTACATTAACAGCTGAACTTGGAAATAACATGCAAGCACTGTATATGTGATCTTTCAAAAAAATCCTTGGGCATATCATACGGAGACCATATAACAAATGGAGAGGTTTGCTGTATTATTATCCATGACATTGGCAACTATAAAACTCTTTTAACTTTTAACTACATTAAAAATGTGGAGAAGGCAATTGTATGGACATGTAAAAAGATCTAATGGTCTCGCAAAAACCAAAAACATTGCTACAGGGTTTATTGGGGAGGGGGGAATATATGTTTTGGGCATATAGTGCCCATAATTTTATAGACCAATCGGCACTTGATGTGTTCAACATAAGGCCTGCCATCTTCACTTCTATGGACAATATGACATATAATAAACATACCTGGGAACAATAATAATTAGCAACTAAAACTAACAGTGTTAACAATGGCTATGATAATAATAAACATTTTAGTGATAATATGTACAGCAATGATGATGATGATGAGGAGAATAGTTGTAACAGAGAAACATTGCTTCAGTGACATAAATATTAGAACTCTCATAGTTCTAATGGTGATTAAAGGCTTCAGGCACATAAATGTTAATTTTCATAGTTACAGAGTTCTTTGTACACATATAAGCGTTACGTTTAATAGCTGTAACAGTGAAACAATGCTGCTCGCACAAAAACTGTAACATGTCTTTCATTTTTACAGTTGCACCAATCACAGATATCTTCCGTATGTATTCTGTAAGTTACTACAGGGATGCTCTAACAAACAGGTTTGTTTTTGTGGTAATGATAATAGATTCAGTTTTGAGCAGCAACTTCATTATACTGTTAGAAATGGATTGTACATGAACATTTAACGGTAACCAAAGCTGTGGTAGTGAAAGCATTGTTGTACAGTGTTTAGTAGGATATGGCCAGGATTCTGTCTTCATCAGTCTAAAAAAAAAAAAAACATTGGCATCAGATAATTATGAAGGCATTTTCTGGCAAAATATAAGTAGTAAGGATGGACCTTGGCCTTTCAGCTTCTTTATATCCTTAACTTTTAACTGTCAAAACTGAATAAGTCACATCTCAATGATTTTGTGTGCTATGAGATTATCCTTACCTTACAACCAATGACTGTCACCATGAAAACCCTATCATAAAAACAATCAAATACTGAGGTTCAGAAAAGACTGGGAATAAAAAGAAAGTTGCTGACAAATATTTAAAAACAAGGAGACAAGTGAAATATTACGATCATTTTTAAAGACATAACAGCCTTATAAAAACCATACCAGAGGGACAAGATAAAGGCAAGCAAGCAAAAGGTAGACGGTGATTCAAGTTTGGGGATAACAGTAAAAGATGGACAAACAGCAGTCTGAGAGAGCGTGCATGCATATCAAAAGATAGAACATGGTGAACATCCATTGCAGCCAACATTATTTGCGGACACAGCATCAGACTGATTGACTGAGTTGAGTTGAGTCAAGAATTGACATCATAGCACACGGGGCATTCCCATGCATGCTCCATTCTCATCTTCAGCAGCCAGCGTAGAGTTCCAAAACTGATGGCATCTGTCACAATCTGGTTAAAAGTCCATCTTGCCTTTCATCTGAGTGTGGTAAGCTGGCCTGACCCTCTGGTAACACCCAGGTGCCTCATTCTCTACAGGCAATAATAATCTTCTTTCTTTACTGATTCCGTTACTTGTGTCTGATTGATTGATTATCACCATCATGTAGCAGGTTCATGCGCCAGGTCAATTCTTTCATGAACAATTGGAAAGCTTCTGTCTCTTGCCAATTCCTCTAACTCTTGTATTGTATACCCATCATCAATCAGCAGCTCTTTTATAGCAAGTCGTTCTTATCACAGCACACCTAAAAGTCTCTCTTTGTGTTTCTCCAGCCCTTTGTGCTTTCATAGCCAATGCATCTTCAGTATCTTGTGACCACATCCACAGAGGTTTACATCTGCCTCATTTTCTGGAAATTGTACTCTCCATCACTCTTCTCTCCAGGCCACCATCACATTTAAATTGTCCAAAACACCCCAGGTTTCAGCACAAGATGCTGTTTATGAGCCAGTTTTCCTCAGTACTCATATTATGTAATATGTTTGTGTTTTCCTTCATCTTGATATATCAATGTGCCTCCAATATCCTGTGTTCACCTTCATGTTGGTATCTGAGAGCCACCTTTACCTCCCGGGAGTCCCCGTCGTGGAGCGGCTAGACACTCACCGTGGATCGGAAGGTCGTGGGAGCCCGGACTTTTTCCAAAAATCACCTCGGCTCTCAGGTCGACCCAGCCTTGATTGGGTACTGGGTGCAGTCCCGGGATGTAGAGACAGCCAGTGTGATGTTGACCACATCACCCATCTTTTACCATTGGTCTATAAAAATATAGGTCTAGCCCTATATGCCCTATAAGCCTAAAGGTGTGGAGAAGGGTCTTTTACTTTACTTTACTTTTTATCTTTACCTCCCAGAATGTTTCACAGTGCTCATTATAATCTGAGAGACAAAGTCAAATTGTAAAAGTCTTTGCATTAGTCAGGATTTGAACACATGACCACTGAGCTGGTAGACAAGCAAACTAGCCACTTCACCACCACACCTCCAAAATTCAATATGGTGGACATTCGATGTGAAGATAATACAGCACGATAGCAAGCAGATGTCAATGCTTTAACTGTTTTCTCCACACCTCATACACATGTCATATTCGAAAGTGTTTTCTCTATTCGGAAAAAAAAGATCAATGTGTGCTCATTGGTTTTGTGTCAAATGAGTTTTGAGTCTTGAGCTTAGTTTTACATAAAACTGTCTAATAAATATAAATGTCAATATTTCTGAGTGCTTGGCTACTTTCTTTCTATACCAAACAACTCACAGAGTGTTGGTTTAGTTGCATCTACCTTTTGATCGACTTTTCTCAACTCTTAGTGCCCCCCCCCCCTCCCCACCTCCCGGCTACACTAACCCACTTTGCACCAACTAGCATTTAACACCTTCTGACTTGATGTGATATAATTTTAATTTCTAAAAGGCCAAACATTTTTTTAGTTGAAGAAACAACATGTAAATATGTAATGAGTTAGAGTGAAACATACCTGGGACTTGAATAGAGTTAAAAAGGTGAAATGTAGAATAATCTAGGCAAAGGCTTTATTATCCACAGGATGAAGTATTTTTTACGCAATATATCTTTGTCAGTTGAAATGACTAAGTTCTTAAGAGCTATATAGTTCTAACTATGATATAGGGAACTGAATCTTTGACAGTGTGTAGATTAGTGAAAAATCATTTGAAAATTGCTGAACGAAATATTATTTTTTTGTAATTGAAATGGGAATAGACAGAATTATGAGTAAACAGAATAGACATTCTGAAGAAAATGAACTCACTACAGTCCTGAATAATTGCACCAAAGAAGGACAATCCACATTTTTTTGGGGTGGGTCATGATCAGAGGAAATATTGAGAACACTGTCTCTGACAATAGGAGGGCATGAGGAGAAAAAAATCAGAGGGATTTTCTGTTGTATGATTACTTTAATAAATTAATCACATACAGAGTTTTGCACACTGGAATGAATAGAGGGTTATTGAAAGAAAATAAACTGGCAGGTGAAGTCTTTCAGATAAATGTCACTTTAAAAGAAAAAAAAATTCTTATGTGAAATATTTTGGAGGGACAGGTTAAAAGAAGGTTAGCAACAGGCAGACAGGGATGTAAGTGGGAGTATAACATCAATAGATATATAATCAGCTTAGTACAGTCTGAAAGAGTTATAGCCAGAGCAAAAGGCAGAAGTGTTGGACATTCATTGCAGCCAACATTCATTGTTTTCTTGATACAGCCTGATTCAATCCACTACACAGATTTTGTAGCCAAAAGTACAGTGCCCTCCATTATTGTTTTTTTTAATCCAGTGGATTGTTTGATATGGCCAATATTCAGTTTCTGAGACATAGCTGCTATTTACTAGTCAGTTCTCTTTGATGTTCAGATATTGTTGGTTAATTAGTTGTGTATCCTTTACAGGACATTGCAGAACCAACACCAGCACTTTGTAGATGATCAGTATTTCTTTTTCCCCCCTTGATCTATGGTGTTCTAAAAGTCTTTAAAAACAAGAGTTTAATTCGAAACGATTACTTCATTGAACTGGGTTTAATCCCCATATTGCTCAATCTCTCCACAGAATGGCTAGCTGTCTGTCGAGAGTGTCACAGACAGCACAAACACTATAGCTCAGACAATGATCCCCATCGGTCTCCATACAAATTGCACTCATGAACTAAATAAACACAGCTATGCAATGAAACCGTAATCTCCAGAATTTGAGCACAATGGCTTGATCCTTTTACCATGGAGATGCATTTAAAAAAATCTTTCTCAAACAATCAAGTTTGAATTCTAATGTTTGCAATTTAGTACGTGCCTCACATTCGGATGCTGTTACAGTAAAAATAGGACCTAAATTATGTAATTTCTACATTAAATCTACAGTTTGCCTATTTGCCTCACAATCAGTATGTGATAAATGCTTTTTTTTTTTTTTTAAATATCTCAGAGAAATTCAGGCCAAGAGGGTAGGCATAACAGATCCAACAATCCAGTATGAAGACTGTCAGTGTCCCATTGATCACTTTGAAGAAGTGGGTGACAACAACTGCACAGATGGAACATCCTACATCCAGAGATTCATCCCAGAGCTTTTTTACAATGCCAGTGTCACTGTGGATGGTGACCACAACACCTACTGGGCATCTTCAGACCAGGGAGATGCTGTGCTAATATTAAACTTTAATATTTCATTTCAGGTAATCTCTTAACTCTTTCTGTTCTGATCAGTGCACCATGTGTACCATGTTATTTCATCTAATCTCATATCTTATGCCAAAAGTTGTTCATATATGGTCTTCTTCTGAATGTCTCCTTTGTCCAATAATTGAGTTCCCACGGCCTTCACTTTTGTAGCCAGAATATCTGCTTTTTCATTCCCTTGCACTCCAGCATATCTCGAACAGTATATCCAGGTGATTCCCTGCAATGTTGGCATACTAATGCATGGTATCCTCTCATGTCACATTAGTCCATTTTGAACCTTCCACAATGCTGACTGAAAATGGGACACAATAATTGCTCTGGTAACTTTGTTTTCTGCTATCCACTTCAGAGTTGCAGTGATTGCATTCTCATGCTTGAAGTCGTAGATAAAAAAGCTCTGTTTTGTTCTGCCACAATTTTCCCCTTCATTCTAGCTAAAATTCACCAGTTAGATCTTACACCCTGATGAACGGAACCATCGGTGTACACTACTGCATCATCTAGTCCAGCCTTTCCATCTACCATTTGTTGTACCTCTAATTCTGCCATACGTTATACCATTCTCTACATTCTCTTTCTAACGTGATAATGACAAGATGGAAACTGCTGTTGTGGGTGTTCGTGTCGATCCATTCCTGCCGTCTGTGTTTTTGCTTGACTGAGACCGCTGTCTGATGGTATCTTCAGCTAGTGCCATCTATGACTTTCCTCTTTTCAACCGGTTTTTTCTTAAATCGTTCAAATTACCATGCAGCAGATGCCTTTCGTCATTGGTAAAACTCATATAGCCTTGGCTTGTGCCAGTGACAGTCTAGACTTTACCGATGTCAGCTTAAGCACAACTCATTCTTCTAACATAGTACAATTTCTATCATATTTACAACCCCAAAAAAAGCAAAATTTGAAACAATACAAATTAAATTTTAATCATATAAATAATTGCATAATATATACATTTAAAATAATCAGTACATACTCTGAGAACTCAATTAACACTAAATATCCCAATTATAACCCTGCGGGTTGAACAGGATATTTTTTTTAATTACTGCTACTTCTCTTTCAAAGTTCTCTATCTCTTCTTCTAATGAACACACATTCATTTTTTGTCATACCACTGAAAAATTAAATATGTTACAATTATTTAAGTTTTTGAGAATTTCAACTGTTATTTGAGGCGGTTTTCTTCATTGTTAGGGTAATGTGGGATGACAGTATTTTTCATCTTCTTGAGCCACAGTTAGCGGCATCCATGGCTTAGGTGTTGCGAGTCCGACTTGTAATTCCTACGTACCATCATCGAAACCGACTGCTGGCTGCATGAATTTCCATCATGGTATGGGACGTCACAGGTCGACCCAGCCTAAAATGGGTACCAGGATGTATGTCCTGGGGAAGTAAAGACAACCAGTGTAATGCTAACTGCACTACCCACCTAGTGTCGATTGGTCTGTAAAAATAAGGGTGCTCTTCCCAATGCTTGTTGTACCTAAAAGGCATGAAAAGGGATCTTCATTTACTTTACTTTTAAGCCACAGTTATTTTTGAAAAGATCATGATTTGATTTTGATTTGATTCAAGAACCGACATCACAGCACCCGGGGCATTCCCACAAGCGCTCCGTCTCCATCTTCAGCAGCCAGCGAAGAGTTCCGATACTAATGGTGCCAGTAGCTTTCTGATTAAATGTCCATCTTGCCTTTCCTCTGAGCCTTAAGCTTCTGCCAGAACCTCTGGTCACCCCCAACTGCATCAATCTCACCAAATTGTGGTGATCCATCTGCTCCTCCGCATTGTACACGCTCTCCCACAAGGCACTAACCACGTCTGCCCTATCATGTAGCAGTATTCCACCAAGTTGTGCAGAGCCAGCCAGTCTGTCCGCCTGTTCATTTCCCAACACACCGGCGTGACCCGGTGAAAAAATCCAGACAATACTCCTCACTCGTGTCCTCCGCAGCGAAGCATGCCACTCTGCACGAAGCATACCTGTTCTGATCTTCCTCAGCATGCTTTCTGAATCAGTTACAATTACAATGTGTGTGTGTCTCGTATTCTCTAGCCAGCGGAAAGCTGCAGTGACCGCCTCCACCTCCATTCTTAAGCTGAATGTTGTGGTATCATATGCTTGGCTCTCCTGCACCAAACGTCGACCATTAATTTTTGCTAAAAAGCCCCAAGCACTTCTTTTGCCTCTTGACACTGAACCGTCTGTATAAATGATCAAATCCTCTGAGCGAGCATTATCTTGAATTTATTGCTGAATTTCCACCTCTGTGGCACCTGCTGGCCAGTCTCTGCATTCCCGGCTCAGCGTGATTATGACTCTACACAAGTCCGAGTGCTCAGGTGGCACTTTGACCCACTCCTCTCCTCGCCTAATGTTCTCAAGGATGCAAACCTGTCTGATTGTGTCTTCTGCCTGAGCCATCCATGACCTCCCTCTTATCAGCCGCTGACCCTTAACTGCACTCAGAGCTTCATGCAGAGGGTGGTCTGTGTCTGCATCTACCCTGAGATATGACTTCGCCTGCAGCACCTTATGCCTACCTGCAACTGTCGGCAAACCAAGGATGTATCGCATACACACCACTGGGGTGTCTCTGGTGCAACCCAGAATGACCCACATAGCCGCGTTCTGTGTGCGCTCTAGTTTGTCCATCTGACTCTTTGAGATGGTAAGCAGTCCCAGGCCATAATCCACCACTGACAGGATCAGGTGCTGATATAGTGTGAAAAGCCTTCTCTGCTCTATGTCAATTGCAGCCATAGTCTTAAGTGCACTAAGTCCTTTTTGGCATCTCGTCACAACACTCTCCACATGGTCCTTAAATGACAGGCTCCTGTCAAATGTAATTCCCAGATACTTCAGTTTGCTCTCTCTGTTGACGTCTCTACCATCTATCGTGAGACTTGGGACATTAGTTTTAACGATTCTGTTGTCCAGAGAACACCACAAAACAGACGCCTTCATTTCTGTACACCACTCAGTCACTTTGTCTCATGGTGCTTCTAGGCTTGCAATCTTGCTCGTATACACGTTGAAGAGCACAGGCGAGATGGCGGATTCCTGTGGCAGTCCTGAGGCCAAAGTGCATGGTTCAGAGGTCCATGAGCCCAGTCAGAGAGCAACCCGATGTGAATACAGAACAGCTGCAACCCAATTCCCCAGCCATGGATTGACCTCCTTCTCCCTCAGTGCAGCCATTAGGATGTCGTATCTCACTCTGTTATAAGCATCCTCGAGATCCAGTCCTACCGCCACAGTTTCCTGTCTGTTCTGGAACCCTTCAAAGACGTCAAAAGCAAAAGTGGCCGCATTTGCCCAAGTGTCCTTTCCTGGCCTGTAACTTCCCAGACCTCTTGGGAGAAGCTTCCCCCTTTCCAAAAATTCTTGTAACTTTACAGCAACTATCTTCTCCAAGACCTTCCCAAATGTGTTTTGTAAGGTGATGATTCTAAAGCCACTAAGCTTAGAATGATCTTTTTTGAAAAGATCAATGATTCACGTAAATATGTTTTCACTAGAATGATGCATGTTATAACAAATGTTACCTTTTTTGTTTACTGGTGTTGGCTGTAATTTAGTTTCCATTGTTGTTTATTATTTAACCAAGCTACCAATGTTGATTGTTATTTTTGGTTGACATTTTATTTTTCTGGGCATACTGTTTTTTGCTTTGAGATTTCAAGTCTTATTCGTGTTTACTGAAACGGTAGAAAAGGTTTTGTTAGACAGTTTTGTCGTTTATTTACTCATAATTAAAACTTTCTTAAATTAAAGCTCATTTTAATTCCTAATAGTAATCCTATTTTATCATCTACATAATTTCAGATTGAGACAATTAGAGTCTTTTTTAATTCTAAGTTACCACAGCAAGTATCATTCTTCCTGTTTTCTGAAGGACAACAAAAGAGCTCTGGGGACTTTTTATGTGTAAACTTCACATGCACAAAAATCATGTAAGTAGTGTATACTTTCTGTATCTTCTTTCACTTTCTTTTTCCTCTACATTTTATCTCTAATAGCATCATATACACAACAAACTTTGTTATCAAAGATGACTAATTAGGGATGTTTCCTTTTAAGTTAGAGTGCATCTGCATAAGAGGAGAAGAACCATCAGTCTGCAATACAAATAAGCCAGATCTGAAACATGGATGTGCATGCAAAAGTCAAGTTCTGGAATAAGAAAGTCCACAAGTGGGTAAAAATAAAGTTTTTTTCATGCCTTTAGGCTCATTGGGTATATGGGAAGAGAATTTATATTTTTACAAACCAATTGGCACTAGGTGGGTAATGCGGTCAGCATTATGCTGGCCGCCTTTACTTCTCCAGAACATACATCCTGGTACCCATTTTAGACTGTGTCGACCTGTGACGCCCCATACCATGATAAAAATCCACGCAGCCAGCAGTGGCTTTCGATCACGGAACGTTAGAATTATGAGTGGGGGAACAACCAAAAACTTTCCACTTTAGTTTACAGTTGGGGAATACTAAGAAAAAGCAGGAGACTTGCTACTAAATACAACTAGCTGTAAAATCCAAACACAACACACTCACTGAGTTGGAATTCATCTAAAGTTTGGACAAGTTTGGTTACAGCAAATTTCTCTAATATGAAACATGGTTTGGAGATATGATATTTCACTTGTGATAGATTTTCTCAAATATTTCAGTAGGAAGAAATGTTGCTGAACTTGAATGATAGGTATTTGTGACATGTAGTAGTAGTAATTGTTTTAAATATCCTGTTCAACCCTCAGAATTATAATTGGGGTATATATAGTATTAACTGAGTTGTCAGAGTTCTCAGAGTATATATTTATTAAAAATTTTTATATCTTATAATTATCTATGTGACTAAAATGTAGTTTTTATTGTTTCACATTTTGATTTGATTTTGGATGTGATTCTTTTTAAAGCATTCACACATTTCTAATTTCATTCTCTGCTTGTGCAATCCAAGACTTTCCCTTTATCAGTCTGTGGCCCTAAGCTGCATGTGTTTAAGGAATTCTCATAGCAGATATTTGCCTCCTAATGCCAGTGGTTTGTCACATTTTAGGATTTCATATATTCCATGCTGTGGCTTAATGAGGCCATCTTCTTTCCTCATTCCCTTACTTTTTCAAACATTTCAAGGTTCTTTACAATTCCCCAGTTCTCATTTTATCTGGTTTTTGATGCATGATAGCCCAGTTCTCATTTTATCTGGTTGTTGAAGCATGATAGCCCAGTTCTCTTTGAGGTTTACTGCTGCAGATATCACTAGTCTCCATTTATCTCTCTGGCTGGCCTTCTCTTCACAATTTGTGACACCAGTTGTTTGCATATCTGGCTGGACATTATCTCTCGATCTTCCTTTTTGTCTGCCTCGTGGTCTACGCCCATTCCTCTCTCAGGTGTATACAGTCTTCTCTGTCTTTTGACATTCTTTCAATATGCCCTAACTATTTTAGTCTGTTAGCTCTCATGATGCCAGTGATCAATGGTGATTTAAACAAATCATTGTGGAGTGCCTGGAAATGAGAAAGCTGATCAACTGGCAGGGGAAGGTGCGAAAAAAGAGCAGCCAGATGTACCAGTCACATACCACCAAAAGAAAAGAATCATTAAATCGATCAGGAAACCACCAGCCCCAGCACAAGACGACTATTTTATTATGGACAGACCAGAACAAGTCATTATCTTCCGCCTCAGAACAGGGCACAACCGATTACGTAACCACATGTTCACAAAATTCAAGATAGGTGTATCAGCCATGTGCACCTGTGGAAATGTGCCCCAGACCGCAGAGCATGTACTCCAGGACTGCACCGAATTTGACACATTAAGGCAAACCTTTTGGCCAGAAAGAACAACAGTGGAACGTAAACTCTATGGACCACTGAATGAACTAACAACGACAGTGAAATTTATACAAGAGACAAAACTGCTGATATAGATAACTTATTTCAGGCGAACGAAAGAAGAAGAAGAAGAAACAAATTATGTGTTACGTTGTTGCTTCTCACTCTCCATTCCCTGCTGTTAGCATCTTTGATGGGTCCAAAGATGTGTCGTAAGACTGTTTTCAAGGCCTCATCTTTTTTATTTCTGCTTCAAGTTTCAGAGCCAAATAAAACGTCTGGTCTTATCAACGTTTTATATATTTTGATCTTGCTGTTGCGAGACAGACACTTTGACTTTAGCAGATGTTGAAGGGCATAGTATACTTTATTTCTAGATTTTATTCTAGATTGTATTTCTTCTCTCAGCATATTGGAGCAGTTGAAGTTTGCACCCAAGTACTTATATGTTTCCGTTCGTTTGATTTTCATATTATTGACTTGGATGTGGCTGGAGTTTATATTCTTCCCATGTCTAGTTAGTATTTGTACAGAACAGTAAACATTTAAAAACATTTTATGCTTTGCATCCTTCAGTCAGTCTATGGTAACTAATAACTAGGAATGAAAGAATCCTAAATATTATAACGAGTAACTAAACTTGTATATTGTCACTGATAGCTTAGTTAATGCATGAAAGCTGCATTAGCTTTCAACAAAACCAATCGTTCCATGTTGTTAGTATTAAGGCCGTGTATGCAGAAGCAGGTGTAAGGTAACTACTATTCGTATTCGGCCCGACCGCAACTATTTGGCCAAATACCGAATAGTTAATAGGTCCAATATTCAGCCCTGAAGAGAATACAAAGCCAATATTCGGTAC
>CAJHNH020000449.1:50289-190051 GCA_905116865.2 Candidula unifasciata | reverse complement strand
TTGCCTCAGTACAGATTGAGACCCAAGATTTTGGGGCTGCCTAGTGACTAGCCAATTTGCTACTGCAGTTCCTGATCTACATTGATAACAGAGTTAAGTTGTTTGCAACAAATGCAGTTCTTGAAGGAGTTTAATGTAGAATAGCTCAAGCAAAGGTTGTATTACAAAATGATGAATATTCTATGCATCTTTCTTTGTCAAATAAGATAAGAAAGAGAATTCTTAAAATCTATATAAATCCCATTTGATATCTGGAAGTGAATCTTGGACATCTGGGTGATCTGGGGGAAAAAATTATCTTGAAGTGGAGGAGTTGTGGTGTTATTGACAAGTGGTTAAGAATACCCTGGACACATAACAAAGGGTAATGATGTTGTCTTAAAAGAAACTGACCCATGAAGAGAAATGATCACCCACAACAGAAGGAGACAATCTACATTCTCTGGTCTTGTCCGAGAAGAAGAAAACTGGAGTTCCTCATAATGGTGGAAAAGTTAGAGGGGAAAAGATGCAGAGCGAGACCAAAAGAGAAGATGCTCATATGGTATTATGTTCATTACAGGATGTTCTAGGATTTGTTGTAGAATTGTTGAACAAGTTACTATAGTAAAAGGAAATGATGTATGTATTTGTTTAGTATCATAACATTTTTTGAATACATGAATCCAATACAGGTCAGAGATGTGACTCCTGCAAGCCAGGATTCTATGAGCTGGACACTGCCAACCAACAGGGTTGTAAACCCTGTGACTGTCACCCGGTGGGCAGTGAAGATGACCAGTGTGATCAAGTGACTGGTCAGTGTCGTTGTCGTGGAGGTGTTTTTATAAACAAAAACTGTGTAAGTAATTTATATACACATCATAGGGATCAATGAGGTTTAAAAAATTGAAGAATGTATGTGTATTTTGTAATTCCATGTACACAGACTTCAGCATCTTGAAAACAGCCGATGGAAGATGTATAAAAGAAGTTAAATCTAGAATGTCTCAAGCAAATGCAGCATTTCACAAAAGTAAGAATTTTCAATGCTTTCTCTCTTCGTTATTGGAGGTGAGAAAGAGAATTCTCTAAGATCTAAAAATAAACACTATATTTACAAAAGTGAATCATGGACAGTTGGCTGATCAGTTGCGACAGGGTATGTGGAAGCAGCAGAGGTGTGATTTTATAGACGAAATAATGATAACCACCTGGTTAGATTTAAAAAAATTAATGAAGATGTCTTGAAATAAATAAACTCACTTAGAGAACTGATTGCCTACAATAGAAAGAGACAATCTACATTCTTTAGTCATGTCACAAAAAGGAACGAACGAACAAACTTTATTTTCAAAGGGTCACAAATTGGGCACGCAGGCCCGTCTTACATTCGGCCCTTCCAGTTAACCATCTTTCGCACAGCAGTTGTATTTTACTAATAAAGCATGTTATGATCATATGATGATATGCATATTATGAATATTATTAAAAGACACAAAAGTATGAGTTGTAAAGTGCATGCGAAAAACCCGTTCGTGCATACACACACCCATATACATGCATACACACGCTCACCCACTCATTTACAGACAAATACATACATGCATGCACACATTACATACATACAGGCATACATACATGCACACATACATACAAACATACATAGATACAAACATACAGGCATACATACAAAATACAGGCATACACACATACATACATATATACATACATACAAACATACAGTCATAAATACAGGCATACATACAGTCATGCATGGGGACACACACATGCACACACGAACACTCCCAAAGAGACACACACACTCACTTAGACAAAAATACAGACACTCACACAGACACTTACATTTAAACACACACAGGGAAACACACAGCAGACATATATGCATTTGTGCTCACACACTGAGACACACACACACATATGCAGACAAACATGCAGACACATGCATACAGTCACATAGACACACACACAGTCAAACACACACACAAAATTACAGACAAACAGGCAGACAACCACATACTGACACCCACACAGACAAACACGCAGAAAGGCATACACAGACAAACACATAGAATTACACACGCAGACACATATATACAGTATGCACAGACATATAATCTGACATGCAGACACATACACACAACAAAGGGGCACACACAATACACACAGAGAAACACACATAGACATGCACACACAGACAGACACATGCTGACACATACACTCACACAGACAGACATACAGACACCCACACACATAGATACATACATACAGCCTCATAACACACCCATACACAGACAAACACACAGAAAAACACACACAGGGACACAAATGCAGAAAAACACACAGTCACGGGGAAATATGCAGATATACACACAGTCACATCAAATATGCAAACACCGAGACATACACACATTACACACACACAACAAAGAGGCACACTTAAACATACAGAAACACACACAGACCAATTCATACTGAAACATACACGTGGACATACGCGCAAACACACACATATTCGCACACATACACAAGCACACAGATGCATACATTCGCAGACACACATGCAGATACTCAAGCAGACAAACAACATACTCAGGATCATATGTATACAAACACGCCTACACATACATACATACATATCACACACACACACACGCGCCGAGCAAACATATCATACACACCTTGTTTAATAATAAGTTGTTAATGCAATATGGGTTACACTACATTCAAGGTGGCATATAATCGCTTGTAAGTATGAATTGAAAAAGTTTATAATTAAATCAATACTGGAGCACATCATGATAGTGGGCAAGTTGAGAAACTGAACAGCTGATGTCAGTGCACCAGAGGTTGGACGTCTAGGATGTAGTTTTACAGAATATTAAATGTGTCATTACCTGAACAAATAAAACATTTCAACTATTGGCATCTCAAATCTCATCAAACTGCATTCACAACCACTTGCATGGACAGCAGACAAAGTTCGCCCATCGGAATAGGCTAAACAAAATGGCTAGCCTTTCTCTGGACCCACGATCGACACTTGAGCATACATGCACTTGCTTGTAGATTCACTCTTCCAGCATCGCCAGATGCCGCTGTCTCAGGATCGAAAACAAGACTAAACTCTCTCGTTCTCCCATGGTTTTAATAGCTTCTTTCTTTTCCTCATGAACTTCAAAACTCTTCTCACACATTCCTCACTTGGCATGCTTCTGCCAACCTACAAAAACTTCACACTTGCCTCAATTTGACGCTCAGTTTGTTTACACATCTATTATGCTCATTAATTAATACCACCTAATTGAATTGTCATAAACAATTTATGATAATGAGATAACCTACCAACAAAAGAGAAAATGACCCCTTATATTTGCTAACGTCAGTTCTATCCCTGACAATGGTTACAATTTTAATCCCTCACTCCAAACGTATATGGCTGTGAAGTTTTGTGGGACATTGCAGTCTCATTGTTGTGTGGTCATCATTATTTTCTAGCTCACAGGTGGTGCCCCACATCAGGCTGGTCCAGAAAAGCAAAGTAATGCCGGTCAGCCCTCCAGATAAGGCAGGGGCAGAACACGTGCATTTTCCACCATCCTAGGAACCTTCAGTGAATGTAGAGCCAGTACAAGGTGTTCTGGTACTGGGCTCACCCAAGGAATCGTCACATCCTGCTCATGACTATTCAACCTTACTTCCATATATTGAGCCTCTGATTAATCAGTCTTCACCTTTAGACACCAGCAGGTGGCAGGCTGCAGACTTTGGATTTTTATTACCTACACAGAATGAACAGCACTACTGCCCTAGAGCAAGAGGCAGACCGAGAGTACGATGGATAGACAATATATCAGTGATCCTGAGGCAACACGGACTAACAACAACACGTGCAACACACCTGGCCCAGGATAGAAAACTGCGACTCCCCACTACGCTGTGAGGCAATTGTGGACAAGACAAGACAAGACAAGACACAGAATGAGTACTTTGCTTATTATGCTTGTTAGACATTTACTGCTGTGGACTGCCATGTCCACTATAGTTTCATATAGTGATTTATTTGACCAGCTTAACTCTTTGAGTCCCAGAGGGTTTAACATCACAGGCTCAAGGGGTAGTCAAGAGAGACATAAAATCGGCGCATTGTGCGTTCACTGGGCTTCTAGGCAGTAACCTGTGAACGTATGATGCGTTTCTTGGGACTCAAAGAGTTAAAGACACAAACGTTAATGTAGCAAAATACATTTATTAGATATTCTTAAAATAATACTGAGTACATGTTCCAATCACCAGACACCTGAGATCAAATCTATAGATCCTACATATGGACCCAGTGTTGGAGGTACACTAGTCACTATCACCGGAAATCTTCTGGGAAATAAAACAGAAAGTTTGGCTGTTTTTCTCAATGACACATCACAGGATTTGATTTTAGTGTAAGTATTCTTAAAGGTACTTCTTCCAGTTTGATATTGTGAATATACGGGTGATTAAGTATGAAAGTATTTTTTTCTTATTTTCTTTTGAATACTTATGTCAGTATTTTATCGTAAGCATTCTCAGTGTAGTTTTTTACAGTGTTAGGTTATATTTATTGAAATATTTTGACCACATTGAATGCCCAAAGGTTTCAAAAGAACAGTATTAGACAGTAAATGACTGCTGTGGCTAAGCTTTTGCAAATTTGGTTTGTAACTCTGAGATACCCTTTGATTCCTGCTGCAGGCATTTTGGCAACAGACAGCCTTGCATTTATTTCAACAATGGTATCACGAGCCAACCATTCAGGAGGAAATGAACATACAATTTGCCTTGTAAAATGAAAAACAGTCAACAAATACTAGGATTGATGTGCAGTGTCTTCCAAAGGATATGCAACTTTTAAATTGAGAGTATGATTCTAGAAAGCAGAGACTGTAGGAAACAAGCATGATGGTTGGCACCCCGGGTACAAAAGTCCTTGCTTTCTATCCTAAATTTATAAATAGTGGACATTTTCACTAGATTTGTCACAGTTACTATAGATTCCTGTGGTTATAAATGTAGGTGTAATTCGAAAATATTCCAGTTCTTGTATTTAACATTTAGCTGCTGTTGATAATGTTAACTGTTACTTGTTAACATATGTATGAATTAAATGATGTATGGAAGAAGGGAGATTAGAAAGGTGGAAAGTAGACATGTCCCTTTGCCCAATTCTTAACACTTTGAAAGTGGGAGCCTGAGTTAGCGCAATCGATAAGAGGCTCACTTTCAAATCCAGCTGCGACTCGCTGTAGCCACGGTGGGTGTTCAAAACCGGGCGGTTCGCGGGGTTCACCCAGCCTCTAGGAAATGGGTACCAGAGTTGACACTCTGGGGTAAATGGAGGAACGTCGATGTAGCTACAGAGTTGCGTGTGGACGGCGAACACAGGCGGACAATTCTTATCAGCTGTCCATACTGGTGGCATGGTTTATAACCGTGTGCAATGATGCTGGTTCACATCTCCTGACTTTACCTTTACCTTTTGAAAGTAAAGTGCATTTGTACGTTGTTTGTTTGCCCTTAAACAGGCAGTTGACATATGCTGTAGTTACAGCTAAACTACAACATCTGTACCTTTTGGTTCAGCATGTCCAATTTCAGCAAACCCTTGTTTAGTCACCTTGTACATCTATTTGTCTCCACAAATTGACCCCATCATCATGTATGTAGGTAAATTTGCTTGATACTTTATGCTGTGTATGAAGACTAAATTGTATCTAAAAAATTTTGTTTCTTTTACAGATCTGATATGATGGTGGTGTTTAAAACAACATCTCACAGAGCATTCTCACAGCTAACAACTCCAGTAAAACTTAGCTGGAAGGAAGACAGCAGAACTTTAATCACACCGACTGTATTTTCATATCAAGGAAATCCTGTGATTGACATCAGCAGAGCCCAGAATGTCACCACATTTATCAGGTATAGTTAGGTGTTGTCCTTGTTTTCAACACCATTCTATCTTTCCAGACGATAGTGTTAGTCTTAGTCTCAGTCTTAGTCGAGGTTTAAACATCACTGCAGTTGAGTTTCCCCATACTTGCTCAGTTCCTGTGCCAGTGTGAATTAAATTAAATGTCTCTCACTGTCCCATTTGAAAAACTGGTGAACAAACAATCAACTCTGCAACAGTCCAGAAATGCACATTTCAGTTTCCAAAGGCGTGAATAGCTATATTGGTCGCTACCATAAACGCAGTCTGTCATTGATGGAAGTAGTCGGGCACAACAAGTTGGTCATACACTTATAGAATTACTACATACAGTATTCCACCAGCTCTTAGGTAAACCGGCTACCAGCAATATTGAGCATCACAACTGCAGTAGCTCAGGCAGCGAAACCATAAACAATGGTCCACATCGTGGGCAAAAACAACCCCAAACATAACATTCTGCCATCCCTCTGCCATTTTTGGCTGGAAGTCCAACCAATATAACACAATATTATGTTATATACATAGCACAATATAACATAATATTGTGTTATATATATAGCACAATATAACACAAAACCGTATTATATGCATAGCACAATATAGCACAAAAGTATTGGAATCACAGCCAGTGGTGATGGTGAGTGAGACTAGCAAAACCAGCCTGCATTTAGACAATTATCTAAAGTTAGAGCATAGAATTTCAGGACCATCGCTGCTATCACACGTATTTAATGTGCTTCTTTTCAGACACTCCTCTCTTAATATTTCTGCAATCAGTTTTTTCCTTTCTTTTGATCCTCTTCCTGAATTTCCCCTTCTATGCAACACAGTCAGTGGCATTTTGTTCTCATAAATCTATCTCTACCTTAGCATTCATGTCCCACTTGCTCAAATCTTTATATCGTAGTAGAGGTTGGCCTCAACATCTTCTGACCATCCTTAATTAGCCATAGACGATGTTCTTGGGGACTCCACCATCTTCTATTCTGTGCGACTCAGCCACCTGAGTCTACGGAAACTGAACAATGAGAAAACTGTTGTAATACCTGCACTTTCCAATACCTCAGTGTTTGTCATCTTGTCATGCCACCTAATGCCAGGTATTCTTCTTAGGCATCACATGTGAAAGCTATTTAGCCATTTCTCCTGATGCAAATAAGCTGACCAAGTTTCACTGCCATAAAACAGAGTGTTGAGAACACAGGCCTGATAGACAAGAGTTTTTAGTTTAATCGTGAGCTGTCTGTTCTCCCTAACTCTTTTTGTTAAACTGCTCATTGCTGTCTCTGCTGCCTTATCTAACCTGATGTTGATTTCTTGATTATCCACTGTGGATCCCTCATATGTAAAATGGTAACCTGCAGGTCTATCATTAACACATTGTACCATAATCTATGTCTTCTTTTTGTTGATAGTTAGTTCAAATTCACAGCATGCATGAGCAAATACAGATAGTCAACATTATAGTTGAGCAGTAGTTTCTTTATTTGTATGTGAAATAAATGAGGGTCTGCTTTTCTTAGCTGAATCTTCTCTGCCATATGTTGCTAGTTCCATAATCTTGTAGACTAGTTGCCAACTAATACATGGTGCAGCTAACATCATATTGGCTGCCTTCACTGCATGAGAATTATTTCTGATACTTTTTCAGGTTGGATGGACCTTTGAGTCCAGATAATTTAAAAAAAAAAACAAATGTGCGATGATGGGTATTAAAATCATGACCACTGGCCTGGCAGACAAACATACTAGCCACTAAGCTATTGTGCTTGCCTGCCAATCCAAAGCTCCAGGGTTCAGACCTGCACCAAGGCAGATTTTTTTTTAATACATTCATCTTAGCTCTCAGGTTAACCCAGCCTAAAATGGGTACTATGTCTGGTAGTCTGGTAGTCTTAGTTTCAGCTTCATAGCAAACGGGTCACCCCATCTTTGCTTCGCTCCTGTGCCAACGAAAAACATACAGAATGTTTACCACAGTACCTTGTGGAAAGATTGACAGACTGCTGTCTCAGCATATCAAGCAAACACTCGCATTAAAGCATATGGTAGCCGTCTGAAGTGCTAACACAAACAGTCCGACATTGGAAATGCAGTTCATCATTGATGGTAGCAGAAGTCACCAACGTATCAGCAGTTGCCAACACGATCAATTTTAATCACATACAGGCACCACCAACATTGCACGACAGGCATTGCACCATTTTCTGAGTCTACAGTTCACACCACCACGTTGGTCACAGTCGAAAAAACATTTCAAATGAAATGTGCAGCTGACAGTGTCATGCCATGCATTCAAATCAGAAGCTGGGGGACGAAACAAATAGAGCAAAAATGCATCGGCCACCGTCCGGCAGAAGCAAAAAATTTGCCTTTGCTTCGAACAGTGCCCCTGCCTAGCGTCCATTTTGACTAGATGAAGGGTACTATGTAATGTCCATGGTGACAATGTCAGCCATCGAGTGATGACTGGTCTATAAAAATATAGATTTTATTTATATTCCTGTTCCTTTATTCATTTGCCCTTCCTGATTTTTTACCTCCATGCAACAATATCCCCAGTGCACCAGAGACACCAAAAGGGTCATCTACTTTTTTTTTTCCTTTTTGTTTATATACTGTGCTTTTGTTGCGTAACACTCAATCTGTCATTATCATTATCATCATAAACTACCTCTGCCAGTAAGCGCCATGGGGAATGCACATCATTATAAGACATCACTCGGTGAGTACTTATAGGTCTGCACAAAAATGAGGATAGTACTGTATATTTTATTGTGCCTTAAGGCTTAGAAAAGTGTCTTTTATTAATCATTTTAAAAAGTTAGAATCTTGTGTTTCTGTCCGGCTTAAATGGCTAGATAACAATTATGAAGCTTTTCGTAATGGACTCATATTGTCCAACCAATAAAAAAAATTTTCTAAAGCAAAACAAAATTATGTTAATCAGTTTTCCAGTTTTTTTCATATCCACAGACTTCTTTTGATGGCGCAAAAAATAATACTAATTTAAAAATGTGGGGATGTTCTGACAGTGACAGTACTAGCTGTCTAATTAAATATTATATATATTTGTTCCAGTGGTGGGTGCCATGTTAAGATCTATGGCAGAAATCTGCAGAGTGTCAAGTATCCAAAACTAGAAGTAGCACTTGCATCAGACACTACAAACAGAACTGCAGTGGTGAGTCATGCACTACTTTTATCCTGATCCGTAAAAATTTATCATTTGTTTACAGTTGTTCATTAAATTTTACTGGCGTAAGTACCTGTAATATGTGGAAAAGTATATGGACATAAATAAAGCTGAAGTTACACAGAAAATACCATGAAATAAGGCATTTAAAGAAAACTTAACTCTTAACTGTGCTGTTATGTCAAATATTGTTATCGTTTTTAACAGTCGGTGTCCAGGACTGTTGTTACTTTAACACTTTATCATCCAAAGCTTTTGTACTTTACAGTAGCAATCTTTGAATCCTAATTAACAATTTCACTCTCAGAGTGCCCAAGAGATAGTAAAGAGAAAGGTAAAATCGGCACATCTTGTGTTCCCTTCTAGCAAGGAGCACATGAATTGGGACTAAATGAGTTAAATGGGATGCAGAGGCGCTGAACCACATTTGATGGTGCACCAGAACCAGCGCTCGTACTCGTCAAGGTCTGCCTAAACCTCTCAGTGATTAATCCTAGAAACAGGTTCCCAAACAAGGGGCCTGGCCAACATAAATAAGATCGGTTCCCTCAGTCAGAGTGCATCTGCCTGAGAGTCAGGGACCAACAACAGTCTGCACACAAACAGATCAGATCTGTCAAATGGATGAGCACACTAATCAGTCCTGGACAGTGGCATAGAAATGGGGTGCAGGCCACCCCCAGGTGTCATCACTGGGGGGGGGGGGGGGGGGGGGGGCCATCACGGGAGGGGGGGGGGGGGGGGGTGGGTGGCTGGTGCAGGCCACCTGTCACCACTGGGGGGGGGGGGATGGTGCAGGCCACCTGTCACCACTGGGGGGGGGGGGGGGAATGGTGCAGGCCACCTGTCACCACTGGGGGGGGGGGAATGGTGCAGGCCACCTGTCACCACTGGGGGTGGGGGGGGAATGGTGCAGGCCACCTGTCACCACTGGGGGGGGGGAATGATGCAGGCCACCTGTCACCACTGGGGGGGGGGGGGAATGGTGCAGGCCACCTGTCACCACTGGGGGGGGGGAATGGTGCAGGCCACCTGTCACCACTGGGGGGGGGGATGATGCAGGCCACCTGTCACCACTGGGGGGGGGGGAATGGTGCAGGCCACCTGTCACCACTGGGGGGGGGGGGGGGGGAATGGTGCAGGCCACCTGTCACCACTGGGGGGGGGGGGGGGGGAATGGTGCAGGCCACCCCCGGGTGTCATCACTGGGGGGGGGGGATGGTGCAGGCCACCTGTCACCACTGGTGGGGGGGGGAATGGTGCAGGCCACCTGTCACCACTAGGGGGGGGGGATGGTGCAGGCCACCTGTCACCACTGGGGGGGGGGAATGGTGCAGGCCACCTGTCACCACTGGGGGGGGGGGGGAATGGTGCAGGCCACCTGTCACCACTGGGGGGGGGGGGAATGGTGCAGGCCACCTGTCACCATTGGTGGGGGGGGGGGAATGGTGCAGGCTGAGAATGAACTTGCCTCTCGCAGAATATAAAAAAAAAAAAACATTAGTAGTGTATATTGCCATATATGTGATATATTTTTACCTGCCATGAGTTCCCTGTAAAGTTTGATGCACATATGTTATTTGGAGGGGTGGCTGTGGAAGACTGACATATATTTTTTAATGATACAGTGAAACACTAGAACAGCAGTTCTCGACCTGCATGTCATGACCCTTTTTGGGGGCACACGACCCTTTCACAGGGGACGCCTGAGACCATTGGAAAACCCACATTCATTGAAGTTAGGAAAGAAAATAATTGTTTGTGTGTCACCACAACATGAGAGAACTGTATTAAATTGTTGCAGCATTAGGAAGGTTCAGAGCCACTGCCCTAGAACCTATAGTTTTGTTTATAAAGTCAAAGAAACAATCTATAGTGCTGACGGAAGACTAAGTATCAGATGGATATATTTTGTTATACTATGTAGTGTAAACTATGTAAACACTCAGCCACTGTAGTTCAGATGTAAAAATGTGCTTATGATAGTCCCACGACAGCACTGCAGTTTGTGGTGTTTTGTTAGGCCTTTGACTATTCTCCTTTTTCGTCTTCTTCACTTTTACATGTTTGCTGACTGTAAACAAAGTTCTCGTTGTGAGTTGACTTCTGGACTTTGGTCTTGTTCCTGAAGTTTTAGTTTTGTGTCTACACCCGTTTTTACTGATCTTCTGTATTTGTATGCAGACTACTGGTTCCTCATCTCTCCTTCAGATGCATTCTGACTGCAAAGGAAACCTCAAATAAGTCTACTTTTATGACATGCTTGCTGGGGTAGGGGGATTGGGGGGGGGGGGGGGGGGGCAGTGGATCCATTCTTTTCTTTAAAAAATATGGCTAAAAAAACATACACAGAGATAAATATTCTAGGCCTCTCAGATAATTTCCAAACAATTTTGAAGATTGTCTTCTGCCAATTTTTATGAAGCCTAAACAACTCCAAAGCTGTACTTATTTAAAAATCAAAATGATAAACTAATTTTGCCTCTGCTGGGTATTGAAAGTCGACCACTGTCTTGGCAGGTAAGCGCACTTATCTCAATACCACCTTGGCACCAAAGCATATTGTGCAAACTTTCTTAATATATTTTTTTTAAACAAGCAACTTCAACTGCCCAATAGTATCTGATGGTAAATGTAGACCCCATGCCTCTATCTCAATATGAATATAAGATATATATATATATATATATAAAGTAAAGGACCCTTTTCTACGCCTTTAGGCGTTATGAGCATATAGGGCTAGACCTATATTTTAAAGACTAATCGGCAGTTGGTGAGTGATATGGTCAGCATCTTGCCGGCCACCTTTACTTCCCAGGATTGCACGTGGTACCCACTCAAGGTTGGGTTGACCTGAGAGCCAAGGTAATTTATTTAAAAAGTCTGGCTCGTCATGAGCCGAACCCATGACCTTCCTATCTGCCGGCGAGCGTCTAGCCGCTACACCATGGTGATTCCATATATATATTTATGTATATACACACACATACATACAAAAATATTTATTGAAAATAATTTTACCCATTCAAAGCGATGTATTGTGTTAATGATTTATTTTTATTTAATCCTAAGAACTGTCGGCACACTAAAGACTATGTGATTTGCCCAACTCCGGAACTGAAAAGCCTGTATACATCAGCTAATGACAGATTTCTCATGACTGCTGTCTTTGATGGAGTGACCTCTTCAAGCATTGGAAATATAGATGTGAAACCTGATCCAGAGATATATGATGTTGGCACAATCAATTTTCAGTATCCATTTGAAGACACCATAACTGTGGGCGTATGTTATCATATATTACTCTGTCAGTAAAAATTGTTTCCAATGTCTTTATCATCATATTAAAATGATCATCATTGCATGATAATGATTGACATCACATTATATTGATCATCATTACATTAAAATTATCATCACATCATAATCATCATTGCTCTGTAATGATCATTTATCACATTATGATCATCATCACATTATACTGATAGTTCATCACATTATAATGTTCATCCTTACATTAAAATAATAACCACATCATCATCATCATCCATCATCATCATAAACCACTTCTGCCGTTAAGCGGCTTGGGGAGGAATAATTTGCGATCCAGTGCATCTTCTGAGATGTAGTGCTTGTGATGGTATTTGATCTTGCGGCATTCTTACAAGATGGCCAAACCACTTAATCTGCTGTTTCTCAATGAATCTAGTACAAGGTGTCGTTCCCACAATTCGCCTGATAGTTTCATTATTCACTCGATCTCGGATGGTTAGGTTGGCTGCTTTTCTCAGGCACCTCATCTCGCAGGTGGTGATTTTGCGTATATGAGCTTTAGATAGTGTCCATGTTTGGCACTGGTAGCTTAATGTTCGAATGAATATGCTATTAATAATCTGTCTCTTTGCACTCATAGTTATGCTTGGATGTCTTAATAATGGTAACAATTGGTATATAAGTGCACTTGCTTTCTGGCATCTGGTTTTTATTTCTCTGTTAATTCTACCATCTTCTGTGATCATACTTCCTAGATATTTAAACCATATCATAAACAATATATTCTTCTTCGAGTCCATGCCATGCTGCCTTGGTGGTCATGTCTATCCAAAATCTTCTGTCTTGTGCTCGTGTACTTTCAGTCAACTCTGACACAGATGATCTTCCATGCCATGATGTCAAATTGTCCAGCATCTGTTCTCTCAGTCTCCCTCTGCCTCTCCTCCCCTCAAACTTTCCTACCATCATGATGTACTTCAGTTTTCTCCTTCTCATTACATGACCAAAGAATGTAGATTGTCTCTTTCTGATGTGGGCAATTACTTCTCTTCGTGAGTCAGTTTCTTTAAAGACGTCTTCATTACTCTTTTTATCTGTCCTGAGTATTCTCATCATTTGTCTATAAAACCACAACTCCATAGCTTCCAAGTAAGTTTTCACTAATTTATTAACTGTCCATGTTTCATATCCATATATATCATATTATACTAATAATTCATCCCATAATGATCTTTGTCAAATTATAATGATCCCTTTTCATCAAGCAGATGTGCCCCAACTTTTGAAAAAAACACCAAAATATGACACTCCTTGTTAGGAAACCAGTAGTCAGCCCCCCCCCCCCCCCCCCCCCCAAGAAATAAGTGAGGTTTTCACCCCATAAGGTTTATTGTAATTCAAACAAAACATTGTCAGTCTTTTACAGAGAAAATGTAAGTCTAATATTTTCAATATTGACTACAGGGCAAGGGTCTCGGAGCAGCCTGCCAGGAGTATGAACTGAAAGTGTTCACTGGATCTGTCACCTGTGGCAGTATTCACATCACAGATGCAGAGATCAAGTGTAAGCCAGCAGTGTCACCTCCTGGAGGTTACAAACATCTACCTATACGGGTAACTTACATTTTAAAATTGTATTTATCTGTAAAGTGTCTATCACTTTAATACATCTGTAATAACTTTAGTTCATTAGCCGACAGATTATCCACTCTACTGGTCTTTTCTAGTATTGACTAGTATTCCTTTTATTTACCACTTTTAGAGCAGTGTAGGATAAGGGTATCCTCCTTGAGATAGATGAGAGGTGTAAACTGATTAGGGAAGCTGAGTCAGTGTTTTTCAGTCATGTGAGAAAGAATGGACTTGAGAACTTGGTCATGACTGGCAAGTTTAACAAAAAGAGAAAGCAAAATACCATCCCGGAGCCATTCGGCTTAGCCATATGGGTGAGGTGAGACAGAGCACTTACATGATATGTGATTCTAGTAGTTGTGTGGGACAGTGTAACATAAAACATACTCCTATTGGCACGGCACATGTTTGTGATGATGATTTAGTATACTGGGGGAAGTGGGTTAACCTGAGGATTTATGGTCGCATGGCTAGTGCAGTCTCCACAAACTGTATGTTGAAATTTTTAATTTTTCCCTCAACGAAACAAATCTTTTCAACACCTCATTAATTATTTGAACTCAGGTATCCATGATGAGAGCCTAGTATTTTAACCTCTAGGGTAGCTTCATCTAAATTAATAACTTGGATTATGTATACAACTCTCATTTCCTCAAATCTGGGTATGAAACATGTACCTGTGCATATAATTTGTAACCTCATTGTATCTAAACAGTGCTGGGAAACAGTGGGAATTTGACTTCAGAGGAAAATGACAAGAAGACTATAGATGGACAGAAATGCAAATGAGACAGTTCTCAAAACAAAAATGAAACAAAAAATATGAAAACTATAAATTGGAGAATTAAACATCTATCTATGTAGGCTAATTTATTACAACATTGTTACAGATGGTCCCTTTAACTTAAAATTATGCATAGAATTCATTTTAAAATATAGATGTAAATATAACTGATCCTTGATCATTCTAATAGGTCATTGTTGGTAACATCAACAGACAAGTTGGTACTCTGCATTATCTGGAGCTACACGAGACTACTAATTTTATAATCATCATAAGTTGTATAGCCGCAGCCATTGGAATTGCAATCATTGTTGTCATTATTTGCTGTATTTGGTGCCGCAGAAAGAAAAAGACAACCACCACACTAATTGCTTCAGATGGTGAAGCTTCAAAAGCTTTCTCAGAATGTAAGTTTCAGTCTTTTTGTCATAGGCTAATGAGAGCAGAAGTGAAATAAACATATTGGTCAGTTTGATCTAAACTTCTTCATTTCCTCCTTCACCGCTTTGGGTATTGAGGAAGATTTAGGGTTCTGACCTTTTTGCTCTTCTGACAACCGTAACCATCAACACGTCCATGCTGTAGAGTTTTTCTTATGGTAACTTTCCATCTTGTTCTTGGTCTGCCTTGTGCTCTACCTTCTTATGGACACTTATGACCCTGTTGACTTTATTTAGTTTAGCAGGGGATAAAGTGTGAGTCATGCTGAGTGACAGAAATTAGTTTTTTCCATGAGGACAGTTGTTTACCAGCAAGCGAGGTCAGTCCTCAGCTTGCACGTGTGTCTAGGTTTAAGGAACCTTCTAGAGCTTAAATATTTTACACATGTTGGTTCATCTGTATGTAGCAAATGATCAGAGAGGTCAGACATGTTCACATGTTCTCAACATTTAAGAATGTTAAAAAAAAAGAATGTTAAATTTAGAATCAACATCAGTACACTCAGGACATTCCAATAAGTGCTCTGTCCCTATCTTCAGCAGCAAGTGCAGGGTTCCAGTTCTGATGGTACTAGTAACAGTGTGATTGTATATATCTGTTACACCTCTTCTTTAGTGCTGAGCATTTACCAAATCCCCTGGCCACTCCTCACTGAACAATTCTACTTTGACCGTTTTGATCTGCTTGTACCTCTGTGTATTCACTGGCTATCGAAGGACCCTTACAAAATCTAGTTTTTCATGCATCAATTCACAACCAAGTAGTGCAGAACCAGCAAGTCTCAGCATGTAATATCATGTATTGCTAGGGCTAATGAGTGTAACAGACATCAGTAAAGTTAGAACTTGTGAGGTTCACTTGGTGTAGATTCTAAGTGACAAGACATGTCATTCTTATGGCTGAATTGTAATCTTCGGTAACAGCTAGACAGCTATTAAGTCACAAGTAAAGCCAGATTAGAGTATAACAGAATATGTTGCGGACAAACAAAATCAGATTGGCCCAGACTGAAGACTGCAGATGAAGACAAGCAGAAGCAGACCAGAGTCAAGGGAGGACTCCTTGATGGAGTCTTGGCTAGAAGGAATCCTGGGAGTCTCACAAGAAGCAAAGGGAAGATAGACACAGAAACTTCCATAGAGGTGGAACCAGAGACAGGCATAGATGGAGACGGGTACAGATTCCTGCAAGGCAAACACAGTAGGAAAATCAACATAGGGGGCTGCTATTAGGAAATGAAGGGCTGCAGCAGGGATCTTAATCTAATATATGCATATATAAGTATATAAAATAGTGGCACCTCAATATATGTCAGTTTTCTACTAAATCCAACTTGAAATACTTCTGTTTAAGACATGAGGAGTTTTGCTTGCTATAAGATCATTGTTTGGAATATGACACACATGCTAGAAATTATGAGCCCCAATCAGGCCTAAAATAATAAATGGAGACAGAAAGAAGAAAAAGGCACACATAAAAACCACACGAATTTCAGATTCCTGAAGTTTTATCAGATGAGAAAAAATGTTGTTTCCAAACAATAATATCTTCTCTGCCCTTCTCAGCACCATCATAGTAAGCACTCATCTCTTTTCAGCTCCATCATAGTAAGCACTCATCTCTTTTCAGCTCCATCATAGTAAGCACGCATCTCTTCTCAGCTCCATCATAGTAAGCACTCATCTCTTTTCAGCTCCATCATAGTAAGCACTCATCTCTTTTCAGCTCCATCATAGTAAGCACTCATCTTTTTTCAGCTCCATCATAGTAAGCACTCATCTCTTCTCAGCTCCATCATAGTAAGCACTCATCTCTTTTCAGCTCCATCATAGTAAGCACTCATCTCTTTTCAGCTCCATCATAGTAAGCACTCATCTCTTCTCAGCTCCATCATAGTAAGCACTCATCTCTTCTCAGCTCCATCATAGTAAGCACTCATCTCTTCTCAGCTCCATCATAGTAAGCACTCATCTCTTCTCAGCTCCATCATAGTAAGCACTCATCTCTTTTCAGCTCCATCATAGTAAGCACTCATCTCTTCTCAGCTCCATCATAGTAAACACTCATCTCTTTTCAGCTCCATCATAGTAAGCACTCATCTCTTTTCAGCTCCATCATAGTAAGCACTCATCTCTTCTCAGCTCCATCATAGTAAGCACTCATCTCTTCTCAGCTCCATCATAGTAAGCACTCATCTCTTCTCAGCTCCATCATAGTAAGCACTCATCTCTTCTCAGCTCCATCATAGTAAGCACTCATCTCTTCTCAGCTCCATCATAGTAAGCACTCATCTCTTCTCAGCTCCATCATAGTAAGCACTCATCTCTTCTCAGCTCCATCATAGTAAGCACTCATCTCTTTTCAACTCCATCATAGTAAGCACTCATCTCTTTTCAGCTCCATCATAGTAAGCACTCATCTCTTCTCAGCTCCATCAGAGTAAGCACTCATCTCTTCTCAGCTCCATCATAGTAAGCACTCATCTCTTTTCAGCTCCATCATAGTAAGCACTCATCTCTTTTCAGCTCCATCATAGTAAGCACTCATCTCTTCTCAGCTCCATCATAGTAAGCACTCATCGCTTTTCAGCTCCATCATAGTAAGCACTCATCTCTTTTCAGCTCCATCAGAGTAAGCACTCATCTCTTTTCAGCTCCATCATAGTAAGCACTCATCTCTTCTCAGCTCCATCATAGTAAGCACTCATCGCTTTTCAGCAAGGTCAAGTGAGGTTACATTTTCATTTATTTTATCTAATTGCTTTTGTATTTTTGTATTTTAGTATTGAGCAGTGTTTACATTATTTTCACTACCCCATCAACATTTAATATGCCAATAACAATTTAATTTTCTAATGAAAAGGTATTATTCATTTTCCCTTTACTTCTAATGGAAAAATTTATCTGGTATACTGTATATCTTAACTGGTATAATCCCAAGGATATGGAACAGATTAACGACTATACTGGGGTTTCTAACTATTTGCCCATTATGCTATATTCATTTACTTACTACTTTACTTATTTCAAAAGACTTTATTTCAGTAATGAAATCTACAAAAAATCTTATTTCAGTAATGAAATCTACAAAAAATCTTATTTCAGTAATGAAATCCACAAAAGATCTTATTTCAGTAATGGAATCTACAAAAGACCTTATTTCAGTAATGGAATCTACAAAAGACCTTATTTCAGTAATGAAATCTACAAAAGACCTTATTTCAGTATTGGAATCTACAAAAGACCTTATTTCAGTAATGAAATCTACAAAAGACCTTATTTCAGTAATGGAATCTACAAAAGACCTTATCATTATCATCAATTGCCTTGCCGACTGGCATGGGCAATCTTGCCTCTCCACAGTCTGTGATCTTCTACAGCAAACATCAGTTTACGCGCTGGCACCCCTCCATGCCATGACAAAAGGTTGTCAAGAATCTCTTTCCCACAGATCTTTCCAGTGGTCACATGTTCCAATCTCTTTCTTCATATAACATGGCCAAATAATGATGACTGTCTTTTTTGTCGTTTGTAATACAATTTTGGTAATACTTCAAATAGCAACCAAAGTTACACAATCTATTGTTTGTATGTGGTGACTGTAAGGGAGACAATCTGTTTAATATTGCTTCAGGTTATGGTTTAGGTTAGGATTAGCCCTAACTCTAACCCTAACCTCAAGCAATATTAAATATTAAAGAATATTATTACGTGAACTTACATAATCAGTGGATTACATCCTCTAGTGTAGGCATTTAAAGTATTATTAACTGACAGAAAGACTGCGTCCCTTAGGGTCGTCATTTGAAGTTTTGCTAAAATGTTTTTGAGCCCTCACCTTGTTTTGCACAAGGTTACCTTTTTTTTGCTGTCCGAAGAATTCTAAAAATGTTTCTGTAAAACCACACCTCTAAAGCCTTAACAAATTGTTTGGGTTGTTTATTAATAAATATAATAAATGCAAGTTGCTATATCATTATATAACCAGTACTATTTTGTTATAAAAATGCTTTATTTATTAAAATCCATAAGACATTAATTGTAGCTTTATGAAAACAAATGTAATCACATAGACTATATCAAGAACAAATATTTGATTTCAGTAACGAAACCTACAGAACAACCTGTGCTACAGGTACAGAGGCAGGATGTGCCTGTCCTTAAGGAAACTGTTTTCCGAGAACCTAAGAAAGGAATTGTCAACACAGAGGCAGAGGATGCAGTATTCAGTGAAGAGTTTTTACCTAAAGTGAATGTTGACCTAAGAGAGGACTTGAGACAGTGCTACATTGGGGCAGGACATTTTGTGCTGGGCAGACACTGTGCTGTGAGAGGTATAAACATTCTAGAGATCTTTATACTCTGCTCATTGTTATTTTTGTGTAGTTCACTTCATGTTTGACAAAGGTTGTCCTGCTGAAACATTATGTTATTTGTGTTTTGTGCACATTTTTCTGCTTCCCCATTCGGTTAAGCTTTTTTGGTCAAATTTCCCTGGAATTCCTTGGATCAAGACTGGCATGAGAGAGATCGAGTAAGGCTTATGCATTGTTACAGCTCTACTGTGCAGGTGTTAGTGGTAAAAAAAAGCTATTATGTGGCTAGAGATACATAATTTTTCCCATGTGTGCTTACTAAATGATTCCCTGACGATGCTTAATAATCGAGAAAGGATAGGTTTGAAGACAATGGTTGGAGTCTCTGCAAAAATCTCATCTGACAGGAATCATTTTCATTTTTGTATCAGGGCAGTGTGGAGTAAAAGGGATGGATAAGCGGTATGGCATGATGGTAGAGCCATGACAGTGGGCACCACACAAGCAGTGGATTGGGCCAATGTTTTCAATGCTTTCAATGAGGCAGGATGAGTGAAACAACTGTGATTCTGCAACATTAGAAAGACTACAAGAAATTCAGGTCAAAAGAGGTATTATCAGATCTGAACACTATACAGGCAGCAAAAGAAGAATAGTAAACCAACACAGAACTGATGTTATCAGTCGTCACACTCTGAGGGAGATACTGAAGATGAGATCTGAGTGTTTATGGACTTGTCCGAAGTGCGATGAGGATGATCAGTTTACTAACTAATAAACATTGCACAACTCTGTTAAATCCAAGTCAATGTGCAAGTCACTTTCTTGGCTCATGTTGGACTGATCAGTCATCTTGTCACTCAGTCAGTCAATACTGCTTTTGTATGCTAAGTAGTCTTAGTCACTTGCCGTGGACGGAAAAAAACACTTATTTCTTTTAAAAGCTTTCCAAATACATTATTAGTTTCATCTGTCTAAATATATTGTGTATAAAGTGTTTTTCTTTTTCAAATTTAGATTATCTGTATTTATAAATATAAAACAACAACAAACTTGTTATGACATATTTGACTTCAGGTAAAAAAGCACAACTGATAGATGGCTCCCTACAGAAAAGTCGCACACCTGCTGTAAAGCTCACCATTAAATCCCTTCTCCACCCAATTACAGGTAATCAGTGCATTATAGACAATATATAATTAAAGCTTTGATGTTAAGTTTGTTACTAAATATGTTCAAAATTGCTAATATTTTACTAATGTAAATTCTGAAATCTACACTTTAAGTGTGAGACATATGTCACTTCACTCTGTCTGTCATAACACAGTTTTAAATTTAAGGCTTAAAAATAATACTATGAATAAACTGGGACAGAAGCAGTCCGTGTAACAACTGGATAATACACAAGGAGTTTCAAGCTGTATTATGTAAGTGGGGGGAACATGCATGTCCAGTTGATTGTTGATTTCTGTGTGTGTTTTTGCTGTTGTTGTTGGTGTGAATTGTTTGGTGAGTTCATTAGTGAGTTAAGTGGTTATTTGATTGAAGAGTTGTTTGGTGATTTAATTGGTGTGTTTTTGCTGAGTTGATTGGTTAGTTGTTTGGTGATTTGAGTGGTGAGTTGTTTAGTGGTTCGAGTGGTGAGTTGTTTGCTGAGTTGCCTGGTGAGTTGTTTGGTGATTTGCCTGGTGAGTTTTTAGTGATTTGAGTGGTGAGTTGTTTGCTGAGTTGATTGGTAAGTTGTTTGCTGATTTGATTGGTGAATTGATTGGAGAGATGTTTGATGATTTGATTGTCAACTTATAATGAATACCAGTAATTGTTCAAGGAAATAAAGATTGCAGGTATTATAGTAGTCACCGGTTTTCCGGAATGGCCAATTTGAAAGCTATGCCCTCCAATTTTAACCTAGTGATTATTTCCCCCATTGTAATTGAAAAAAACCTGGCCAAGATGGCAGAATAAGCTGCGGCTATCACTATACAGTTTTGATAAATTTTGTTTTAGGGGATTTCCATCAAATTATTGTTCAAACAAGGATGATCCGACAGGCCCAGCAAGCCGGTAGGGGATTTGTTTGTTCAAGCACCACTGCTCAAGATTTATGGTGTATTTTGAAGAAAAAGCGCGATTACACCAGCGCTTCAAACCGCCACACACAAGACAGAGTCATGAAAGAAACACCGGCTAAGATAGACAGATCCGGCACGAATGAAAGAACGAACGAACTTTTATTTTCAAAGGGTTACAAATTAGGCACGCAGGCCTGTCTTACATTCGGCCCTTCCAAACTTCCATCTTTCGCACAGCAGTTGTATTTCATCAATGAAGCATGTTATATTTATGTAATAATATGCATATTATATATATAAAGTCAAAAACAAAAGCATGGGTGGTAAAACATGTGCGCACTAACGCTCAAGCATCGCGAACACACACACCCACATACACACACAAGCCAAATCACTCACTTACACACAAACACATAGGCACCCAGTACACACATACATCTACATACATACGATCATGCACACATACATACATACGATCATGCACACATACATACATACATACATACATACATACATACATACATACATACATACATACATACATACATACATACATACATACATACATACATAATACATACATACATAATACATACATACATACATACACACACACACATACATACATACATACATACATACATACATACATACATACATACATACATACATACATACATACATACATACATACATACATACATACATACATACATACATACATACATACATACATACATACACACTCTAAAACACACACGCATACAACCCAGACACATACAGACACACACACATACAGTCCCGGGCACACACACACAAACACATACACACACCCAGGCAGGGAAACAGACACGCATTGACATACGCAACACCCACACATACACAGGTATACACACCCACACATACACAGGTATACACACACAGACATGCACAGTCACACATACGCACACAGACATACATGCAGACGCATAACCCGACACAAGCAGAGACACGCAGACATTATATAATAGACAGTTTTTAAGATGGCTACATGGAACATTTGTGGTATGGGGGATAAAGTGGCTGAATTGGTTGAATTTATGATTAAGAGTAAAATCAAAGTTTTGGGAATTGCTGATATCAGAAGAAAAGCTCAAGGCGTCCAGAAAATTCATAAGAACTTTGTTCTGATTTGGAAAGGGACTCAACCACAAGAAACTAATAAACATGGAGTGGGTTTTATCATTGCTCCAGAAACAGCAAAATATTTACTAGATTCAGAATTTGTGTCAGAGAGAATCATAAGTATCTGGCTGCAGGTAAAAGAAGAGTATCGTATATTCAAGTATATGCTCCTTGTAACGACACTTACACTGAAGAAGAAAGAACAGAATTATTTGACCAACTTAGTGAAACCATCAGTAAAGTTACAGACACCGATGGCTTGTATGTGATGTGAGATTTCAACGGACATGTGGGAGAACGTCGACCTCTGTGGTCCACATATATGGGACCATTTAGTGACAAAGAAAATAAATGTAACAACAATGGAGAACAATTACTCAAAGAATGTGCAGAGCATGAACTAATTATCAGCAACAAGCTATACCAACATAAGAGAAGCAAGATATTGACCTGGTATAAATGGAATAATATTAACCAAGCATCACAGATAGATTTTTTTCTCACAAAAAAGAGCGACAGATGGAGAATAAAGAGCTCCAGGGCCATCCCAAATGCAATAATAGACTCTGACCATAGACCTGTAGTACTTTGGCTCTATAAACCAACAAGAATTTGCATTGATAAAACACCACAGCTAATGGATCAGATAGCCATAGAGAAACTAAAAGACAAAGATGTGGCAATTCAAGTTGAGGAAACAGTTAAAAACACCTTCAGTGCTCTAGAGAGAGGAAATGACATAGAAGAAGAGTGGCAAATTTTTAAAACCTGCATCCTGAATGTAATGACAGAAAAGTGCGGACTCCGAAAGCCAAGTAGGCACATGAAACAAACAGCATGGTGGAATGAAAAAGTTAAAATTTCTGTCAAAGAAAAGAAGAAATATTTTCATCAGTGGCAAAAGTCAAATATAGAAAAGCAAGAGCAAAGAGCAAGAGGAAAGTAAATTCAGTGAAATCAGAATCATGGGCAAACTACGGAGAACAATTAGCAAGGCTATGCACTGATTCACCAGGTCAGTTCTACCGAAGCATCAAGGCTATGAGACTGAGAGAAGAGAAACTTAATCCATCAAAGATAATAAACAGCAAGGCTAAAAAACCACTCACCAAATCCCAAGATGTTAAAAGAAGATGGCAAGAATATTTTTTCTGAATTACTGAATAGTGGACCACAAGAACCAGTGTCTAATAAAATAAAATTTGGACAAGAACAAGAACCTAATATATTAGAATCTGAAGTTGAAAAGATCCTAGAGCAAAGCAAAAGAAACAAAGCGGCCGGAACAGATGGTATTACAACAGACATAATACTTGCATGTAAGGCAACAGCAGTAAAATGGTTGACAAGAATATTCAATATGACCTGGGAGGAAATGAAAGTTCCCGTTGACTGGCAGAGAGCAATTATAGTTCCCATATGGAAGAAGAAAGGTGATAAACGAGATTGTGAAACATACAGAGGTATCTCTTTACAAAGCCATGTAGGAAGGATATTTGCAAAAATATTAGAACGAAGAGCGAGGGTGATATTAGAACCTCAATTAAGTAACAACCAGTTTGGATTTAGAAAAGGAAAGAGCTGCACTGATGCCATATTTACTCTTCGGCAAATTTGTGAACAGACAATCGAATATAATAAACACCAGAATCTTATATTCATTGACAGGGTTAATAGAAATAAACTATGGAACATTCTTGAAGAATATGGTGTACCAGGTCAATTATTGGGAAACATAATGGCTCTCTATCAAAATAGCCAGAGCACTGTAAGAACAACGGAAGGTATGACAGACTGGTTCCCCATTACATCAGGAGTACGACAAGGATGTGTCCTATCACCCCTACTCTTCATCACATATATGGAACAGATGGGCCATGGGAGACACAGGAAGAGAGGTTTATAGACATATGTCTGGCCCTGATCCTAATGACAGCATTAACCATCTAACAAGAAGGGACCAGGCCACCATCTTTCAGACTTTAGAATGCAACATACTCCCACTCAATGGACACCTAAACAGAATACAGCCACAACACTCCCCAGAGTGCCAGCTATGTAACTACCCCTACGAAACTGTTGAACACCATCTCTTTGAGTGCCCAAAACTCAGTGAGACAAGAAGAACGCTACTCCCCTCCGAGACCAGACAAGTGGAACCCTTGTAACGGAGGAAAAGAACAGCTTGTGAAAACATGCAAATTCCACTACATGGCATTGGGCCAAAAGGCGAAAACTCATGCGCCGCTGGATCGATAACAACAACAACATATGGATAAAATTGCACAGGAGTCAAACCAAAACACAGATATTAAAAATGAACTACTCTTTGCAGATGACCAATGTTTGTTACAAGAAGAAGAACAAAAACTACAACAACATGTTGATTCATTGCTCACTAACTGTACAAAATTTGACATGAAAATAAACACCTCAAAAACTGAAGTAATGACCATCGGAAAGAAACACAGTAATGTAAACATAAAGATCAATGACATACAATAAGAACAAGTTCAAGAATTCAAGTACTTAGGATGCATATTTACAGAAGATGGAAGATGGAAGACTCGATAAAGAGATACAGGCTAGAGTTCAAAAAGCCAATGCAGTCAACTACCAACTGGCCCCACTTCTTCGTCATCCAAAGATCTCGTTACCAGCCAAACAACGGATGATCAACAGCATTTTCATCCCTACGTTATGTTATCAGTGCCAAACGTGGACAATGAACAAATCACATATGCAAAAAATAACTGCGTGTGAAATGCGATGTCTCCGAAGAGTCACCAACAATACACGAAGAGACAGAGTCACAAACGTCAGCATTAGAGACAAAGTTGGAACAAGAGCATGCATGGAACATATTGAAACACAGAGAATGAAGTGGTTTGGCCATTTAGTAAGAATGCAACCGGATCAGATTGCTTATAAGGCCTTTTACAGTAGAACATCAGGAAGAAAGGCCAGAGGAAGACCCAGGAAAAAATGGATAGATGGAGTAGCTGAATACGGACAGAAGATCCAGAAAACTGTCACTCAAATCACGCGAGAGGCACAAAACAAATATTTTAAACCACGACACTGGGCTGCAACCCGGTAAAAGTGAAGAAGACAATAGATAGATAGATAGATAGATAGTAGTCACCATTCAATGAGGATAATGTAACTAGATTTGTATGAGGCTGACGTCATATCACTGACAAACCAATAGATGTGGAAGTGTTTTATTGTAATAGAACAGATATCCTATAACTTAGTTATAGTATTTTTTTTTAATTCCTGTTCAACCCTTCAGGGTTAAATTTGTGATTCTGTATAATCCATTTCCTGTTTTTGTTTTGTTTTGGATAACCTATTTTCAATATTGGATAGTTAGGCTTGTCAATTACTTTTGGTTCTTGACAAGCATAAATATTCAATATCGAAAACAGAAAAACAAATTATGTATATCCCAATTGTAATAAATATGGGCTAAATAGGAGACACAGACAGACAGACAGACAGACAGACAGACAGACACAGACAGACACAGACAGACACAGACAGACAGACACAGACAGACAGACAGACACACACACAGACAGACACAGACAGACAGACAGACAGACAGACAGACAGACAGACAGACAGACAGACAGACAGACAGACAGACAGACAGACAGACAGACAGACAGACAGACAGACAGACAGACAGACAGACAGACAGAGGATATCCTATAGCTTTTCTTGCTCAGATATTCAATGTTTAAAACTGTGTCATTAATATAACTTGTTTCCAGACTCACAATTACCTGTGTGGGCTAACATGGCTCTAGGTGAGTGCCTCCGTTTGAGGCATTACACACACTCTCACATTCTCACCATCCTGGGAGTTGGAGTCAGCCAAGATCAGTTTCATATTCTTTACCCCCGCATGTCCCAGTACATTCTCAAGACCGTGATATGCGATACGAGCAAGGTAAGGTATTTCTTTGATTCTTCCTATTCTGTAAAGAGTTTGAAATTGAGAGGACCAATTACTTGGCACTAGGTTTATCCCATATGGCTCAGTCTCTCCCAGCAGAGTGGCTTTCTCTGGCTGGTCACAAGATTAGAGTGTCACACAAAGAATCAAATGTAGCTTCAGTGATCTACTTGTAACTTAATGCCAGCCTTAGACTGGACCCAAAACCTTCATAGCAAGCTACATCAGCTAAGCCACTTTGTCACAGAAACCTCCAAATATTACATACACTTAGCTTTTTTCTTTTTTCTAGAAAAAAAATGGGTGCTGGTACTCACTACAATCTACAAAACAAATTTGCCATTGCTTACCAAAAAGTATCTATTGTACAAAATGCTCAACAAAATTATGCCTAAAAAGGGGTGCCAGTACTGTGTACCATAACATACCAACAGGATAAAAAAGCCTTTCCTATACTCTTCATTGCTTTAAAAGGTAGAAAAAATGCGTAATTTGTGGCAGATTGTGTGAGATATGAAATTCCCGTTTGTAGTAATTCATCATTTAGGATAAAATTCTCCAGCTGTCATACATGAAGTTTGCCAACCATCATAACTTTCAGGCAGCAATTAGTGGTTAGATGCTCCACTTGCTAGCCCAAGGGTCATGGTTTTTAATCCGCACTGGGTCAAATTAAAAAACAAAATTGACGATTCCCATGACAACCAAGTCTTAAATGGGCGCTAGGTAAACCCAGGAAATAAAGGCAGCTGGCTAGATGTTGATTACATATCCATCAAGGACCTATTAATCTTTAAACATATGAATTACCACCTTGCGCTCCATGAACCACTGGTGTGAAAATAGTCCTTTACTTTACGAAACATTCAGTCTCTATACATTGTGATAAAAGTCATCTATGCTTATTTATCAATGTAATTATTTTGTAATAGAGCTTTTAAACTATCATTGCCCCATGTGGGCTGCAGAGCCCCATTGTAGGGAAAACAAGAATAGAACCAATGCCTCCCCAACAAACATGTCATAGGAGTCGACTAATTGGGAGCTTCCTTCGAAGTCGAAGTGCATTTGCCCGAACAGCAAGGAACAACCAACCTCATCTTAACAGAAAATGGATGTACAAGCAAAACTCAAGGCCTGGCACAAAGTCCTAATAGATGTACAACCAGAATTGTCCCCCGGAGCTTACAGCCGGTGAACAAAGAAGAAACTATCATTAATTGTAATAACTGTTATCTCGTAATAAACAGTAACCATAATTTTTAATCTTTTAATATCCATAAGCAATCCATAACAACAGTAACTACAGTTTATATTTAATTCCTTTAGGAATTGAGCATCAGACAGCTGTTATCTTTTGGACAGCAAGCAGCAGAAGGAGTTACATTTCTGGCTTCAAAGGACATTACCCACAAGGACATTGCAGCTCGAAATTGCCTGTAAGTTTTTCACTGGAATTCTTATTTTTTTTTTTTAAACATTTGTTTCACATCCCTGATGTGTGCAAAGCTCCCTATTACACCACACACTTGTCAAGTATCTAGATTTACTCAGTAGTGTCACATTTACAAGTCACCGTTACCGCCCAACAGCAATAGAGGACGCCATCAAAGTAGATTCAATGTATTTTGACATCAGGACAATAAACGGCCTCATGAGAGACTAATTTCCATGACTGCTACAGTCATTCTCACTACCAATGCATACACACTCAGGATGCTCTGGAAGACTTTTACTGCCACCCTATGTCCTGTGGTTGCTACGGGCAAACACTACCCACTCACACAAATCCACTGCTTATGATTACGTGATACTCTGACACCTATCACTTGGATATACAGTCACTAATGAAATATACAGGCTGATCCACAATACTTTGTGTAGATTATCCAGACCCCTTCGTCTGCAACCTGACACTTACCTTGAGATCCCCTTGATCTCACCTAATGAACCTCCGTCACACTTGACCAGACTACTGCAGCATCTCCCGCAGATAGCCTGGACACTTAACACCAGCGTAGCACATAGGTGTGCAGGTCTAGTCTTGCAACACTCAGACCATAACATTCCTTCCACTTCAGCGACATAAAATGACAACTTCTCTGACTTCGTGGAGTCAACGGTCTCTCATCACTATATTCACTATCGCACCGCACAGTAGTTCATTAATGAATTTTCCCACGAGTTTCCTCCAGTTGCCCAGTTATACAGATCCTCGACCCTTTGAGCCCAGCTCATTTTTCTGTTTACATCTTAACTCCAAGGGACATGAATACATGGACTATATTATCAAGATAATGACACTTTCATGTCTCCAAATATTGCACACAACAATCTCTACCATTTCTCATGGACGATTTGGTGGCTCAATTTTTTCACTATCAAAAAGTTGAAACTTCATTTATCCCAAGCAGTTTAGCCTGAAAGCAATAGATAATTAGGTTTGAAGGCATTCAACAAAAGCACTGTGGACTGATGTGCTTAAATGAGTAATTCAAATACAGATTGTTCAATGGCATCTGTCTGTTATAGAAAATATCAAACAAATATTATCTTTGGAAACACAAAGAACTTCTTTTTCTTCTTGGCATTCACCAGCTGTAAACTCTGGCCGAAAGTTATGGTTGTTCGTTCACTCCAGAACTTTGGTCTTTATCTAAAGCGTGAGGTTTTTTTGTGCACATCCATTTTACAGTTCTGGCTTATTTATAAGCAGACTGTTGGTTCCGTGCCCCTCAGACAGATGTACTCCAACTTTGAAGGTGATACCCCTAATTAGTTGTTTCCTATGATAAGTTTGTTGGGAGACACCAGGTCTTTTCTTTGTTCCTAAAAGTTAAACCCCAAAACATAGGCAGTGAGAAAACACCAAGAACACCAGGGTGAGTTGTTTGGTACCGAAAGAGTTCAAGTAGATCATTGCACATGATTGTGATAGGAGTCTGATTGTGAGCCCTTCATTTATTCTTGGCCAGGGCACAATTTGAGGGGGTTCGGGAGGGGGAGGGGGCGGGTAATATCTTAGCAGATCAAATTTCCTTTCCTTAAAAATACGGTCTAAAATATGGTCTACTCACATGCAACTTCGTGTACTCATTTGTTTTTTTTTTCATTATCGGCCACAGTCATTGCAGTCTGTTAGCCCACAGGATGCCAGTAATTAGTATTAATCTGAACGGATCATATTTCCTTCAGAAACAATTATTCTGTATTCATCTTATGAGGCTGGATTCACTCCAAATGTATCAGTTGGACAAAATGAATTGTGCTCCTTTTAACACTGAATCCAGACCTCTGTCATGATAAGCGAACAGCATTGGCTTAGAGCCAGTACTTTGAATGCTGAGATACTGCTGCATAAATTAGTAAACAAAGTAATTGTTATGAAGATGGCAACATAAGAATGGAAGTGATGATTGATGATTGACTGAAACCTTTCCAGATGATAGTGTTATATTGCGCTGTGAAGAGGCGTAGAACTCACAGCCCATGGCGATGACGAGTATGACAAACCCACTTTAAGAAAAGTCTTCTACGGTTATAGCATGTGATTTTCTGGACTATTACTGACAACGTTTGTGTTTAGTCTGTTTCTTCTCAGACGCTCAGCTCTCCTTCTTTCTGAAATCATTTCTTCCTTCATTCTCATTGCCTTCCTGATGTGCCCACTCCACACAACACGGTCCATGGCATTTTGTTCCCATGAGTCCACCTTTATCATTCATGTCCATCATGCTTGCACACGTCTTTATATCATAGTAGAGGTCAGCCTCAACATCTTTTACTCATCTTCAATTCACCATAAAGGATGTCCTTAGGGACTCATCCTCCATTCTCCAGGTGTAACCCAGCCACCTGAGCCTTCCTAGACTGAGCATTGAGAAGACTGTTGTAATACCTGCTCTTTCCAACACCTCAGTGTTCATGATCTTGTCCTGCCACTTCATGTGAAGTATTCTTCTTAGGCATTGCATGTGAAAACTATTTAGCCATATATCCTGTTGTGAATAAGTTGACCAAGTTTCAATGCCAAAAAGCAGAGTACTGAGAACACGAGCCTGATAGACAAGAGTTTTTGCTTTAATCGTGAGCTTTCTGTTCTCCCAAACTCTTAGTAAGTAATGAGCCTTTCCTTAATTCTTCTTTCTTCTGCCTTTCTAGCCCCCAATGGAGCATGGGCCCTTAACCAATTCACTCCGAGCCGTTCTATCCTTTGCTATCGCATGGTGCTCTCCCCATGTCCTCCCCATCTTTCTAACTTCATTCTCCAGCTCCCTTCTCCATGTGTTTTTTGACCTTCCTTTATTCCTATGCCCCTGTAGGTGCCAATGCAAAGACATTGTAGTTATGCTGTTCCTTAATTACTGTTGAAGAAAATCTTGTCTTTTAAAGATAAATATTATAGAAGAATTCTTAGAATATCATGGAACAAGTAGAGGTAAAATACATTCTATAAAATATGAATATTGAATTTAAAAAACTTGCTCATAAACAGTTTCATATTTTGGAAACTTACCCACAGTGGCTGTTGGAAATCTGCAGTTGCATAGGAAGTGAAGAATGGAAAATATGGTTCCTGGAAGATTAGGCCGGGCTGAGCCGCTACAAATAACTTTTGATACATCAGCGTGAAAACCCAAAAAAGCAGGGGCTAAATGAACAACTGTCGAGAGGTTATCTGGTGAGGCATAATGAGAGTTCTTCTGCATGTTCACCGGTTATAAACACCGGCAGAAAGTTCTGGTTTTTCATCCACTGAGTTTTGCATGCATATCTGGCTTATTTGAATGCAGATTGTTGGTTCTTCGCCTCTCAGGCAGATGTACTCTGACTTTAATGGCAACTTCCCTAATTAGTTCACTTTAACAAACATGCTTAATGGGTTGAGAGGGGGGCGTTGGGGCTTTTCTCCCCAACAGACACACACAAGGCCCTGAAACTCACACTGGGAATAATGAGTGCAAAATTCAACAATATACCTACTTGATGAAAGCTGTGGTAATGCTAGACAATAAATGATGCAATCAGTCTGTTGTGTATTCTTTGATTAAATGTGTTCATGGCAAACACTGATTTATATATTTAACTGAGTAATGTTTGTTGTGATTTGTTCATGGCAAACACTGATTTATATATTTAACTGAGTAATGTTTGTTGTGATTTGTTCATGGCAAACACTGATTTATATATTTATTTCACTGAATAAAGTTTGTTGTAATTTGTTCAGGGTGGATGAATTCTCAGTGGTTAAACTGTGTGATGCTGCTTTCTCTTGGGACTTTTTTGAAAACGAATATGTATACGATGAACAACGAGAGCGCTACCTTCCAATCAGATGGATGGCCCCAGAGAGTATAAAAGATGGATACTATGACAAGAGGACAGATGTGGTCAGTTTAATGAGTTAGCTGTTTAATATAAATATTTGCTGGTGTTATTTGCCAGTTTGTCCGTTTTAAAATGTGATGAAGTAAAATGCTGTTGAATTGTTATAGTTAAAAAAAATGTGTAATGTCACCAAAACCCTTTTCCTCATGTAGTAAAGTTATTAACAGTTTAACCCTACCAAACCGCGGGCCCTAATTTTACGGCTATTTGCGTAGTGCATGAAAAAGATGCGTCACAAACTAAAAATAACTAGCCAATCGATCAGACATCGTGGATAGTCTTCCTAGATGTCTGCCCTCGTGTGTTTGGATAAAATTTGTTGTTTTACGTGAAAAAATTCTGAAAATTCACAATGAAACGAGCGGCTGATGAACCAAGCACTTTGACAGGAAAGTAAATTAGGTCTAGGTTTTTCACAGTTCAACAGGTGATCGATACTTTGCTTTATTCAGACTCTGTGGAGTCATAATTTCATGAAAAATATATTCACAGTTAAAGTGACACATTCAGCTCGAATAATGAGGAGAATCTTGAAAATTATAAATCTAGAAATAGATCGGTAGTAAGAGAAGGGGGCGTGTCCCTCAAACAGTAACATCTGGTGCTCATGTCCAGGAGCTCAAGTATAGGGGACAGTTAGATTCAGGGCCTCAGGTCTGGTAGGGTTAACCGTCGTTGCAAAGAGGTTAAATAAAATGTGTCATGGCCTTATGGGATTTCTGAAAAAAAAAAAACAATAAAAAAAAAAATAAAAAAATTCAGAGGTCACTAATACATTGGTGTTTTTTTTGTATCTTCGTTTGTAAATATTTTTTTTTTTTTGAGGGGGTGTTGCAAATTTTCAAACAATCTATACAGGGAGTAATGAATAAACACAAACAAAATAAAGTATTAAATGGAATAAATTTCGAGAGCCTAAACAATATATATTGGGTGACTCATGTCAAAAACCTGTGACATATTGATGTGAACTTGGCTTTTGAACCCTGCACCATGGCATTACAAAGTGTGCTCACAGTGTCTAACCCACAAACCCTGATGTGTGACAAGCTAGATGTTATAAAGGCCCTTTGGGAAAATTTGAACAGTGTGGAGCCCAAAACAGGTCACCATGGTCTAAAGAGAATGATGCAGCGAGGGGTGACCGTGGGATATGGGTGAGATTCCACATAAAATGGCAGCTGGCACACTGTGTTGTAGTTTTCAGCTAGGCTGTGATGCATGTGCTTTTTGGCCCAGCTCATCCAATTTCATGCATGTGCCTTTTGGCCCAGCTCATTCAGTTTCATGCATGTGCCTTTTGGCCCAGCTCATCTTATTTCATGCATGTGCCTTTTGGCCCAGCTCATCTTATTTCATGCATGTGCCTTTTGGCCCAGCTCATCTTATTTCATGCATGTGCCTTTTGGCCCAGCTCATTCAATTTCATGCATGTGCCTTTTGGTCTAGCTCATCCAATTTCATGCATGTGCCTGTTGGCCCAGCTCATCTTATTTCATGCATGTGCCTTTTGGCCCAGCTCATCCAATTTCATGCATTTCCCTGTTGGCCCAGCTCACTAAACTCCTAATAAGTTGCCTTTTACGACACACTTGTTAGGAGGCAGTGGGTCTGTTCTATCTTCCCCAAACATGAGTCCCCAAACCCACTTAAGAAAGTTGGGCATACAATCTGACTGCTACTGGTACCATCAGAATAGGAACTCTACATCCGCTGTTAAAGGTAGGGTCAGAGAACATATGGGAATGTCCCGAGTGCCAAGTCAGTTCTTAATTCATCTCAACTCTATTACCGCAGTCACTTGCAATACTGCTGTTATACCAATGGCCATTTTCAATGTTTGTGTGTTTTCAGTGGTCATTTGCAGTATTGGTGTGGGAGCTGCTAACAAGAGGTTGTCTACCTTACCACGATGCCACCAGCTCACAGGATATCAGCAACTACATCACCCAAGGCTACATCCTGGGAAAGCCAGACATACTCAGTGACAGAATGTAAGTGTGACTTCACTGACTCAAAACTAAATGAATGTTGATGTTCTGTCAGCAGTAAATCAGTCCTGAATATTTTATGTTTAAAATAAAAATAAAAATCAGTAGCATATCCTTTACTGGATGTCACAGAACCAATCCCAGCATTTTGGGCCAGAACGGTTTTACTAGGCATTTTAACTCTTTGAGTCCCATGAGGTTTAGCATCACAGGTCCAGAGGGTGGTCAAGAGAGATGTAAAATCGGAGCATCTTGCGTTTATTGGGCTTCTAGGTAGGATTCTAGGTAGGCAGTCTCTGCTGCCTTCCACTGGCTTGAGAATCAGCTGTATCACATGCCCAGATTGTAGCTGATTCCCAGAGCATGTTAAGAAAAGTGGAGAGGTCTGCTTTGGGCAGAGTGGCAAGCATCACTTCAGAGGTCCCAGGTAGTTAGCATCCTTTAGATATTTTTTCCAGGTGTTGGGGAAATGAGCAGGCAGATAAACTGGCCAGCTCTGCACCACTTGGTAGTGAAATCATGTATGACAAGCTAGATATTGTAAGGGCCCTTTGGGAACGAGTGAACAGTGCGGAGGCCGAGATAGATCAATACGGTCTGGGGAGAATGACGCTGCCAGAAGTTACCAGGGGATCTGGCTGACGCTTAACACTCAGAAGGATGAGATGGATATACAATCAGATGGTTACTGGTGCCATCAAAATTAGAACTCTTAGCTTGCTGCTGAAGATGGGGACGAAAAACTTATGGCAGTATCCACAGCGCTGTGATGTCAATTCTTAATTCAGCATTCAACTCTTGAGGAAATGGACTGTATAATTTTAATCTTGCTCTCCTCAGATATGATCTGTTGTGCAGTTGCTGGACTGAAGAAAATGAACAGCGACCGGACATCGCTGCAGTGTCCAAGACTCTCAAAAACATGTTAGAGACTGAAGATGATGGAACTTATGCAAATGTTGGGGAAGTTGCTGCGCACTCGATGCAAAACTCTAAAAGAAACTCTGTGCAGCTGAGACGGTCTCCTGGCGGTGACCGAGGCAAAACATACAGCACTTCCAGACTTAGCGACGTTTAGCCAGGGCTTCTCAGCCTTACCTCGAGCTTTCAATGCTGTTGTTTACCAGTTGTTTGCAAGATAGTTTATTAACTGTTCACCAGCGGATAGTGTTGTTTACTAACACTGTTTTTGTTTACCAGCTAATTGACAAACATTTCTATTTGAAAGTGTGGCTATGTGGTTTTGAGGTCAGTGAATGTGGTTAAAAATTTCGGACAATGATACGAGAGTTGTGCCATGGAAGAGATTGGGGCCTCAGCATGCAATATTCCCAAAGACAATAGTGGTACAAAGTAGCCAACGTTCATTGTGGAGACAGCACAGAATTTAAATTTAGATTTGAAATTAACAGCAAGTGCAAGTTCGGGTTTGTGTGACTTCATAGAATGATTTCATCTGATGGAAACATCAGTGCAAACACTAAACAAATCCATCAAGCTTAGCTGGTCTGTTAGGCTGCTGTCACCAATATTACAGAACACAAACAAGCAGCTGATACAAAAAATAATCTTTCAGAATAGATTTACTTCTTGTGCTGAGGTAACATTTGAAAACATTGCTACAGAAATTAAATGACTGTGATATAGTTTAACACACACACAAAAATAACAGAAAAATAATGGCGTGTGTGAGTATAAACACATACGCATACTTATAAATAAACAAGTCAGTGTACTAGAAATTTAGGTTTCAAAATACAGAATGATATGGCATCATTTGACAACTACTTTATGGTAAAATTTCACAGGATGCAGTATTGCTCATATGCAATAAGAAAATTAGCAAACCATTTGACAATTAAAACTACCGGTGAACACTATAACACTTGCATGACACACGTTAGAAAAAATTAATAAGCTTTCAATTTCAAAGGAATAAGAATTGGACATCTAGGCCTGTCTTACATGAAGGCCTGTCTTACGCTCTGTAGATGTCTTGATATCCCAACAAAGAGAGACAAACATAAAAACTTTACAAGTCATAGAATATAACCTATGTGAGTTGTTATTAGAAGAGTTTGGATATTTATTTTGGATATTTACTAGTTGCTGGCCCAGTTCTATTCATCTTAATGAAACATTACTCTGAAGTGGACGGGTGTTTGTATTAGATCCAGGAACCCGCAAAGTTGTCAGTTGTTTCAGATGACCGCAATAGGCTTTATTTTTGAGTGAAAATCTAGAAGTGTTGCTTGAACATGCAGCTGAATTCTGGCCACTTCATATCAATCAATAAGTCAGCATTTTCTTTACAGAATGTAGCTCTCTTCTCAGCATGCCTGAAAGTCTCTCTTTCTCTAACCAAGTGTCTAGCGTTCTGTGCTTTCCTAGCCTATGCATCTACAATGTCCTGTATCCACCTTTGCGGTGGTTGGCTTCTCCCTCGTATAATTCAGATACAGTGCAGTAAATGAAATGTCAGCCACATATTGAAGAGAATGATATCCTTGTGGTGGCTAGACAACCTGAAGATTTTTGATTTGAATGCACATCAAGTCGGATATCGTCAAGAATGACTTTGGCTTCCAGGTGACACCAACTCAAAGGAGCACCAGGTAAAGTTCTGAGAAGTCAAGGCGGCTTCTGAGATGTCAACTCCATGACCTACAGAGAGCTAATTTGTCTATACAAAAAAAATCAGTCTAGTAAAACATGCCCCAAGTACTCTTGTGTGAAAAGAGTCCTTTGTCTACATATTGTTAATATCCTCATTGTATGTACAGAAACACCCCAACACAGCAGGACACACCCAAAAAATAATATTTTCACTGTTTGCACTATCCAATAAAAAGTCCAGTATATGCCCACGTGATCAGTTTTGGTATATCATAAATAGGGTTTCACTGCCAGATTCTTGTAAGCGATATTTGTTTTTTTACTTGGGTAAGTGCAAACTAGGCAAATTATTATTTCCTTTCTGTGTGTGGGTGAGAAAGAGAGGAGGAGAGAGTGGGGAAAGATAGAGGGAAAGACAGAAAGAAAATGTGAATGCTGTGAAGACTGGCAGATGTCTCCTACACAAATATTGGGAATTTGTCATGAAGATATTTCATATGATTGAGAGAAATGTGTGCACAGGAGTGCATGCTATCACTGAAATGGTTGACAATGTTGGCATAATTATTTGGAGATGGAACTACTACTTCTTAGTTTTCACCGGGTGTAAATTCTGGAGAAAGTTCTGTCTGTCTGTCCAGTTCTGGTTCTTTGCCGCTCAGGCAAATGCACTCCAACTTCAAAGAAAATGACCCTAATTATTTCCCTTTTAAGAATTGCTTGTTGTTATGGCAGTGAAACTTGGCTAACTTATTTGCTCCAGGAGAAATGGCTAAATAGCTTTCACATGCGATGCTCAAGAATAATATTTGGCATCAAGTGGTAGAACAAGTTCACAAATGCTGAGGTTTAGAAAAGAGCAGGTACAACAACAGTCTTCTCAATGCTCAGTCTACGAAGACTCAGGTGGCTGGGTCACACCTGGAGAATGGAGGATGGCAGAGTCTCTAAGGACATCCTCTATGGTGAATTAAAAATGAGTAAAAGATGTTGAGGAGGCCAACCTCTACTATGATATTCAGATGTGTGCAAGGGGGAAATGAATGATACAGATGTTGAGGCAGACTGGTGGGAACAAAATGCTACGGACTATGTTGTGTCGAGGAGACACATCAGGAAGGGAATGAGAATGAAGGAACAAATGAATGCAGAAAGAATGAGAGCTGAGCATCTGAGAAGAAACACACTGGTCCTGAAATCCCTTGCTATAATTGTGGAAGACTTTTCTCAACACTGGCAAGTCTTGCTAGTCACACTTGTCATCGCCATGGGCTGTGAGTCTCATGCGTCCTCATAGCGCAATATTGTATGGAAAGACGGAAAGGTGCCAATCTAAAATTGTGGTGTAGATATTAGTGAACATGTTTAACAACTTCATGACATTTCAGCATTAAGGTACGATTTCAGTGGTGGGGCAGTTAAAAACCTATTCTTGGAGCCACATATTTTTTTATTTTTAAATGATGATTCCTGTGTGATCAGGTCCCATGGACCTTTTTTGACTCATCATGTATTGGTCACAGTTGCAAAATGTAGTTTGTTAATCATTACAAATTGTATCTTATCATCACACTACACAGAGGTTAGTTGTGTATCCTTTACAGGACGTTGCAGAACCAACCCCAGCAGTCCCTGGCTGTTGTGTGGTTTCTCTAGGCAAATTTACATCCAGTAGTTTGCCATTGCTTTCTGGATGGTCGGCCCCCTGATACCACTGTTGAAACCAATGCAAGGCACATGACCTGCAGCTGGGATCAAACCCAACATTACAAAGTGCGTTCGCAACGCTTAAGCCACAGACACCTCATTGTAGAGGCCACATAATTTATTTTTACTGATTTTTCCTGTGTGATCAAGTCCCATGGACCTTATTTGACTCATCATGTATTGGTCACAGTTGCACAATGTGGTTTGTTAATCATTACAAACTGTATCTTATCATCACACTGGACAAGTATAGGCAAAATCTCTGGTAGTTATGTTGCTATATTTCTAAACTGGAAAGTAAAAGCAACCATTATTTATCACACTCTTTTTTAATATACCCTCTTTATAGAAAAAAAAGCATATAATATCTAGTATTATGTATGAAGTGACCTAAAGACCATTTTACACATACTCCTTTTTCTGTTACTCTGGGAGTATTTTCTCAAATAGTCACTTGTTATTTTATTAAGTCAATCTGACAATGAATGGGCTTCATAGATTCTTCTTCTCTTCTACCTTGAACCTCATTGAAGTGTCAGGGGGAGATGTAATGTTCGTTGATGAGCTCTTTCAAGAGCACTATTAAGACTGATGTTCATTTCTGTAAGGCTGTTCTTAATGCCATCACTCCATCTTTTCCGTGGTCTTCCACTCGCTCTATACCCGTTGTAACGTTTTAGTGTGGCTCGCTGTGGCAGATAGTACCAGGGCATTCTTGTTAGGTGTCCAAACCACTTCATGTATTGTTCTTTGATGACCTGTAAGACTGGCTTTATTCCTAGCATTCGTCTGATTTCATAGATTACCAAACATAAAACCCTCATAAACATGGTTTTCTTTTAACCCTTATATCAAATGCATTAAGAGACATCTTTAGTGGATGAACATCGCTCCCATTAGGGCACACCTGAAAGTTTTCTTTTGTCTTTAATGCCTTTAAGAGACATTCAAAACTAGAGGGAAATGAAAAAGATAAACCTGTTCAGTGTGCCACTGAAGTCTCTCGCGTGGGTTCCATGTGGGTGGGGGAAGAAGGGGGGATTCAACAGATCCCCCCTAACAGGTAAGGTGTAAAAGGTTTTTCTTAAAGTTGGAGTGCATCGCTTGAGGCGAGGAACAAACATTCTGCATGTCTGGTCTGTAAAACAGATGTGCACAAACAAAAGTCCAGAAGTGGATGAACGAAAAGAACTTTCTCCCAGCGTTTACAGGTAAACGCAAAGAAGAACAAAAATTGTACAATAATTTTGTTAATGAGAATGCGGCCTTGACTCCCCCTAGTGAGGCTGATTTTCCCAAATTACCAGGTCGACATTATCTAAAAAAAAAAAAAATGAATACGAGCAGGACACACTGAACTGGTCTAGCGAACAGGATATGCTGAATTAGTCTTGTGAATATGGAGTTTTATCATTATACATGCCTAGTATGCATCAATATGTAGGAAGAAATGGGGGTCCTTTCTCTCCTTTTTATAAACAGAAAAATAACTTCCTTAATGTGTAACAAGATTTCTTGCATCTATTTCCCTCATCTTCAACCATTCTCTTAGAGAACTGCTAGAACAAGCAAGCAAGTTTTTGGACTGTTCAATATGGATTTCTCATAGATTTAAGACCTATTTTTAAGATGGCACTAATTTGACACATTATCGAGATATAATAATCTGATGGGTGAAATGGCTAGATGTTCTTGCCTGCAGATCCAAAGGTACTGGGTTTGGGTCCTGACGGGGGTGGACTGTTTTTTGAAAAAAAAAAGATCATGGATTCCAAGTCAACCCTGCTAGAAATTGGTAACCGATATAGTCTGACCACATCACCCACTGCTGCTGATTGGTCTATAAAATACAGGTTTTGCCCAGTATGCCTGAAGGCGGGAAACAGGGTCCTTTATTTAATATAAAATTTGATGTGATATTACCATTAACAGTGTTAAGTGTTGGTCATAATTTTTGTGATGGTTGAGAAAACTGAGCTGCGACTGGAAAAAGTGTGTGTGTGTGTGAACAAACTTTATTTTCAAAGCAAACTGGTCGCAATCAGCCTTTCACTCACATCAAGTTTCCCCAAAAAAAAAATTTTTAATATAACATGTAGACCAGGGCTAATCAACTAAGTTTACTTGCAGGCCAAAATCTTGAAAATGGGGATCGTCGTGGGCAAGTGGCCCGATCCAAGTGTGGGAAGATTATTTACACTACATTTGAGAAAAACTGTCAATGTGTAAACTTAATACCCTCTAAGACTGTTACGCCTAGGGCCTAGCCTACCGTAATATAAATTAAACAGTATCGTAAACCATTATAATGTAAAATGTACTACAATAATTTCTAATGATTAAAAAAATACTCACTTTTAATGAAAATACACCTATTTCCAACTTGTCGTTTGAATAATTAATGAATGTTAGCATCGTCACTTCAGTTGCATTGTCATAATAAAAATAGTAATACAATTAATAATAATTGCCCACAGTTCGTTTCATATGGCTTTGTGCAGAAAAAAAAACTGAAAGCTATAACACAGCTAAATGTAATTAATGGGAAAAGTTGCATTTCCATTTTTGAGCTAATTTTATAAAATTTGGTTGGTGAGAAGTAAGAGCAATTCTCATGCAATCCTGCAGCCTATCATTGCTCAGTGAGCTCCGACTGTTTGTCTTGATGATGTTCATATATGAAGAAAAGCTTGATTCACATGTGAAAGTTGAACCAGACATGGTGAGTATTAATATGGCAACCTTTCTAGCATTAGGGAACTACTCCTGTTGAATCGTTTCGGACCAAAACTTGACGTACCACTTTCTTGAAAATCTTCATTCAGTGCGCTGGAACTTTGCAAATCCACAAGTTCTAACTGCAGAGAACCTTCACCAACAGAGGATAACCGCTTTTTAGCATTTGAAAAAAAATGACCTGCAGGGGGGTTTTAAAAAGGATCTTGAACGAACAACATTACATTGTTTAGGATATTGAAGTCTTCAATGGCAACTGACAACAATTCTGCCTGCTTTATGCTTTCAATTAAAGATTTAAAAACTTCAGTTCCTAAAAATTTTTGATTCTGCGTATCGTCGAAGTATCCGACATAGGGATTTTCTTAACTGCATGTGCCACGCTTGTTTTTATTTTATCATCAACTGCTATTTTGTCCAGAATTGCTAGTATGCATTCTTTCACGGTTTCTGAGTCAGTGAAAGGCCGCTTCTTTTTGGCTAATATCCACGAAACGTGCAAAGAAGCTGTTGTAGCTTTTTCTCGTTGAGTACAAGCTCGCACAAAAATTCTGCTGCTATGCTGATAAGCAGCAATTAACGACTCAACCTTTGATTTCCTAGCAGTGAAACCTTCTGGATATGATTTTCCAAAATCAGCAGGTTTCGTTGTAAAGTGCTGCTTCACGTTGTATTCCTTTACTGCGACACACATTCGTTGCATAGCAAGCACATTTGTTTCGAATCAGGCATAGTTGGTGATATAAATAAATATTTCAGGGTCCAGTAATTGTTGAACGTACGATTTTCACACTCCCACTTAGCTTTCTTATAGTACCAGCCATGGCATCAAGTATTTCACTTAATTATTAAAATGTAGATAACCTAAAACACTGTTACTGTTTCAGTTTGTTACTCCACAATTGCGTCCGGCAGTTTACATCTGTCTGTGATGAAAAATCTGATTTTAATCTGACAACAAGATCAACAAGGTATTCTGCGGTGTCAAGTGTCACTAATGTTATGCAGCATCCATTGTCATTAGTCTGTGTGTACAAGTGGACAACTTTTAGAATGAGTTCCTCAGTGATCTAAGCGCTTACTATCTGGACCGGGCTTGTATCTCCATCCGCCTCCTGTCAAATAAATATCTTACCTTCATTGACTGTCCATCGGAGCGACTGCTCCCTACCGTGGTTACTTGATTCTTTCAAGCCTATCTTTGGCTGCAAACAGGCGATTTCTGCTATTTGAAGTAACTTTTACCTTGAACTAATTACATTTCCATGCCTGAGAGATTCCCGCATTTGTGGTATTGCCTTCGCGGGCCAGATATGCGGCGCAGTTTGCCGCCAGTTGAATAGCCCTGATGAGACCAAACAAACACACATGCACACACACTCATTTTACACACACACCCATAAAATACATACGGATGGATGGACAGGACACAACCACACCATACACACACACACAAACAGGAAGCATGCACTCAGCATACCTGTGCGCTCACACATACACACCCACAAAAAACATTCATACATGATACCCGCCCACTTAAGAGAGAGAACATAGAAAACATAAAGTTGAGGTTCTTCCATCATTACATGAACTTTATTATTCTTTTCAGCTTTCCTGTTATGCTAAACTGTCACATATTTACTGTATAAACCCACCAAAACACACAAATATGCAAAAATCCTTGGCATTTAGGCATTATGTAGGCACAAATAATTTGTGCACAATGTCATTGCATCTTATGTAGACTACAGATACAGGTTGGCCTATTGACTGAAAGGTCCATCTTTTGTTCATATCCCCTTTAGATATAAAGAGGATTTTTTTTTTATTCACACATTGCACGTGGATGCTAAGCTAAAGTGGACACATATCTCTAGGGCACAGTGTGACCAAGACTCACCACAGCTTCTCACAACATGGCAAGTTTCTAACTACTGTTTTTGTTATATGCTCAATCATCCCCTCTGTCCGTCATGGTGTTTTCCTTTCTGTCTATCAAGATTTCTGCCTGAACCCTCTGGTGGTTTGTAGCTGTTGCCCAGGAAAAGATGCTCCCCTGTAATAGCAAACCAGCTTGATAGAACCAGAAACATCATCAGAAACAAGCAGCTTTATTTTAAATGTCTTAATCAAAAACCTCACAAGTCAACCTAGCCAGATACTGTCCTGGGAACTAAAGGCAGCCAGAATGATGCTGACCCCATCATCCATCAAGTACCGAATGGTCTATGACCCCATCATCTATCAAGTACTGAATGGTCTATGATCCCATCATCCATCAAGTACCGAATGGTCTATGACCCCATCATCCATAAAGTACCGAATGGTCTACGACTCCATCATCCATCAAGTGCCGAATGGTCTATGATCCCATCATCCATCAAGTGCCGAATGGTCTATGACCCCATCATCCATCAAGTGCCGAATGGTCTATGACCCCATCATCCATCAAGTGCCGAATGGTCTATGACCCCATCATCCATCAAGTGCCGAATGGTCTATGACCCCATCATCTATCAAGTGCCGAATGGTCTATGATCCCATCATCCATCAAGTGCCGAATGGTCTACGACCCCATCATCCACCGAGTGCCGAATGGTGTGACCGCATCATCCGCCGAGTGCCCAATGGTCTATGACCCCATCATCCACTGAGTGTCAAATGGTTTATGACCATATCATCCACCGAGTGCCGAATGGTGTGACCGCATCATCCGCCGAGTGCCCAATGGTCCATGACCCCATCATCCACTGAGTGTCAAATGGTTTATGACCATATCATCCACCGAGTGCCGAATGGTGTGACCGCATCATCCGCCGAGTGCCGAATGGTCATGACCCCATCATCCACTGAGTGTCAAATGGTTTATGACCATATCATCCACCGAGTGCCGATGGTGTGACCGCATCATCCGCCGAGTGCCCAATGGTCTATGACCCCATCATCCACTGAGTGTCAAATGGTTTATGACCATATCATCCACCGAGTGCCGAATGGTGTGACCGCATCATCCGCCGAGTGCCCAATGGTCTATGACCCCATCATCCACTGAGTGTCAAATGGTTTATGACCATATCATCCACCGAGTGCCGAATGGTGTGACCGCATCATCCGCCGAGTGCCGAATGGTGTGACCGCATCATCCACCGAGTGCCGAATGGTGTGACCGCATCATCCACCGAGTGCCGAATGGTGTGACCGCATCATCCGCCGAGTGCCCAATGGTTTATGAACACATCATCTACTGAGTGCCGACAGGTCTATGAAAACACTAATTTAGCATCATATGCCCCAAACAATTTAGCATCATATGCCCCAAACAATTTAGCATCATATGCCCGAAACAATTTAGCATCATATGCCCCAAACAATTTAGCATCATATGCCCCAAACAATTTAGCATCATATGCCCCATAAAGAAGGTTAACATTTTTTTTTTTATAAAAAAAAAAGCGTTGGATTACCAATTGACATCACAGCGCTCAGGACATTCCCATAAGTGATCCATCCCATCTTCAGCAGCAAGCACAAAGTTCTAATTACAATGGCAGCAGCAGCAACAGTCTGTATATCTCTCTTATGTCTCCCTTGAATGCTCTGATCCACTGGTCACTCCTTGCAGCACCATTTTCCTCATAAGGCGACTATCTATTTGCGCCTTGCACTGTTTACTCCCTCCCAAAGGACCCTTACTTATCATATGCATCAATTCCCCACCATGTGGTGTATAACAGCCAATCTGCCTGTTCATGTCCTAATACACCTACAACCTGAAGAAAATTTCCAAAGGATGCTAACTATTCTGGACTTTTAAAGCAATGTTTGCCATTCATCATGCACCATAATTATCTCCACCTTTCTCAACATTCTCTGTGAATCAGCGACAATAAAGATATGTGGCGCACAGTTTGGGAGTCACAGTTCTAGGAAATCAAGCTAACTAGTGTGATACTGACAGCATCATCCATCATGTGCTGATTGGTTCAGAAAGCACCAAATGTACACCATATAGCCAACGGTCATTTGTTTGAATCATCAATCATATTAAGGTGATTTTGAAAGAACTACATACAAACGACAAAACAATGTCAGCTTACCTCATTCATTCGTTGGTGCTGCAAAGCCACTGACCACTTGACAGTCAGATCATACAGCTTGTCCTTGACCTGTAAACATAAATTTCTGGGTTGATAACTTTCCTGTCATTTGTAATCTATTAATTATCATCATCATGTGTCAGTTTCCAGAAAATTAGGCAGACCAGACCTCCGCAATATGGATACAAGACTTTGAAGATGCATTAGCTATGAAAGCACATATGGCTGTAGAACTGGCTAGAGAAATATAGACTTTCAGGTGTTCTGTGGCGAGAGCGATGTTCTGTAAAGAACTGCTGATTGATGATGCTGATGTGGTCATGCTGGGGCTGCATTAGCGCAGTCGATAGGAAACTCGCTTTAAAATCCAGCTGCGACTCGCAGCCCACAGCGGTGTTCAAAACCGGGCGGTTCCCAGGGTTCACCTAGCCTCCAGGTTAACAGAGTTAACACTCTGGGGTAAATGGAGGAGCGTCGCTGTAGCTACAGATTTGCGTGCCGTTTATAACCATGTATAATGACGCTGGTTCATATCTGGCAACTTTTCATTTTTTTTGTGTCATGCTGGTGAGCATAAGCAGCCATGGTTTCACATCTCACATGATCTTAGATCAAAACATGCTCTTCGGGCAGTTCTGATTGCAGTTTTTACATATTTATATAGACCATTTATCAACTGCCAACTGGTCTAACAAAATAAACATCTAGCCACCATGTACACGCTATAACTGACGATATGGGATAAGACAATAATTACCGTGGACAAGTCCAGCTCATGAACTCTGTCTCTGATTGTTTCCAGTATATGGTTCATCTGATTCAGGAGATATTCCAAATGCTTCTGCAAAAGTAATATTTCAGTGAATCACAACACAATTAAATCAGGGAGTTTCAAAACTGTGTGACTTCTGGGAGGCTCTTCACAACTAGGCCAGGCCCACTGAATAATGACCCAGAGCCAATTGCTTGAAATTTCCAACTCAACTCTTTTATTTGGTGGACTGACAGGCATTCATCACCTTAATGATGATTTTCTATGTTTCACCCCTTCAATGATAAACAAAATGGATAAAGGAATGCTATTTCTCTTTGGAGCATGACAAAAGTGGGATGGCATCTTTAAACTGTCATTTTAATGTCACCGTGTTTGTCTTCACCATTATGTCATGTGCATTAACATTCTTAACAACAATACTGACAGGTTACTATCCCAGGTTTAAGGTTTTCACCTGAAGTCTTCCCAAACATACACTCTAGACAGACATCCAATGACTGACTGATGTACCTTCTAGTAAGACCAACATCTTACCTTCTGTGCAGCTGCTATGCTTGTGATGTCTCCAATAGACATTTCTAGCAGTTTCAAAACGGAGTATGTCTTGTAGAGATCCTTCTTCACCAGATGATGCAGCTTCACTACCAGCGTGGAGGGCTGACCTCTCTGTACAGGTACACCTAGCTCTATCACATCCATGAGCTGCAGAACAACATCACTTGAAGAGTGTAGATGCTCACATTGCAGATTTAAACAAAACAAAACACAAACAATTTTAATGAAAAGCACTGGACAATTACTGAAAGACAAGGACCTTTTTCACTCCAGTGGTGCATAGAGCATACAATGCTAGGTTCATATTTTATAGATCCTTGTGGAAAGATTGACAGACTGCTGTCTTAGCATATCTAGCATACACACACAATAAAGCATACGGTAGCCATCCGAAGTGCTAACACAAACAGTTTGACATTAGAAATGCAGTTCACCATTGATGGTAGCAGAAGTCACCAACAGATCAGCAGTTACCCACGCAATCAATTTTAATCATATACGGGCACCACCAACATTGCAACAACAGGCATCAGGGTCGTGCCATTTTCTGAATCTACAATTCACACCACCATGTTGGTCACAGTCGAAAAAACATTCCACAGTGTCACGCCATGCATTCAACTCAGAAGCTAGGCGACAAAACTATATCCAGTCTAAAAGTGGAGCAAAAATGCATCGGCCACCGTCCGGCAGAAGCAAAAAAATTTGCCTCGGCTCAAAAAAGTGCTCCTGCCTAGCATACTGGTAATGTTAACAGGTTCAATAAGGAATTATATTTAGTTTATTCTGTGGGCAGGATTATCTACCAAACCTATAACAATCATGAATTAACATATACTTCACACAGGGTATATATCTCTAAGGACTAAGGATTAGTACTATCTAATGTATGGCATAACAAAACAAAATTCATAAAAACAAGGGTATGGACAGACATTGTAGATGTGTGTTCACTGGTTTGGAATATATTTACGTTTAGCTAGTCCTTCTTTAAGTATGTGCTTGCTTTATTTTTAAACCAAAACACAGCCTGGAAAACTGGGGAAAGATATCCCACTGACCAAAAGCCTTTGAAAGATTTTTATAGCAGTGTGATCTGACTGCCTAGAAAATCTGCGTCTGGTCTTAAATGTTACAGAAAGATTCTTTGAGTACCATAGATCCAGATAATGATAAATTATGGTATCCTTATGATCTGAATATCGACAAGAACTGGCTCATAAACAGTGTAGTGAGTTGTAAAGTTAAAATCCTTATGCCATTTTAAACACCATGACGATTTAGAGAAAACAGTACTGGAGGGTATGGTTCCTGGAAGAAGAGATGGGTTGACCAGTACAACAGTGCACTAGAGATACCAAGAACACCCTGAGCATGAAAGTTTACAAGCCAGGAACATTGGCAGGGGACTGAGTGGTTTTCAGGTCTACCATGATGACAGGTTAATGTGTATGCTATAACAGTGTTGGGTTACTTGTGTTTGGGATGCACACGTTGTCTTGGAGCTGACAATATGAGCCACTGCCGTTTAGGCAGTAAAATGCTCCTTAACATAGATCTTTCTAAATGTTTACCAAAGAAATGGTTATCTATAAAGAAGACAACTAACCTGTAGCTGCAACAGTTTAGAGTCCTCCAGTTTAAGTGGCTTACACATCAGAAGATTATACAAGAAAACATAACTCAGCAGCATTTGTAAGTAGCTTGCTCTAGGTTGCGAACAGATTATACTGGCTAGGTAGGCTTGGTTGTGATGATGGTCAGTCACCTTGCTCAGCCGCCTGCACAACTCTGGCACCTGGGAAATTAATATGCAATAGTTATTTAGACTGGCAGCCTACACATTCATTCATTCACGAATTAATTAATTCATTCATTCATTATCCTGTTGTGAAATTATGTGTCACACAGAGCTTACAGTTTATTTATTTCTCTGTTCAGTTCTATCCTATCATTTTGATATCACTGATGAAATCTATTCCAGCACCTTTGACGTCTTTCATCAAAGTTCACCTTAGGATAGTCTATATAAGAGAACATTAATAGGACACTGCATCTGCTGTCTCTACAATGGAGGGTGGCGGCGACAGATATATGAATCCATTGCTGTCTTTAGGGACATTTTGTGGTGAGGCCGCTAATTCTTCCATGTTGCAACTCTCATACAACTTTCCAAAAACCACGAAGAACTGCCTTTTTTCACAGAAGTGAAACCCTGGTATGTCAGGGATTGTGAAAATACACTCATTGACCCATAAGCCACACAGTAAATGATTATCTTGTCTGAATCTTCTTCTAGGTGTATTTTTTTACATTGGCTTCCAGGTTGATACTGCCTAAAACAAGTCCCAGCAAATGTCCTGGGAAGTAAAGGTGTCAATAGGATGTTGACTATACCTCATAATTTGTTTATTGGTCTACATCAATGGAGGGTCTATTAACACAGTGTCTATGTGCTAATGATGTTAAAAGTCTTTACTTTCCTTTTACTGATGACCTTACCACAGGTCCTTGATCACATCTGGCATTGTCTATGTGCTAGGTGTTGAAAGTCTTTACTTTCCTTTTACTGATGAACTTACCCCAGGTCCTTGATCACATTTTGCATTGTCTATGTGCTAATGGTGTTGAAAGTCTTTACTTTACTTTTACTGATGACCTTACCCCAGGTCCTTAATCACATTTGGCATTGTCTAAATGCCAATGGTGTTGAAAGTCTTTACTTTTACTAATGACCTTACCCCAGGTACATGATCGCATATGGCACTAACAGAATATAAAAGATGTACTCAGAAATAAACCTATCCCAGAACTCAGAGATGCAGAAGACATAGTTATTCTTTCCAACAGGGTAAAAGGTTTACAAAAATTAATTCTGACACTTAAAAATTACAGTGAGGAAGAGAATCTTTTCTAAATTTGAAGAAGAAGAAAAAGTTCAAAATAAATACAGCACACCCACCATGTTTTAAAATTGATGATGAAAAGATTGAAAATTTTAAACATTTGTAATATTTAGCCTCTACAGTGAACAATAATGATGACCGTATAGAAGATCCAGAAAAAGACTTGCTTTAGCTATGCTGAGACTAACCTGCATGAAGAACATATGTTACAGCACCTACAAGCGAGATAAAGTAAAAATTAGGATCATGCATCTTTCCTGTGGCAACTTATGGATGTGAGTCAGATAAGAAACAATCAGAGCTTATGAACAGAAAAGCAATAAAAAAAACGTCTTAGAACACCACGGACCAAGATGAATAAAAACACTGACATCCTACATGATCTGAACATGGAGGAGAATAGGCTCATAAACAGCATCCTGTCCCGAAAACTGAAGAATTTTTTCCTGAAGAAAAACAGTGAAACAGAGTGTACTTTCTGGAAAATGAGGTAAAAATGAGGCAGAAATCTGGATTCCAGACACCAAAGATGCATTCGCTACAAAAGCACACAGGGTTGGAGAAATGGCCAGAGAAAGAGAGACTCTTAGGTGTGCCATGATGAGAGTGACGATCTGTAAGTCTTCTGACTGATGATGATTCAGAAATATAGTGGAACACATGCAAGTCCCAAACTAAAACTAAAATATATTAGTCAGTCAGAAAATTGTAAATACCATGTCCGCATTTTTACTTTCTTTCCGTTCTGAACTGTGTGCTATCATTTCTGATCCACTGGTATTGTTACTGGTATTTGTAATTATCTTTCTTCAGTTAATTACCAACTGCTGGTTTATATTATTTTATTAAATTAAATTTTGACAGGTGAAACTGGCTAACCTGTTAAGATTATTTCATTAGGGTCTGTACTTACAACAGATGGCCAGTCACTTTCACTGTAGTGGTTAATGATAGCTAGAAAACAGTGACGGAAATTTGCACTGAGTGTCCTGCATGGAGAGACAAATGTTATAATCAAAAACGTATAGATGATAATAAATTAACTGAAACAACCTCAACAACATAGATAACTTTTAAAAATGTAATAAGTGTGATAAGCCGAAACAAACTACTAATTTTTAACAAATCTAATACCAAATGATTAGGGAGCATCAAAAGTCTACAACCATCAGGGAAATCACAGTCATTAAGGAAGAAAATAGGGGTTTCCGAGCTGAAATACTACAGAAAGATTTTTAGAATACCACGGAGCAAGAAGAAAAGAAATACTGACACACTGAAAAATCTGAACATCAAGGAAGACTGGCTAGTAAAAGGCATCATGCCTTGGAAACTAAAACAGTCTGGCCACTGCAGATTTTTAAGTAAAATAGAAGACATGGTACCAGGAAAGAGGGGTACAGGCCGACCATCACAAAGATGGGCTCAGGATATAAATGACTCATGGGTGGGAAAGTTCACGAAGTGGGAGGGCTGGTGAGAGACTGAGCTACACTCAGACAGACGGTGCTGAAAGCAAAAAATGCACACAATACTCAGATTCTGGGAAAAGACTAATTCTGGAGGTGGACGAACACCTAGAACTTTCCGCTGAAGTTTACAACTGGTAAACAGGAAAAAGAAGAAAAACAAATTAAATATAGGGATACAAAAATAAATATTCTATGCCGATTACAATTATAATAATAGAGCTTAAAATTACATGATCCATGCCAGTGACACATCAGGCACACGGTGTTAGAAATTTGTATAGACCTTTTGAAAAGATGGCTGCTTTATATCTCATGTCAAAACTTCAAAATTATGAAAAAGCCACTCCAAAAAATTGATTAGTTTAACAAATAAATGGGCTTGCTATATCGCTGGCACTTTCTGACTTCTCAGATGTTAGTGGCATACTGTGCTATGAGGAGGCATGGGACTCACAGTCCATGGCGATCAAGCAATGTCTATGTCAAGTCTAATGAGATCAGCAACGATGATAGTCACTTTTGTTGCATCAATAATGTTTTCCGGGTCAGTGGAAAACCCAGGACACATAGTCCTGACGTTTCATGTGGCAAGCCTAAGCTTGAAGTTTTGTTTCCTTTTATTGCCTGGTGCACTGTGATTTGAAATTTTGTCTTAGCTCCAAGCACCCACTGAAGCACAAAGGTTGTGACGGATCAACACACTAGCATATCATAACATCTAGTATTGTATACACAAGCTCTTAAACACAGCTGTATCATTTAGCACTCAGTTATGGTCAATTCTGTTTTCTGTTCCCATCCTATTTTCATAATTCTGATCTAAATTTGTATCAAAGGTGAAGGTAAAGCATTTTATGATATGATCTGCTAAAAGGTAGAAGAAATGTAAAAAAAACACAGACATCCTGACATCTACCAACCTGTCTAGTGAATGATCTAGAGCAGCCTTAGCCAGCATGTAGAGCATGAGGTTCAAATCTTCTTTAGCAATCAGCGATCTGTGAAAAGAAAAAAAGCTACAACAGAGAACATGGTCATCAACAATATCATAATTAGAAATATAAAGATCTTAAACAGTGCTCAGTGTTGATATTCTTTGGGCGGATCATAAAGCACACAACTGTCAGAAAAGAGGGTTGTGTCTCAACAATTTTGTTCTGAAATCTTTTGCAGAGAAAATGCTCGGAACCTAGCAGTTACATTCCTTATAACTGCTTTCTTTCACCATAGAAATACAAAAACGTCCCAGTTTCAATAGACAAGAATTGTAGCGCCTGCGGCACTTCCCTGCTGCAGTAGTTCTTATCTGTACACAAGCGTCTGCGGCGCCTGATATAGATTCACAACACTGTAATGAAATATAGGCAGAAAGGGGTTAAATGAACAAAGCATACATTTCAGACCACCACACGGCATACTAATTCATCACTGTGTGAAATGACAGAAATGGGTGATTAGAAAGCCATGGCCTAGCCAGCTATACAGAACATCTGCACGATAACCGCCATGACATCTGACAGTGAGGGATGAAACATTCGACGAGTGCCCGTGAGCAAGCACATGCACTGTGACCAGCTGAAGAGATACATTCATCCAAACGTGACCACCAAAGACAGGTGATAGGGGAGTGATTGAGAAGGCACGCCAGAAAGAGCGGGAAAGCGGGGGAATAAAGTCAGAGCCAGGGGCTTGAGAAGATAGTTAGGACAGAACCGCTTGAGAAGACAGTTAGGACAGAACCGCTTGAGTGGACAGTTAGGGCTGGACCGCTGGAGAGACCGGTTAGGAGAAAACTAGTGCTGTACTTCGTTTAGAAGGTATATGTTAAACTTGGAGTTTAGCTAGAACAGTGGTTAAGGAACTCGTAGAGAGTCATACGAATAGCCAGTAACAAGATAATGAAGTGTTCATATACTATTGCTTATTGAATTTATGAAGTCTGTGTGACGAGAATATTGTGAATAAACCAGCTCTTGTGTAATTGTTACATCACTGGCCTTGTTCTTAAATACGATTGAAGAGAGCTACAAACTGTATTCATTCAACTTGGCCGAACTAGGCACATCTATTTCTTGGGGGATGTATAGGCACGACTGTGCCACAACACAACCTCTAACGAGCATTACATATGTAGAGCGAGCGAATGCCAAACCAGGCCATATCATAACATCCTGCAACATAGAAGAGGTCCAGCAAACTAATAAGGGATGAATGGCAAGGGAAGTTACTCTATTCATGGGCCTGGAAACACGACCAGGTCCTTTTATTTTTTCATTTTATATATTTATATATACTGTAAAAAAAAATATGCAGGGGCACAACCAATAAACGCAAATGGAAAAGAGAAATAAATGATTACATTCCCTAGGTCCTAAAAACTGTACCCAGTGACTCAGATCACAACCCGGCATATTCCACAGCTGAAGTCAAATTATGGCATCATGATGACTAAAAAAGGAGCCGCAGTGGTACCGCAGCTTGACAATCACCTGCAGATGGGAAGGTTGTGGATTCGGGTCTTGACGAAGCCAGACTTTTTTTTTAGATGACCTTGGCCCCCAGGTCGACTCAGCCTTGAGTGGGTATAGGTATAGTCTTGGAAAGTAAAGGCAGCGGGGGTGATGCTGACCACATCATCCGCCGAGTGCTGATTAGTCTATAAAATATAGGTCTAGCCCTATATGCCTAAAGGTGTGGAAAAGAGTCCTTTACTTTACTTTTACTAAACTGTCATCACTGTCTGTATGTACGAATGAACGAACGAACGAACTTTATTTTCAAAGGGTCACAAATTGGGCATACAGGCCCGTCTTACATTCGGCCCTTCCAGTCAACTATCTTTCGCACAGCAGTTGTATTTTACTAATAAAGCATGTTATGATCATATGATGATATGCATACTATGAATATTATAAAAGAACACAGAAGCATGTACCAATTTTTAGGGCGGTGTAGACAGGGGACTGTGAGCCTGAGGATTTAGGACAGCACGGCTAGTGCTGTTGCCCATAGACTGTACAGGTTAGGAGGCTTATTCTGCCCCCAACAAAAAAACTTTATCACCTTAGAACAGGGTCTCCCACCTGAAAGCCAGACGCTGTAACTGCAAGGCCAGCAGTATTTTTACTAATGACTAAAAAAAACTTTAAACAAAAGCAAATGAAGCTTGGCTAGCGTATCCACCAATGTGGTTATGTCCTTTACCACACAGGTGTTTTCAGGAGGTAAAGAACATGTTTGAGACAAGGCATGAAAGAACTGATTTAAAAAAAAAAAAAATAAAAACAAGCCAATTGTAGGTATCCCCAAAAAACTTAGCAGTTGCACCCATGGGACATTTAAGGGTTAAATAAACTAAATACATACACAAGGAAGATGGAAGCACTTAAAAGTTGGAAAATGATTGATATAAAGACTGTAGTGTTTGTGTATTCTAGACAAAACATCCAGGTCTACTGTGTTCATAAATTGTTGCTGTGCTTGTTATTCAACATATGCTTCGTTTATATAAATTTCTGTAACCTATGGTGCCATTTCAATGGTTTGAAAGGAATTCTGTCCATATTCAAAAGTTGTAGATTTCAAGCTGTACGTACGATAGACATGGCCAATAAGACAACTTTTTTGGGGTGCCTAGCTGACGATGTTCTTAGTGCACTTGTTTCCATAGTGAGGCACACACACCATCTGGAGGTGACAGGTTCAATTCCTGCCACAGTATCTACAGCTTTCGATTTTTATGTTGTCTAGTGTGTTCTTCTATATCTTTCTACTTCTTTCTATAAGTGCAGATCAATACATTTTGTGTTACTTAATTAAAATGTGAGTTAAAAAGAAATACCTAGAGGTATTTACAAATAAATGATCGCAAACATGAATTTACTTGGGAAAGATATTCTGTAAGCAATACAGAAAAAGAACCAGAAAACAAAAATTTATCACACTGAAAAAACAAAAATATATTATACTGAGAAAACAAATATATATCATACTGAGAAAACAAACATTTATCATACTGAAAAAAAAAAAACATATATTGAGAAAACAAATATATATCATACTGGAAAAACAAAAATATATCATACTGAGAAAACAAACATTTATCATACTGAAAAAACAAATATATATCATACTGAAAAACAAATATATATTATATTGAGAAAACAAATATATATCATACTGAGAAAACAAACATTTATCATACTGAAAAAACAAATATAGTTAAAGAACTGCAAAGAGAAATTGTAAAGAGAGATCTTGGTATGGCATGGTTCAGTATATTTTATCACATATTAACTGCAGAGGAAGATCACATTACCTGCCCTGCAAGGCAACACTAAGAACACACAGAACAGCCCGGAACCTCTCACTGCTCACTCCCCTTTCTTGTGGGCGATGCAGAGTCGAATCCTCGACTCTTATGAGATGTCGACTATATAAACAGAAATTATAAAACAAGGATCTTTACACAGAAAAATAAAACAATAGACTGCCCAATTTATCGCCTGACGTATTGCGCTGATCTCACCAGTTGCTTAATACAGTAAAAGTAAAGGACCCTTGTCCATGTCTTCAGGTGTATTGGGCATATAGGGCTAGACCTATATTTTACAGACCAATAGGTACTTGGTGGATGATGTGGTCAACATTACGTCGGCCACCTTTACTTCCCAGAGTATTCACCTGGTACCTATTTAGGGCCTGGTCAACCTCGAAACCAAGGTCATTTTTGAAAAAAAAAGTCTCCATCCGAATGGACCTGAACTCCCAACATTCTGCTTGCAGGCGAGCATTTAGCTGCTAAACCATGGTGCCCCCCCACTCCACATAATACAGTAGCAGTTGGATATAATGAAGCAAACATTATATTACCATCATATAACAGGTCCTTTACAGAATAATGCTCCCATCCTTGCATGCACAAAAGAAACACAGCCCTTTGCCAGCTCTCGCACCTCATACCTTTTCCTACCCAATGTCTTATGCCCATCTTCATGAAGTCCAGCATGGCTCTTGATATGAGTAACTATTTCAGTTTCTGAGATGCTGTTTACAAGTAGAACTGTCCTTGATATTCAAACCTTTAGGAATGTCATTTCTTTTCTTCTTGGCCCATGAAATTCAAAGAATCCTTTTAGAGCATTTCCGCTCAAAAGCCCCTGTTTTCTTCCTTAATGACTGTGAGATAGTCACATATTTTTTTAGCGTATTATTATGGCAGTTTGCTTGCAGGTTTTCTTATCTAGTGGTCCCTGCAAAACTGCAATGAGCTAGGCAGCTGTCATTTCAAACAGCAACAACAAAATTAAACACTTTTGCTGTAATGATAAATACAAATGTAACAGCAAACACTTCTCTCAGCCACAGACACTCCAGGATATTACTACTCAACAGTCTCACTTGTGCATCAAAATCAAATGTAAAGTTCTTAGGCAGTAAACATGAAAACAAAAAGGCAAGGAGCTTCTAACCTTATCTCTTCTTGTGTGAAGTGTGTCTGTGATTCTGTTAATTCTTGTGGATCAGCTCCTGTGCACATAAAAATAAAAATGCCTTTTTCCATACCTTGTGGTTTTTGAATATATAGTAAAGAAAAGGACCCTTTTAACACCAATGGTGCAGCATGCACTAAACTCTTGACTCATATGGGTCTATTCCACCCCTCTGAAGGGCCCAGTAACCCACACCTGAAAGGATGGGGGAGGGGGGCGGAGGGATGGAAGGGGGATTCTTTAATTTCTTACATCAGCTCTTCATTCAAATATTCTCTATAATTTCTAAACTTGTTTTTATTTTGGCTGTTTGTATCTACAGTTGCAAGCATGAGGATGAAGGTGGAGGTAATCACTGCAGCTCTGAAGTGGATAGCTGAAAATAGAGGTCACAGCGGAATCATAGCGGCTGATTCTCAGTCTTTGTCTTCTTCACTTACACTTACTCTCTGCCCACCTTAGGTGTCAAAGGAAATCTAACATTCTGTTTCTTGCTCTTCTGGATGCATCAACCAAATACACATCATGCTTGAATCATTACAGAATTCCACTGTGCATGGAGTCACCTATATTTTTGTTCCGGGAAAAGCAGGCGTCGATGGAAATGAAAGAGCTGACAGGTTGGTTGGATCTGCTATCACTACCGACGGTCAGCCTATGGATCATGCTGATATTATTAATGCCCTCAGTGAAATGGGAAGGATAGAGGACTTTGGTGTCAGTGAATCCACATCACTCGCCAGAATGGCAGACTTGGGAATTAAGATCAGCATAGCAAAAAACGAGACGCACACCAGACACGCCAGAAGACTTGTTAATCAACAAAGAACTGGTACTATTAGCCATCGGACGTTGGGGTTCATACTGAGGGGAGGATCTGAGCACCTATGGACATGTCCGGAGTCCAATGATGATAACCCAACTAACTAACATCATGCTTTGTACAGTGTGTTATGTTATGTTATGTTATCTGTCCATCTTGTTCTTGGTCTACCTTTTGCTCTACATCCTTCATTCTCTTGGTATATGCCTGTATGGTATGGTGTATCAAGGTATTCTCTCTAACTGTGCAAACTATTTTATATGTTGTCTTTGTATGTAGTTCAGTCCTGGTTCTGTGTCGACTTTATCTCATATTCATCTTCTTCTTTCATTCGCTTGAAATAGATTATCTATATCTGCAATGATTTCTCTAGTATAAACTTCCCTGTCTTTTGTAATTCACTCAGTGACCCGTAAAGTTTGGCTTGCACCAATGTTTCTCTTGGCTAAAAGTTTTACCTTGATAGGTTGTATTTGAAAGAAATACTGGATAAGGAAGACATTTTGAAGACTAATTATGAATAAACCCTGGTGGAAGATATGATGTTAGATGAAATAACATGTGTAAGGTTGTGAATTTGAAACTAAGTGTAGATCCTGCAAGAAAGGACCTATGAAAGGAACAGAATGATGTATTGACAATCAGTTTGCTGCTGGAACAGTTAGCATCTCAATCTCAAAACATTTGCTGCAGGAGACCGAGTATCTAACTGTATGCCTGCTTTGCTATGATGCTGATTCTTAAATCAGCAAATGAGTCAAAACACAAACTAGTTTTAGCACACTGCATATTTCTGAATGCAATATCCTTACTGCTTGTACATTGCAAAGTTTCAGCACCATACCAGTAATGAATATGAAAGGTAGGAAAAGAAAGTTGGGAGAATGTTCTTTAGAAATATCATCAGACAGCAATTCCTCTTTAAAACCTCATCCCTCACTGCTGGAAAGTCTTTCAGTCTCATCAATCCAGCTGGCCTTGTCCATTATTATGCCCAGCGTGATTCTAGTATTCTATGGCCATATTGTCTCAGTGAAGTCTTGACTTCTCTTTCAGTCCATTGGTGTTAATTCAAAATCACTGCAGCCTTTGATATAACCAAGATATTTTAGTTTCTGAGACATGATGCGGTTTACAACACAGTATTCTTTGATGTTCAGAAATGGTAGAAATTATTTGTGTTGATTAATGCTATCCATATAATATTTGTGTGTGTATCTAATATATAGTTGCCATGCTCCTCCTTTCATCCAGAAGCATTGTAATGGCCTGGGACTTCAACTGTCACATGGAGTGTTCACAAGAGACAAGCAAAACATACTTTCTTCAACAGAATGTTTACTGGCTGTATCAGATGGTGCTGTTTCTGTCAAAGGTCATCAATCTGTCTAGGGATTAATCTTGAGTTTGTAGACTTCTCATATCGCTCACTGTCAGCTGAAAACTTACAAGCTACTTTCTTTCAACATGTAGACTAAATTTGCTCATACCAGCTGTCAGCTTCTCACAATCTGTGTTTTCATTCACTCAACAAGTGTATGGCTTCCTTGCATCCTCCTGTCACCCATATGTGGACAGACCTTCTCTAAACATTTATGCCGCTGATATTCACACAATTGTTCTAACATCTGCTTGCACATAAGAACACACCTTGTTTGTTCAGCCATCTCATACAGAACAATATCACTTTCTCTATGGCTGTGTACCTCCGCTTTCCACTGTTCACTCTTTCACACATGAACTTCCACTTCTTTACATCTCAGGATTTCTCATGTGTGGACATCCTCATTTATTCAATCCAAATTTGGCTAAGTTTTTATGTCTGGCCTTTCACCTATAACTTATGTTAATCAGATATTCCCTCTGAAGTATGCTATTCTCCATGGCCAGGTATACTACTTATGCTATACTCTCTAACCAGCCAGATTATACCATCTAGGGAACTATACTAGAGAGAGAGAAAGAGAAAAATATATATAAATACACAAACACATACATAAACACACACACGCTCTCACTCACTCTTACATACATCAACCCACCAACACACACACACACAAAGATATATATATATATTTATTTATTTATTGCACATGCAATACAATTATATACTTATTCAAAGGTGAAGTTTACCCAAGTTGACAAGCAGGCGGAGCAAATCAAGAGCAGATAACTTCCAACAGTACTCTACATTTCTTGATAGATAATGACGACTCAGAGCTGCATTTAATGTGGTCTCTATAGTAACTGCTGTCCGAGAACACTGGTGAATGGACACTGTTGGAAATGAGAACACAAAATTTCAAAGGGTTAATAATTACATACTGAATCTAACTCACTTACAAGGTGTGCTGGGATATTAAAATGATAGGGAAAAAAAAAATTGTATTACAAGTAACGAAGTCAGGCCCACAAATAGAGTGTCACAAAGAGGCGTCAATGAAAAGGGAAGTCACTCTAATTGTGTGCCTGCCTGCTATTTGTTACAAAATTGTAAACAGTTTTACATCAGTAAAGTACTTAAAAAAAACCACAATAGCCAAAAAATGCTGGGGTTGGTTCTGCAACCTCCTGTAAAGGATACACAACTATTTTGTTAATAACCCTTTTCATTAACTTGGTACATCTGCATCTAGTAAAGAACCAAAATCACGCCAACCACCTTTACTTCCCATGACTTTGGCTTGTACCCATCAAAGGTTGGGTTGACCTGGCAGCCAAGGCCATTTTTTTTTGTCCGGCTCCATTTAGATTTGAACTCGGGACCATCAGATCCACAGGCGAGTATCATGGCAGCTCTGCATCTAGCGCTAGACCAATATTTGTACAGACCAATCAGCCTTGGATGGGTAATGGACTCAACATCATGCTGGTGGCCCTTGCTACTCAGGACATACCTCATCATCATGTAGCAGGTCCTTTGCAGAACGTCGCTATCATCACAGTCTGCCTGTAAGAAACTCGGTCTCTTGCCAGTTCTCCCGACTCATGAACTTTCACACTCAAGGAGTCACTTATATCCTGTGCCCATCTTCGTGTGGGTTGGCCTCTGCCCCTCCTTCCTGGTACCATGCCTTCTGCTATAATTTTTTCCAATCCGTCGTGGCGCTTGATATGACCAAAATATTTCAGCTTTTGAGAAAGGATGCTGTTTATAATCCAATCTTCTTTGATGTTCAGATCTTTTAAGATGTCATTATTTCTCATCTTCTTTGTCCAAGATATTCTGAGAATCTTTCTATAGCATTTCAGCTCAAAAGCCCCTATTCTCTTTGACTCAGATATAGTCCATTACTCACATCCGTATGTAGCCACAGGGAAGATGCAAGCTCTCAAAATTCTAATTTTTATCTCCTTACTGGTGCTTAACCATAGACTTTTAAGGCTGTTCAATCTTTGCATTGCTATGGCCATCCTCCTTTTAATTTCTGTCGAACAGTCTCCATTGTTGTTTATTATAGAGCCTAGATATTCAAAGTTTGTGACATTTTCAATTTCCTCATCATTTATTGTTATTTTTGGGTGACAGCCAGTTTTACCTGTGGACATTATTTTCGTTTTCTTTAAATTCAAGAACAGATTTTGATCTTCACTGTGCTTTTGGACGGACAATATTAAATTTTCTATTCCCTTTACACTGTTCGAAAGGCGGACTGTGTCATCTGCGTAGCGGAGTTCCGGAATAGGGTTGCCACCAATTTTGAGCGGATCATAACTGTCACAAGTCTGGTCATTTTTGACATTTCTCATTATATTTTCTGCGTATATTTTGAATAGGTATGGTGAGAGAATGCACCCCTTTTGCACCTCGAACCAATCAGATGTTTCACCAGCTGCTCTGATGGCTGCTTGTTGTTCATGATAGAGATTTTCAATTAAGTGCACTAAATGCGCTAGAAACCCCATACTTTTCAAATTAGTCCACAAAGGGTCAGGACATACCTGCTACCCATTTTAAGCTGGACTGACCTGGCAGTCAAGGTCTATGTTGTTTTAAAAGAGGGGGTGGGAAATTGCCTGGATGCGTTCACATTACCAGTAAATCTAGAAATGCATTCAAACATAAGCTTACATAAATCAAATAGCCACTGAACGACTGCACTAAAACTGGAAGAAGTCATAATGCTAGGCAAATTTTGGGCTGTTAGCACATCCAGATCATCTGAAAAAGAAAACTTAATTGATTAGTCCCATCTCCTATATTAAAGTAAAAATAAGAAAACTAAATTAGCTAGTCCTTTCTCTGAGTGTTGGATGTAAAAGATAAAAATAGGAGAACTGAATTAACTAGTCCTTTCTTGTTTAAAGATAAAAGATTTAAAAGATAAAAGTGATTTACCAGTCCTTCCTTTCGTAGTGTCGGATGCAAAAGATAAAAATGAGGAAACGGAATTAACTAGTCCTTTCTTGTGTGGTGTGGAATTTAAGGGTGAAATAAGAAACTCTATAAACTAGTCATTTCTCTAGTGTGTTGAATGTGAAGGTCATCTATCAAGTGCTTTGACAGTCACATACTCATAAAAGTAACTTAAATGGTGGCTGAGTGAAAATGAATACTCCTAAAAAAGAAACAACTGTGTAGTTTGTAATAACTATAAGGTTGAAAAATATCTGCTCTGCAACAAAATATAGCTAAAATTACAAGGGAAAATTATGATGAAAAGGACGGCAGAAATAGGAAGAACAGATATTTCTTTTAAACATATACTTCTTCTGCGTTCATCCGAAGATGTCAAGGCGTTTAGACATTTACAGCGTGGCTGCAATAGTTGCGCATTTTGGCCAACACATCAAACTTTTGAAGGCATTTGTCGACTGGATTAACCTTCCTGGTTAAAAATATACAACTAGAAACATCATGTTGAGTACCAGAAAGCAAACCACATGACAAAATATGTTGTGGGAATCACCTAGTGCAGTTGATAGATAGATATATAAACAAGAAAGTTAACTAATCACAAATTATTACTACTTGAATTTTTTGCCTTCAAATAAAACAACTCACATGCTATGTATCTATGGTACAAACCTAAGGAAAACTTGGACCATCTGTTGTTAGAGACTGAGTCTGCATTTTTCAAATAGTTAAGAGGTGTGATGTTATCAGAAAACAGACAGCAAAAGTTGTCTATGTTGAAAATCGGAAGTCCTGGCTGAACCGTTTTCACTTTGATTGACTTCACCTTCATCTGAAGTTCAAATAGTTAACGTTAACTCACAGCTTAAGAAAGAGTGACTTTTAAACAAACAAGCAAACACAAACTTTCTTACCCTTTTGCCCCAATGACCTAGAATAAACAAAGCCGACCACCCCTATTTTGGGAATTTCCAGGGAAAAAGGTTTTAAAAAAAACATTTTAGACAGGTCACACAACAAATTTACCATTTACGCTTGTTATCTAATACTTATAATATGTACATTATTATACGAACATAACAAGATGAACAGATAAAATATAACCGCATCATGAAAGATGAGTGCTTGGAAAGGATGAATGTAAGATGGGTATGTGTGCCCAATATGTGACCCTTTAACAAAAAAATGTGTTCGTTTTTTAGGCTGGTATTTATTTATGGTAGTCACACATGTGTCAGACATTTAATTGAGCAGACAAATATGTGATTCCTCCTGGAGACACTTCAGTTAAGTAATCCGATCTTACTACCCAGAGATCAGGGGAAATTACCAGAAGTCCACGTTAAAAAATCCCAGCCTTTACCGGGGTCTGAACCCCGGGACCTCCAGCACTTCAGGCAGACACCATGCCCTAAGACCACACAGACCCCCTATTCATGTTTGTGGTATTGTGTATTCATGTAACCTACTTCACAAGTACGGCAAGAGCCAGGGTGGGGCTTCAAAATAACGAAAAATTGCATCCCACAAAGAGATGACAAGTTACATAATGAAAAGTAAAAACATTATAATTGGGATATAACTTACTTTTTCTATAACATCTGTGTGTTCTGGCATGATATCTTTGTCTGCTAGTACTAGAAGAAAAATGCCAAGCATGAGTTAAAAAAAAACAACAACAACAATGGCAGACAACTATTTAAAAAAGAATGAAAACAACAGACATAATTTCTTACAAATCAGGCTTAAGAGATAAGTGGAGGAGGATGTATTAAACCACAACCTTCATGAAGGACTGCATCTGGACACTGCTAGCAGGGAGAACAAAAATGAGAAGAAGATGATGAAAAATGGTTGTTCACATACCACAGTATACAGGCATTTACTGAGTGCTCTGCAGGCAGAACAACCCAGGAGGCCAGTGGTGCCTTCCATACGACTACTAGCAGCATGACAATGGAGGTGATGGTGATGACACAAGCTTTCATGTGGCTAGCTTTGCAGGGCTATTCTCATGTGTGTGTTCTAAGTGATTCCAAGAGCATGATCCAGCAGGTCGAAGCAGGCTCAGTACGCAGACAGTGGATCGAGTCATTGCAAAAGTCCACTGTGTGTGGAGTTACCTTCTTCTTTGTCCCAGGTCATGTGGGTGTTGTTGGCAATGAAAGAGCCGACAGATTAGCCGGCTCTGCCTTAGTTACAAAGGGCCGGCCCATGGATCATGCCGACATTGGTAATGCCATTAGAGAGATGGGATGTTCGGAGGATTTAGGAGCAGCACATCCACATCTTTCCTAAGAGTGCAAGAATTGGGAGTAAAGATCGCCACAGCCAGGCACGAGTAGCACATCAGACACAGGAGATGTCTTGTCAACCAGCATAAGACTGGGACTATCAACCGCACAACACTAATGCTGAAGGGGGAATCTGAGCAGCTGTGGATATGTCCGGAGTGCTGTGAAGATAACGCAAATCATAACTCATAACAGGAATATTGCAATGAAAGAGCAGACAGATAGGCTGGCTCTACACATGGTCAGCCTCAGAATCACACCAATATTAGTAATAACCCTGCACAGACAGGATGATCAGAGGATCCCGGGGACAGTGTGTCTATACTACTGCTATGAATGCATTAACAGGGGTAAAGATTCACATTGCCAGGCATGAGGCACACCAGATTACAAGAAGTCCTGTCAGCCTAGAACCAATTTACACTGGTACATCACTGACTGGACGCTGATGTATCTGTTGAGGAGGTGAATCTGAGCATTTGTGGACATTTCCATGTGACACCAAAATAAATAACCAAATTCATAACTCATACATAAATACTGCAGGTTGTTTAAGAATATATTCAGAGGTAAAACAAATGAGGTTTTAATCTCCAGAAAAGACAGTATTTTGCTGTCGAAACTACTTTATAAAAATAGTATTGCAGATAGTATTTGCCAAACAATCCAAGAAAATAAAAGCCTAACACACAAAATACCAAATAAAGTTTGTCTAACACAGCATACTAAAAACAAAATAGTGGCATGTAAAGAAAAATCTTTACATACTAAGCCAATGGTGAGAATTTTGATAGAAACGATGCCACAATGTATATTATAAATACCAAATACTGATTCAAGTACTAAGTACTACAAATTTAATTTTGCTATTCAATCATTGCAAAGAAAAAGGAATAAAAAAAAAAAAAAAGGAAGACATAGTTCGTCGAAGAAAAGCCAGGAGACAACCAATGTGCAGAGGGTAGGTGACATTTAAAGACACCCTGAACAGAAGAACTGGCAAAAGAATCTGTCCAGCAAGTTGTGATGACACTGGCTCCAATTACTGTTACATCACAATGTTGGAAAATATATTTGTGCAATACCTACGTGACATTCCTCAATATTTAGTGAGGAGCAGATCTCTAAAGCTTAGTTTTTTTTTTTTTTACTTTTAGAAATACCAAATAAAATATTACACAAGAGATAAAAATGAAAACAAACTATTCTTGCAAAATGACTTTTAATAATTTTTATTTCCCTAACTCAGAACAATTTTATATCTGTTTCATAACTTGGTTTATTGCCTTAGTTTCTTCTTATGACATGCAAGGTAGATTATAGAGTAACTATTATTGGGGTCCAGGGAAGTAAAGACGGCCGGCATGATGCTGACCACATCACCCATCTTGTGCCGACTGGTCTATAAGAATATAGGTCTAGCCCTATATGCCCTTTATGCCTAAAGGCATGGAAACAGGACCTTTACTTTTTATATTATTATTCGGGGAGGGTGGAGGAAGGGAGGGGGGGGGGGGGGAGGGAGGTTTTTTTTCCATGGCAAAGTGTTTAATAAGGCATTTGAGTCATTGCTCTGAATGTTGTGAGGTCTTTTCCTGGATGTGCCATTCAGTTCATAAGTGCAGCTTTTTACAGCAATCCCTGGGGACTGCTTGAGCTGCACAGTTTGTGCCTTATGCCACACTCTTGGCTGCTCCACTCAGCTTCCCCTGTGTGTGTTTCGAGGCCCCATGGTGGTGGGGGGTTAGTCGGGGAGGGGGAGAACAGACTCACTGCCCTAAAACAAGAATCTCATAATTAGGGGATTTTCCCCTTTGAGGTTGCAGTGCATCCTCATGAGAGGCAAGCAACCAGCAGTCTGCACACAAATAAGCCAGACTGTAAAATTGACATGCACACAAAAACTCAGTCCCTGGACACAACGAAAGTTCAGAAGTGGGTTTCACAAACCAGAACATTCTGTCAAGAAATAGGGTCCCCTAACCTAAAGACAACAAATTTTATTAAAATGGGCCTAGTGCAGTGGTCTGCAAATTGCGGCTCTTTAGCGACCTGAGTGCGGACTGGCTAGTCGGCCACAAATAAGTTTTTACTCCGAAAAACATGGTTTCTTGATAGGTTCTTGGAAAAAAAATTAGCACTCAAACAATTTTTTATATCATTCTGCTGTTGATTTTTTGGCTCTTTTGACTAATGAGTTTGCCGACCACTGACCTAGTGCACAACAATCACATAGAAATATAATCCCTTATTTTGTACTTTTCTGTACAAAAATGCCTCAAATATGCCTAGAAAAATCACAACAGCAAAAAGAATTCCCGGATGGTTCTACAACATCCTGTAAAGGATACACAACTAACTTGTAACCCAATGCCTAACTGTCAACTTGAAAAATGAGGTGAATAATCGTCATAGTTAAAGTCTCCTCGTTTTGCTGCTAATCAAATGCAACATTTGTACACATAATACTTGCCTTTGGATATTTCTTCACAACCACTTTCTCTTTCAGCCTGTGATAATCAAATAACAAGAAATATACAATATCATATATGATCTGGAAAAGATTATCATCATCATTAAAAACCTACTGAATCTGCATACAAATTCATGTTCTGCACTTTAGATTCAAATTATCCTGGTAGATACTCAAATCCCAAAAAGCTGCATTTGCCAGACTGTCGTGAGTTTTCTATCCACTATGATGCAAAGCTGCAGCTGGAATGTTCCCTTCAAAGAATTGTTAAATTACTGACAAAATTATTCTTTGTAACTGCTACTGACCGACAGTGAGTTCCAAGGAATTCTGTTCTCATTAAATCTGGTGCACTGGTTCTGATTAATCAAGTCCTGAAATGGACTTGCATGACAGGTATAGACTTTCCCCCTAATGCAATACCATTTTCATGGTAGCTATGATGCAAAGCTCTTCTTCCTCTCTCCAAGCTCAAAAACCAGCATGGTGTGCAAGACCAGTAATGGAGCTACCATCCATTTAGAGATGTATTGCAATGTAATCAAGACATTTTACTGAATCTACTACAAAGACCAGACTGCAAGAACATCAAGTTAAAAGGAGTGTGGTCAGACAACAGCACTAGGCAAGGAAGCCAAAGAAGAATAAGAAACCAACAAAGAACTGGTGTCGTCAGCTGCTACAGCTACAGGATTTACTGAGAAAAGGAGCCATGCACTTAAAGACTGAAATGTTTGATGTGCGATGAGGATAATTTGCCAACTAACTAATTAACATACGGACTAGCTTGGATTAAACATGCACTGGTAGTGTTTCATCCACAGGTATTATCACAACGACACCAACCTAATGCCGAGAGCAGGGCTTTTCAACTAAATTTACTCAAGGGCCAACATTTTTTTTAAAGGGGATTGTCACCGGCCAGAAGCCCAAGCCCCAGCTTAAAAATTTTATTAATACAACTGCCAAAGTTCCACGGGCCACTTGCCAGGCCTCCGCACATCAATCACTTGACAGTACTATAGCTACAGAAATGAGATGACTGGAAAGGAAATTCTTCAAAATAGCAATATGGGACAATACTAAAATACATAACTGCCTCAGATTGGTCACTGCTATATAGCATAACCAGCAACACTTTGGAAAGTCACTGACTGCCTTCTGATATATGAACACAGGAAATAGATAGAAATTCTTTCTCAACTATAGTTTTCAGTAAATCAGATGTTTCCCAGTAAACATCTTCTTTCAATAACCCCACAACCAAAAGTCAAAATCTGTGAGATCCATCATTTTCCTCTTTAATGTAGAAGTAAATAAGTAAAGTACCCTTTACCACGCCTTCAGGCATACAGACCCGTGTTTTATAGACCAATCAGCACTTGGTGGGTGTTATGGTCAGCACCATGCAGTCACCTTTACTTCCCAGAACTGTTCCTTGTACCCACTCAAGGCTGGTTCGACCTGGTACCCACTCAAGGCTGGTTCGACCTGGTACCCACTCAAGGCTGGTTCGACCTGGTACCCACTCAAGGCTGGTTCGACCTGGTACCCACTCAAGGCTGGTTCGACCTGGTACCCACTCAAGGCTGGTTCGACCTGGTAGCCACTCAAGGCTGGTTCGACCTGGTACCCACTCAAGGCTGGTTCGACCTAGGAGCCACTCAAGGCTGGTTCGACCTGGGAGCCAATGTCATTTTTGAAAAAAAGTCTAGCTCTGTCAGGACCTGAACTCACGACCTCCGATCCGCAGGCGAGTGTTTAGCTACACCACGGCGACTTCCCCTCTATAATGTGGAGTAACTTATTGCTGATTATAATCATGTAGCTGTATTTCTGATCACCCTGTAGTAACTCCCCTTTGCCTTCAATATCCACATAACAAATGTACAAGTCACAACAATTCTAATGTGACTTGCATTTCTAATTTTGGCTTTTGCCAGCACAACACCTAATTAGCCTCCTATACAATCTTGGTTACATTCTTAGATGTCACGTGTTTTTTACAATCAAGATAAAGTGGTTGACCTGTATATTCTTCTCACTCTCCAAGATTCCAAGAAACCGCACATGGTCTATGACTAATACTAAAACTAGGAGAAAAGAAAGACTTACCAACAGCTGATCTCTCAAAATCTGCTGCTTTTCGGCCTGAAAATAAGTAAGAGTGTATGTCATGAAACAAAAAATAAATTAGTTGACAAAATAAATCAGAGAAACATAAATATACCAACTGGATGAACATATATAATTGTTACATGCTTTGCTAAAAGGAACAGATTTCAGTGTTGATCTGGTTTTTTTTTTTTTTTTCTGGAGTGATTCTATTCTTATTTCCCCATGCATCTATCTCTGACCATTCGTCTCTGATAGTGTACCACTGCTTCTTGTGCTGCTGATATTTCCAGTTACTATGATCTTTTCCAATGACTCTTTCTTCATAACACATTTCCCTTCCCCCCCCCCCCCCCCCCTTTTCCTCCCTCTTCCCCCAAAAACACACATTATTTTGCCTCTTAACTGATGCAAAAATGTTTTAATTTTATTATTTCTTTAGAAAATCAGTGTGGTGAATTGGTCAAGCCGTTTGCCTCATGCTGTAAAGGGTGTCAGTTTATTTCACGCCAGCAGTATTTAGTACAGGAGTGCCATTTTTCTGGAGATTCCTGGGGATCAAACAGGAGCTATGGAGTTCATGCTTTGTGTTACACTCTGGCTGTTCTGCGGAGAAAAGTCAATCCTACCCACTTTAACTTAAATAATCATTCTGACTGTTAGTTACTCTGACAGTCTATTTCTCAAGGTTACATACAATGATTAAGAGTAATCTTAGCAGCATGATAATCAGATTATTAATGCCCTTCTGGGTTCGAGTGTTACATTTCTAAGGATACAAGAACAGATTCATTGCCGGCTATGAAACCTGTCATAACTGACAGCCAATTAGAAGTTTGCTTAAATCGGATATGTTGAGTGGAAATATGCAAATACAGCAGCCAAAGTAGCCATAAAATAACATGCCAACTGGCATTTCAAGGGCAAACACAGAAGAACTAAATGAATGACGAACAAACTTTATTTTCAAAGGCTTAAGAATTGGACATGCAGACCCATCTAACATTCTGCCCTTCCAACCTTACCCCTTTCATATATCATTTCATTCATACATCTTTTATTATTATCATCAATAGCACCTAAATATTGGTTACAAGCACTGGCCTCTGCTCGAAATGCATATATTTCTAACACAGTAAAGCATAGAATTTGTAATTAATCTATAAGAAACACCGTTTTTTTTTTTTTTTTACAGTTAGGTCATTTGACTCTGATTTATGAAACTTTTGTTCAAATCTTCAGTATGGGGATGGAAATGTTTTCTATCCTAGGCAAAATTTAAGGCGTTGTTTGCGCTTACTGCACCAGCTTTTAATCCTCAGGTTCAAGACTACCGCTGCCCTACACAGTTGTAATAAATGGTAAATACAAACAGTAAAAACAGTTATGGTTTGGTATTTAAAGGCAGAATAAGTTCATCACAACAGAGGAAATGAAGAAAGATAAACTGTGTTAGTTGAAAATATAAATAAATAGAACAATAGAACAGAAAATAACAACCTGTGAAATACAGTCTCCGTTAAGGTCATTAACAACGCAAAAAGAGACAGGGTTATGAATACCAGCATCAGAGAGAAAACTGAAACAGGACTTTGAATTACAGACAAAGAATAAAATGGTTGACCAAACTGTATAGAGATTTTTTACAGCAGAATATCTGGGAGGAAGGGTAGGGGAAGACCAAGAGAGAGATGGATAAAAGGTGTAGCTGAAACCTGAAAAAAAAATCCATCACAGCCACCCAAGAAAAATACAAAAAACCATGACACTGGGCTACAGCCTGGTATCAGGGAGAGGACAAAAGAAGAAAGAAGAAGAAGCTCAAAATATGTTAGGCTTAAAAGGTTGAAATAAACTCAGATACTGCAAAGATAATAGACAGAAGCACTCACATAAAGCATAGACACATGGTCAATTCTGAGAAGGCAATGTGAGAGGACAAGGAAACGATCACCAGATTTCATTATACAGCAAAGATATACCATAATGCAGCAACCAGAAAAACACAAAGACATGTAAATCACAAACCTCTCTATGCTCAGCCAACAAAGCATCAATTCTGCTACAGTGCTGTTTAGAACTGCTTCTAGTTGATTTCTGAAACAGTAGAAAAAATAGTTCAAATCTAAAAGATGACTGAAGCAGTGCTTTGTGCTACAGGTGTAAACTGGTTAGGGAAATTGGAGGTAAGTAGTTGAGGTCTGTAAATGCTGAAAATGTAACTTGACAGGAAAAGAGCAAAGAGAACATCATCAACATCATGTGCCTTAACACACAGCACAGGCACTCATGTCTCTGATGATATTCCTTCATTTCTAATGCTTCAGGACGTCAAGTTTTATCCCCATGGGTCTGCCTCTTCTCCCGTTGACATTTCAAGTCATCACAATGTTCTCTATTGCCTCTCTTCTCATCACATAAATAGAGAGATAAAAAATTTGATGATTTTATTAACTGGCATAATGAGGACAAGAACACCAACCTGATTGAGGACTCATGATTTTGTGAGATGATACAGCCCATTTTAAGTTATGGCACATGTTGATGATGATTACACATAAAAGTATTGAAAGTATACACACTACCATCAACTGATATGTCCATAGCACCGAAGACCACGTAAACCTCACACTCAGTAAGTTTTTAGTGAACTGCCATATGCAGATTGTAGGTAGGTGTGGAGCACGTTCTTGGCTCTTTCAGCCATGTCTGCAGTTGTTTCTAACCTATCAGTGAATTGGAATGACTGAAGTGATGTGTTATGTATTTACAATAGCCTGAGCATTACTCTACAAAAAGGTACGAGATCACAACCACCTGTTTAATTACAAAAGTAGAAAGCTATCAGAGAAACATATTCGGCCACTGTCTTAATTCTTGTAAAAGCCAAACAGGACATTTTATGTCTTGTGGTATTCTGGTAAAATAAATTATAAACTGTTACCATATACCTAAACTGCTCAATGACCTTATTTGTTTATTCAATGAATCAACATCATGGCACACGGGTGTAACTCATAAGTGCTCTGATCTACTTCTAACTCAAGCCTGAGTCTGAAGAATCTTAGCATAGTGCACGAACTCTGATGCATCCGAGAGGATCCTGAAATACTTTGGGTAGACTTGTAAATCAAAATTGTTGCCCGAGCAGCGCCATTAGGCTACTCTTTTTTATATGTAACTGCCAAGAGATTTCTTACGTGTGCAAGAATACACAAGGGTGTCCAATCTTACTACCCAGAGACCAGGGGAAATTAGTAGAAGTCCACAATCACAACCTTAACCAGGGCTTGAACCCAGGACTTCCAGCACTCAAGGTGGACACCATACCTTAAAACCACTCAGCCCCCATTAATGACAGTCCTCAATGACTTCAGTGACGTGACTGCTTCTGAAGCCTAGAGAGTCAATACCTTATTCTTCCTGAAAACCAAGCAAAGTATCTTGTCAATATGCCAAATCTCTAGGCTTGGTCAGGAAAAGGGCATGGAAGTTTCTTACTGCATACATATGAAGGAAAAATCAAGGGGAAAAAAACAGAGGAAGCCCAGCTAAGAGAGAAAAAAGATGTCAATTAGAAAGAAGATGCCCACAAGAAAAAGATGAGTGACCAAGAGAAAAAGAGGATATCCAAAAGGAAAAAAAGATATTACACATACAATCTATGCTATGTGAAAGTGAATTTAAATCTAAAGACTGATTATTATGACATAAATCTGAGGCTTATGGAGTATTCTGAACATGTAAAATAGGAAAATTTAGGCGGGAAATTATCATACAGGAAGAGACTCCAGAATAGCAGGGGAGAAGAAGATTACAATGCAGAGAGAATATAGATGTGACAGATTATTTGCACACATGACAGTAAAACAGAGGAGACATCAATATCCAGCCTCTGATAGCAAGGAATTTTTACAGCAACATACTTAGGTCTTATAGAAATGGAAAGATATAATTTGGGAACAGAAGGAGGTATAGCATTAACTAAGATATAATAGGATAATATAAAGAAAGGATGGGACAGACAAAGTAAAGTTATGTGTACCATATAAATAAAAGAGTTGTGTGGGTGCTATATCCACAATGAAGATTGGCTGTGGGAGATATAAGGTTTTGCTTCTTGCTCTGTTAAACATTATACGTGTAAAGTTTCCTAGATCTTCTGTGTTCATAAGTTCTATGATAAACTTAAGCTATGGAGTTCAACGTGGCAAGGCCGACTTGGGCAATCTGACACTACGCAAATTTTGCTCAGAACATGATGTTAGATTTATAAATAATACTCCTTTTTTTGCTTCCTCATCTGGTGCGCCTAAGAAAAGCATGTATAGAGACCAAATACACTGCTCAAAATTAGGAACTAGTATTTTGGCCAAAAATATAAAATACCCTGAACGAACATCTGTGGCCCACACTCGGAATGATTGTAATGATAAAACGTCCTCTAATGCAGCTTTAAACTTTTCTTCAACCCAAGTGCACATTCCGGTGCAGCACAAACCATGTCTTATTTCTCAGACTGAGACTTATGATGAACTGTTTCCTTCCTTACCTGTTAAGCAGTCTCCACAGTGCAGATCTACAGACACCCTTAAATAATAGTGCTAGCCCCAGATGTCCTGTAGGACCTAATACGTGCCAATCCTCACTGTACACTAACGTACATCCTGACCCGCCCCCTGGAATCAGATGTCTCTCCAATCCTGCAGGCACCAGGCTTTCATGATGTCACTCCAGCAGAGACGGTTCCCTACCCTATCACATGCCAGTACAACCCAGTGAGTACATCTTGAAAAAAAGTCAGTGCCAAGAAATATAAATTCCCTTATACCAAATACAATGTCAGCCAGTCGTAATCCGTGGTTAAACAAAGGTGGCCTCCGAATAGGTCACCTAAACATTTATCATTTGTTAGGCAAATTACCTGAGCTATCAGTTAGGATTAGCAGCCAGTTTCATCTTTTTGGAATTACCGAAAGTCGGCTAAACAATAAAATCACTAATAATGAAATTAAAATCAATGGCTTCAACGTTATTCCCAAAGACGCAGTGAGAAAACTAGAAACAGGTATAACTGTTTATATCTCAAACTGTATCAATTATTCCCATAGAAATGACCTAGAATCCTTAGAAGTAGAGTGTGTCTGGCTGGAAGTCAAGCCGTCAAACCAGCAATCGCTTTTCATTGGTTACCTATATCGAAATCCGTGTGCAGGTAACAATTGGTATGATGACTTCACTTCTATGCTGGATAGAGTGTTTAGCTTAGGAAAAGAAATTATTCTTCTAGGAGATTTCAACATTGATGCAAAGAAACTAAACCAAACATGGCGAGATATCATCCTATCCTATAACTTTAAACAACTAATCAACCGGCCCACGAGAGTGACAGAAACCACCTCAACTATACTAGATCACATCTATGTGTCTTGTCCAACAAATATTATTGAATGTACTGTTCCTGCTAGTGCAGTCAGCGACCATTATCCCGTATGCATTACCTGGTCAAAAGGTAAATTTAGAGCTCCTAAAAATAAGCATTTGACTATTAAATTTAGATGTTTCAAAACCTTTAATCCGGATTTATTTTTACAAGACTTGCAAAATGTACAGCTCAATCATGTTTATCAACTTCCTGAACCTGACGACGCTATAGCCTACTGGACTAAGGCAGTCTACGGTGTTTTTGATAAACATGTACCAGTTAAGGAAGTTAGAGTAAAAAGCCAAACTAAATCACCGTGGATAACTAGTGCAGTTCTAGAAATTATGAGAGAGCGGGATACGGCACATAAAAATAAAAACTTTACTGCTTATCGCGAATTAAGAAATAAAGTGCAATATGAAATTCGTAAAGTGAAGAGAAAGACCACTTTAATAGATTAATTAAAGATAAAACAAACAGTGCCGATATCTGGAAGGCTATTAAATACGCTAACCAATAAGAAAACATTGTTCAGATCAGGCATACCTACGCTAACATGTGAAACGTTCAGTTCCCTTCTTCAAATCAGAAATTGAGTATTTTAAAGTCATCAATACCAGATTCACAGTGTGACTTAAGCCTACTAGCATCATTCTGTGAGGAAAAATGCACTACGACTATTTCTCCAGAGATCCCACTTCTGTCTGTTGCTGAAGTGTATAAATATCTCTCCAACCTCAAGCAAACTCCTCTGGCTTAGATGGAATCAGTAATCGAATTCTTCGATGTGCTGCACCAGTCATTAGTGACTCTCTAACATTTATATATAATCAGTGCCTTTCTAAGAACTACTTTTCATCAGCATTTAAAATTGCTAAAGTGTATCCTCTACTCAAACCTGGCTCAGCTGACAACAGTTCTCTTGGCAGTTATAGACCCATTTCTCTACTGTCCTCGCTATCCAAACCATTGGAGAAACACATACATAAAATAACATTTCAGCATTTATATAACAACAATCTGATAGCTGATAGCCAATCAGGGTTCAGGCCTATGCACTCTTGCCATACTGCAATTACAAAAATGACAGACAACTGGCACTTTAACATCAACAAAGGCAAAATTTGTGGTGCAGTTTTTGTAAAAAAAAAAGTAAAGGACCCTTTCCACGCCTTTAGGCGTATAGGGCATATAGGGCTAGACCTATATTTTTTATAGACCAACGGCACAAGATGGGTGATGTGGTCAGCATCACGCCGGCCGCCTCTACTTCCCGGGATTGCACCCGGTACCCACTCAAGGCTGGGTCGACCTGGGAGCCAAGGTCATTTTTGAAGAAAAGTCCGTCTCCGCCAGGGAGCGAACCCACGACCTTCCGATCCGCAGCGCACGTCTAGCCGCTCTGCCACGGCGACTTGCAGTTTTTGTAGACTTTAAGAAAGCCTTCGATATGGTTGATCATGATATTCTAATTATTAAATTAAAAATATTAAAAACTAACGATAATTTAGTCAAAATAATGCGGTCATTTTTATCTGATAGACAGCAAGTAGTATCCTTCAACAACCGCCTGTCAGAATCCACTCATTTAAATATAGGCGTGCCACAGGGGTCGATTCTATGTCCATTACTATTTTCCACGTATATTAATGACCTTCCATTACATCTTAGTATAACATGCGATTTATTTGCTGATGACTGTACAATATATACTAGTAATGAGAATCGTAATGAGTTAGAAAGATCTTTACAGAAAGAAGTACACAATCTTTGTAAATGGAGCAACAGCAATCGCATGCAAATTAACATAAATAAAACGAAGTCTATGCTTATAACAACCAAACAAAAGTTGCAAACATTAGTACTGCACAAGCCGACACTCGAGCTCTACATTGATAAATTACCTATTGTTAATGTAATGGAACACAAAACTTTAGGCCTTACAATTGACAACCATTTAACCTGGAATTCTCATGTTTCTGTGATAACTAAGAAAATAGCACAAAAAGTTTATCAGCTTGCAAAAATTCAGCACTTTCTAGACGAAGATGCAAGAAAAGTATTTTACGCGTCTTACATCCAAACACATGTCGACTATTGTTCCACAGTTTGGGATGGTTGCGCCAAATTCAATGTTCAAAGACTAAGTTCTCTTCAAAATCGTGCTTTACGCCTGGTTTCAGATAATAAACATATCGTAAAAAATAATCTCTATAAACATCTAAGACTATTGCCATTTAGCAAATGTTTAATTTTCAACAAGGCCAAATTTATTCATAAAATTTTATCTCAAAATACTCCAAACTACCTTTTCCGATTAATTAAATCAAATCCTATAAATAGCAAGCGACTAAATTTATTACATTTACCTAAACCTAGAATAGATTTATATAAAACAAGTTTAGCGTACTCCGCTGCTCATTTGTGGAACCAACTTCCACTAGACCTGAAAAATTCTAAAAGTCCCTATTCATTCAACCGTAAACTTTTTCAATTCATACTTACAAGCGATTATATGCCACCTTGAATGTAATGTAACCCATATTGCATAATCAATTTATTATTAAACAAGGTGTGTATGGTATGTATGTTTGCGCGCGCACGTGTGCTTGATATGTATGTATGTGTAGGCGTGTTTGTATACATTTGACTTTGAGTATGTTGTTTGTCTGCTTGTGTATCTGCGTGTGTGTCTGCGAATGTATGTGTCTGTGTCCTTGTGTATGTGCGAATGTGTGTGTGTTCGCGCGTATGTCCACGTGTATGTTTCAGTGTGAACTAGTTTCTTTTTCTGTATATTTGATGTGACTGTGTGTAAATCTTCGTTTGTGTCTGTGTCTGTCCCCGTATGTGTTTGTCTTCATGTTTGCCTGTGTATGTTTATGTGTTTTGTCTGCGGGTGTGTCTATGAGGCTGTGTGTATGTATCTCTGTGTGTGGGTGTCTGTATGTCTGTATGTGTCAGAATGTGTCTGTCTGTCTGTGCATGTCTATGTGTGTTTCTCTGTGTGTGTTGTGTGTGCCCCTTTGTTGTCTGTATGTGTCTGCATGTCAGAGTATATGTCTGTGCGTGCTGAATATATGTGTCTGCGTGTGTGTTTCTATGTGTTTGTATGTATATGCATTTCTGCGTGTTTGTCTCTGTGGGTGTCAGAATGTGTTTGTCTGCCTGTTTGTCTGTATTTGTGTGTGTGTGTGTTTGACTGCGTGTGTGTCTATGTGGCTGTATGTATGTTTATGCATGTTTGCGTATGTGTGGTGTGTGTGTCAGTGTGTGAGCACGAATGTAAATATGTGTGCTGTGTGTTTCCCTGTGTGTGTTTATATGTAAGTGTCTGTGTGTGCGTCTGTATTTTTGTCTGAGTGTTTGTGAATCTGTGGGAGTGTCCGTGTGTGCATGTATGTGTCTCCATGCATGACTGGATTTATGACTGTATGTGTGTATGCCTGTATTATGTATGAATGTATGTATGTATGCCTGTATGTTTGTATCTATGTATGTATGTTTGTGTGTACGTATGCCTGTGTGTATGTGTGTATACATGTTTGTTTATATGTATCTGTGTATGTAATGTATGCATGCATGTCTGTGTGTGTAAGTGAGTGGGCGAGCGTGTGTATGCGGGTGTATGTATGCACGCGCGGGTTTTTGCATGCACTTTACAACTCATGCTTTTGTGTTCTTTTATAATATTCATAATATGCATAACATCATATGATCATAACATGCTTTATTAGTAAAATACAACTGCTGTGCGAAAGATGGTTGACTGGAAGGGCTGAATGTAAGAAAGGGCCTGCGTACCCAATTTGTGACCCTTTGAAAATAAAGTTCGTTCGTTCGTTCGTTCGTTCGTTCGACCACCTTGACCATAGACACATTGCTGTTGTAGAGTTTCTCTGATGCTATCTTTCCTTCTTGTTGTTTATTTACCATGGCCCTATGTTAGTCTCCTTTTTTCCTGTACGCCTTCTAAAATTACCGCATTGTGAGTTTCCTAGTACTGAAAGAGTTATGGAAGAAAATTCTGTACAAGGCATGAACAGGCTTAAAATATTCAGTTAACATGAACAAAATTGTGGTCCAGGAGGGATGTACATGTATTATAATTACAGTGTATTAGTCCCTGGTTAGTACAAATTATTTAACATAAACTATGTTTCTGTCCCTTGGACCTCATGTTAGCAAGGTTTTACTGTAAATGATCATTATAAATTAAAATTACAGACAACCAGGTTGTAATGTGCTCATCTAGGGGCATGTATTGTTTACATTGCTTTCAGAGGAAAAGTGAGTTGAAACGACACAGCATGAACGAATATTGAGTTCTTTGCTTTTATTCGTTGAATCGCCAGTTATCGCAAACATACATTCATGCTTCCTCGTGCTCGACTTGCTTGGCTGAATCTAGCGACCTGGACGGACTTCCCACACACTACAGGAATTTATCAGCGCCTCTCGAACCATCCATCTATACTTCATGGACTCTGATATCTGACATTACGACGTATGGAAAAACATTCAGTCCTCCTATTGAAATATAACGTTCACTTGACAAATCATTTATTCTTCTCAGGCGTTCATTCACGCGTCCTCTCTCAGTCAGGGCAGAACTTCAACTGTCTTACTTCAGTCTCTCGGTTCACGTCTTCCGTTCACGTCTCATGCTTTTCTTGTGTCTCTCACTTTGTTTACCATGAGACACACGAGACTCACTTCTCCCGTTTTTCTCTTCTCTCACGGGTCCTCCGACCTTTTTCTCCCCATTGGGAACTCTCTGGGGTTTCCCCGGGAATTCACAACATTACACAGGTAGTGTGGAGTTGCATGATCAAACAGTTTAAATACCAGTTGTAGGACACAGTAAGCTAATGATGACAATAATTGTGATAACACCAAAACATTCATATAATTATCAAGCAAACTGTGTGCACACAAGATAAAATGAAACAAAAAGACTTACCACATCTTCTTCCAAAAACTCTGGCCTGATGAAATCTGGTGCTTCGTAAAGTTCTTCTTCTGAATCTGACAGCATTGCTGAGCAAATAAATAAAACAGAATAGAAAAATATTACAAATCATGCGCTACAGGACCCCAAAAAAGTTTCAGTATAAGTACTATAAGCACCTGACCTAGTGATTATTCCTGAAAGTAAGATAAGCATACAAAGGAGTAAAGGACCCTTTTCTACATCATTAGGCATATTGGGCATATGGTAGTCTCATGTTTTTCAGACCAATGGGCACTCTGTAGGTGGTTAACATGTCAGCCAGCTTAACTTCCCAGGACATTACCCACTTATGGCTGGGTCAAACTGGCAGCCAAGCTAACTTTAAAAAAAAATCAAACTCGCTGTGGATTTGAAAGTACAACCTTTAAATCTCATGCAGATATAACAGAACAGTTAAAGCAGTCAGTCCTACAGTTAATAAGTGTTACATTACTATTGTGTTATTAGTACTACAATTCATAATTACAATAAATTATGGAAATTTAATTTTAAACAAACCTCAGGTTTCTTTCTTCAGCTGTCTCATTTGAGCTTTTGAAAATAAAAAGTCAAAGCCAAAAGCAAAAGTTCGACTTGACCAAAGTCAGGCACAAGAGGCTCAAATGATTCTTATTTCCTTGATTTCTATTACACAAATCATCATCATCAGGTGCCTTGCCGACTGGCCAATAGCACAAATTTGGGCTCTCCTCTACTACAGCGGCATTATGGCGGCAAAATACCCTAACAGGGCCTAAGTCCTATAAAAAATCTGGACTTGTTAGACTTCCTGCCGAGGAACAAATCATGGCAAAACTAGGATCGGCTCTGAATGAAACAAATGCTCTAACAGGGTCTAAGCGATATGTTAATTGTGGACCTGTTACTGTGACTATCCCCAACGCCGCTAGGCACGGTGTGGTATGGGGGGGGGGGTGTTTAAATAGATGGCTGGGACTCACAAGCAGCAGCTATCGCATCTCCTGCAACTTCCTGAAATTTATTTGCTTGTGAGTCCTAGTTATCTAGTTTAGATCCCCATCCGTGCCGTGCGTAGCGGCACGGTGGATACTGTCGGCGATGAGTTTAACCGCATTTTGCGCATGCCAAAAAGTGTAAGGACAACAACAACGCTGATCTACGTCGGAGTGCGTGGTCTTCCCGCCATGTCGCTATTATCGTCTGTAATGTTGTGTGTCTCGAAACTGTCAATGGTCACTACTATCGTCTGCTAGTATCGTCTGAACATCAAAGAAGATTGGCTAATAAACAGCACCCTTTTACAGAAGCTGAAATATTTTAGTCATATCAAGCGCCACGACGGATTGGAAAAAATTATAGCAGAAGGCACGGTACTAGGAAGGAGGGGCAGAGGCCGACCGACACGAAGATGGGCACAGGATATAAGTGACTCCTTGAGTGTGAAAGTTTATGATGAGGGAGAACTGGCAAGAGACCCGAGTTTATTTCAGGCAGACTGTGATGAGAGCGATCTACAAAAGACCTGCTCCATGATGATGATAAGTATCGTCTGCTGAAACGCTCGAAATTGTCAACGGTCGCTATTATCTCCGCATTGTTACGTCTCTTGAAATTGTCAAATAATCCTAGTTTTGTCGCGATTTGTTCGTCGCATGATGTTTGCATTTTACACACGACTGAGGCCCGGGTATTTTTGTTTTTGTTTTTTGGCCGGGGTAGAAGTTCGGAGGAGAGCCCAAATTTGTTACACAAAAAGTGCTAAATAACAGATGCTGCAGTAGGCTGGGAGACTAGACTTATCATATACTTCAGTAACAATTTGCTTGGAGAAAATAATTACATTAGTTTGTCGGTTTCGGGTTATGTCCGATGTGTAACGAAGATGATCTACAAAATGAACAATGAATGAACTGTTTTCAAAACCGCTCCAATGTTTTGCTTTCGTTTTAAACCGGAAACACTGACACTCCGTGCAGAATAACTGAATGGCGATCACTCTTCTCACATGTGACGTAAATGTCTCTTTAAAATAAACAGGCACTGGCTGTCGGTCCGAAGGTGACGGGTTCGAATCAAACTGCAGTCAAAGTGATTGTTTTTTTTTTTTTAATGACTTTGGTTCCCAGTTCGACGCAGCCTAAAATGGGTATTAGGTACAGTTATGGTAAGTAAAGGCGGCCCGGATAATGTTGACTACATCATCAATCGAATGAATACATAAATCAAGAAAGAAGTGATATCAATGCACTTCGGACATTCCGACAGGTGCTCTGTCCCCTTCTCCAGTAGCCAACAAAGAGTTGACATGCTAACAGTAATTAAAAAAAAAACGGCCCCTGCACTAACGAAGTCAGAAAATGTTAAATTAAGAATCCACATCATAGAACTCATGACACTCCCATAAGCGCTCAGTCCCCGTCTTCAGAAGCAGACAAAAAGTTCTAATTCCTGTGGTACAAGTAACTGTCTAATTGTATATCTGTCCCGCCTTTCCCTTGAGTGTTGAGAATCGGCCAGATCCCTTGGTAACTCCTCGCAGCGCCATTCTCCTAAAACATTAATGATCTATTTGCGCTTCCACACTGTTAACTCCTCCCAGAGGGCCCTCACAACATCCAGCTTGTCATATATCATTTCACCACCAAAGTGGTGCAGAACCGGCAAGTCTAAATGCCTTCTCATTTCCTAACACACCGGCATTACCTGGAAGGAATATCCAAAGGATAAGGCTCTGCACGGAGCATACCTGTCTCAGCCTTTTCCAACATACTCTGTGAGTCAGTTACAATCATGGCATGTTTGTACAGCTGATTCTCAAGCCAGCGGAATGCAGCTGTGACTGCCTCCACCTCCATTCTCAAACTAGATGTTGTGATATCATATGTCAGGTTTTGCTGCACCAAGCTTTTGCTATGAACGCTCATGCACTTCGTCTGCCTCTCATCACAGAGCCATCTGTATATAAAATAATATTACTTGGGCGGGAATTGTTCTGAATCATTTGTTGAATTTTAGATTCTGCAGCGCCAGCTGGCCTGTCCCTGCACTGGCGACCCTAAGTGATAAGAACCCTACACAAGTCTGAAACTTGCTTAGACATTCTGACTCACTCCTCACCTCGCACAAAGTTATCAAGCCTGCCCACAAGTCTAAATGTGTCTTCAGCTTGCGCCATCCAAGACCTTCCTCTTTTCAGCCTGTGGTCCATAACTCTACCCAGGGCATCATGCAGCTACTCCGAGATATGACTTTGCCTGCATAACTTTGAGCCTATCTGCAATAGTAGTCAGTTCTACTTCTTCTTTGCGTTCACCGGCTGTAAACTCCATCGGAACGTTCTGGTTGTTTGTCCACTTCTGGACTGCAGTCCTCCTGTTCCAGATCCTGAGTTTTGCATGTGCATCCTTTGACAGATCTGACTAATTTGAATGTAGACTAATGGTTCCTTGCCTATCAGGCAGATGCACTCCGACTTCGAAGGAAGCTCCCAATTAGTCGACTCTTACGACATGCTGTTGGGTAGGCAGTGGGGCTAGTCTTCTTCTTCTTCTTTCGTTCGCCTGAAATAAGTTGTCTTATTCAGCAATTTTGTATCTTTTATAAATGTCACTGTCGTTGTTAGATCATTCAGTGGTCCATAGCGTTTACGTTCCACTGTTGTTCTTTCCGGCCAAAAGAGTACATGCTCTGTTGTCTGGGGCATCATTCCTCATGTGCACATGGCTGATACGCCTATCTTGAATTCTGTGTACACATGGTTACATAATCGGCTGTGCCCTGTTCTGAGGCGGATGATGATGACTTGTTCTGATCTGTCCAAAATAAAATATTCGTCTTGTGCTGGGGCTGGTGGTTTCCTAATCGATTTAATTATCCTTTTATTCTGGTGGTATGCGACAGATACATCCGGCTGCACTTTTGTTGCACATTTTCCTGCCAGTTGATCAGCTTTCTCATTTCCAGGTACTCCACAATGGGACAGTATCCATTGCATTACGACTCTTCGATGAAGGCTGAGTTGTGTCAGCAGTGTTTGCAATTCTGGTAGCTTCCTAGACTGGAGTGCTGCAAGTACGAATTTTGCATCTGTCAGCATTACCACATACTGTGAGCCAAGATTGGTATTTAGCAGTTTCACTGTTGCTATCTTGATATTCTTAGGTTCTGCATCATAGTTGTGGCAGTACTTCCCGGTTGGTACGCTGTTCTTGTGGGTATTCTTTATCAATAAAACTGAGGGTGTCCATTCTACGTTGTATACTATCTTGCTCTTTCTTGTCAAATATTTCTTTCACATTTGTCTGGATGTGTACTGTTTTTTTGCATTTTTCTGTCCATTGGGTTTGTTCTTGAATACTTTCAAGTGGACAATCAATTTCTGGAAGGTCAGTTGTTTGTCTACATATTCTTTTTTGCTTGGTGTATAAAGCTGCTTCTTTTAAACCGTCCCAAGGCTAGGTTCTGAAATATATTTTTCACGGGGTAAATCTGGCATACTAAGGAACTTTTCAGCTTGTATTTGCAGTTTTGTATCTCTGCGTTCTCTCAGTGGCTGTGTTTTCCCAGCTTTCTCCATTTCTAATATAGGGGTTGATTTCATCCCTCCTGTGATGACTCTGAGCGCTTGATTTTTTACTTTGTCAAACTCCTTTAGTGTGGTACTAGATGCTGAACACCATACAGTTGACCCATATTCCAAGTGTGGTTGTATGCTCTGCTTGTATACTTTATTGAGTATTCTCCAAATGGCTCCCCATGTGATTTCACTTAGTTTTATTAGTATGGCTGTCTTCCTCCTGGCTTTTGTTGCTGCCTTGTTGATATGTTTTCTCCGTGTCAACCTGTCATCAAATGTGACTCCGAGGTAAGTGGGCTCTTTGTCATCTCTTATGGCAATTCCGTTTATTTTGTTGATGCCTGTTTTTTGCTTTTGGGGACACACCATCAATTCGCCCATGCCTCAAGTGCATATGTAGCCCGCTGTAGTGTTCTTATGGCTATCGTTGCATGTTCATTGGTGCACAATAGTACCAGGTCGTCGGCATACATTGCCATTTTGATTCTATTTGGTATCTCAGCAACCAGGTCGTTCATGAAAAAGAGGGAAAGTGGGTCTAGTCTTGTTTTCCCTATAATAGGACCCCGAAGAAGGCAGTTCAAGTATATATCGCATAGATACTACTGGGGTATCTCTTGTACATCCCAGAATTACCTACATGGCTTTTTTCCGTATGCGTTCAAGTTTAATCAGCTGGCTCTTTGATAAGGAAAGCATTCCAAGTCCATAATCTATCACCGACAGAACCACATGCTGAAACATTGTGAACAGCATTCTTTGTTCCATGTCAATTGAGAGCACTGAGTCCTTTTTGGATTTTCACCGCAACTGCCTCCATATGATCCCTGAAGGACAAGCTTCTATCGAAAATGATACTCAGGTACACCAGTCTGCTTTCTCTTTTGATGTTATTGTTATTAATTAAATCAGAAAAAGACTTGCTTTAGCAATGCAGAGGCTAAACAACATGACGAACCTATGGCCGAACTTGGAAGTAAGTTGAAGCAAAAAATGTTAAGATCGTGCATCTTTTCCATGGCAACTTATGTACGTGAGTCATGGACTAACACCCAGTCTTTGAAGAAGAAAATCGGAGCGTTTGAACTAAAATGCTACAAAAAGGTTCTTAAAATACCATGGAATAGGACTAAAGAAAAAAAAAAAAAACGTCGATATCCTGCATGACTTGAACACTGAGGATAACTGGTTCGTTAACAGCATCCTGTCCCGCGATTTAGGATATTTTGGACATGTCAAGTGCGATGGCAGTCTGGAGAAAACGATGATGCAGTTTCTGGAAAACGAGGCAAGGGCCGACAACGGCGAATGTGGATACAAGATATGGAAGATGCACCGGTTGTGAAGGCTCAAATGTCTAGAGAATTTGCTAGAAAAAGAGAGACCTTCAGGCGCACCATAAAGAGATCCACATTCTGTAGAGGACTTGCTGACTGATGATGATCCAGGCAGACCTACGAACCCTTGGAGTCACCGACTAGAAAGAGAGGGCTAGTCACATAGATCAATGGAGGCGGGTGATATCTGCAGCAGTTAACCTCAACAAGAATCGATCGACCGATCTCCCCCTGGCTGCCACCTAAAGGTTTACCATACCATCCCGAGGTTTAAAAACATCTCAATCTGGGTGATAGACCAACAAGGCAGACCATCGGATCTCCCTTAAACTTCAGAGAAAGCAATATTTAGGAGATCCGTAACGGCGACACCAGCCAGACTAAACCTGCAGTACTGTGCGGGTAAGGGCCCCAAGAAGAAGACTGCAAAACTGCAGGTTACTTTGGTGCCCCAGTATAACCGTGCTATATAGATATTGTGAATTGTGATAGAGACAAAACGAGACAGAGGCCAACCTTCGCGAAAGTGGATACAGGACATTGAAGCTGCACTGGCCATGAAAGCTGGAGAATTGGCTTGAGAGAAACTTTCAGGCGTCGCTTAGTGCACTATAGCCTGGCATATACCACAGTTTGAGAATGAATGTGGAGTCAGTCACCGCTGCCTTCCTCTAGATTGAGAATCAACCGCACACACATGCAGTAATTGTAACTGACTTACTGAGTTTGTTGACAAAGGTGGAGAGAGGTATGTTCCGTGCAGTGGCAGGCATCGAGTCAGCGGTCCCAGGTAGTTAGCCTCCTTCGGATATTTACTCCAGGTGATGTTGATGTGTTGGCAAACGAGAAGGCAGATAGACTGGCCGGTACTGCACCACTTGGCAGTAAATTGATGTATGACAACTGACTGACTGACTTTCTACCCCACCAGGACATCACACAAGCGATAAACACCCGATGACACAATGTGCCCACCATGTGGGTGAGGATCACCGTGGAGAGGTCCAAGAAACCGCGTTCAGCCTTTAGGCCATATTTATGGCTAGGCGTTATTGCGGCTCCTGGCAAAAATCAGAGTAGGGCTTCAAATAACGAAAAATGTCATATTTAAAAGGACGAGAATAACGATAATAGCAAGATGTGTGACAAGCTAGATATTGTGAGTGCCCTTTGGGAGCGAGTGGACGATCGGGAGATACAAAAAGGAGTTACTAGGGGATCTGACTGACGCTAAACAATCAAGAGAATGGCTAGAAGGATGTACACTCAGATAGTTCTTGGTACCATAGAACTTCGAACTCTTCGCTTGCTATGGAAGATGGAAAGGGAAAGCTTACAGGGAATGCCCCGAGTTCTATGATGTTGATTCCTTATTCAACATTCAATTTCAGGCGTGCCGTGAAGAGCGATGCTCTGTAAAAAAAAAAAAAAAAAGGTGAAACTCGAGATTCCGCGATTTATAGCTGTTCGATTCACATCCCTAAGATATACATCCTATAAAATGTAAATGTTGAGGGGAAACATTATGCAAACATTTATGGGCCTATTAGAATCCCTTATAAAGGGAGAGAACTATTGTTCGAGGAGGAGAATTCTGGGAAGACGGTATCGAGGACAACAATGTAAACTTCCTGCACCTTGTTGTGTTTTGTTGGCGGCTGGAACCCAACATCTCATCACCTCCTGCGCGATATGTCACTGGTCGTCAAGAATATGGACGATCTAGAACAAATTGATGAAACCGAGCTCGAGGAATTGTATTCATGGGTTGATAAAGTGCCACTTTCTCGCCCTAAACGAAATATTGCGAGAGATTTTTCAGACGGAGGTAAATAAATTAAAAATAATTGAATTAGTAATAAGGTAATGGGCTCTCCTTGCAATAACGGTCGCTAGTTGGACGGCGACGGCTGCTTAGTCGAAGTTCAGTCTTCTGTCTGCAGTGCAGTTACGGATTGGAAAAGAGGGAACGACACAAATGACATAATTAGTTAGGGTTTGGGTTAGGGTTAGTCACATCCGTGGCCACTAAGTCTTGCGTCGCAAGAACTCACTTTGTTTTGTTATTCGTGCCTTGTCCACTCCGTAATTGCACTGCAGCCAGGGGACTGAACTCCGACTAAGCGGCCGTCACCATCCAAGTAGCGACCGTTATTGCAAGGAGAACCTGGTAATGATTATTTATTAGTACTAATTTATTGAAGTTGTTTATTGTAGTGGTTGTAAATAGATAGAACACGCATAAAGAGAACAAACCAGTTTTGTTTTAAATACGTTTTATTATCCCAAAACATTTCTTAAATTTTTTTCTAGCAGCATCAAAAACCAAATCAGTACAGTAGTTGAGTAGTCGTATAGTAGTATAGTATGATAGTATGCCTTTGTCATACACGCATAATTTACTTTGTACGATGATATTGTACTAGTACTAGTACTGAATGCACTGATTTCGTTGAGAATTGTGAAATAATGTAGATAGTTTGGTAGTACATGTAAAAATGTTTAGGGCCAGCACTTTGGTTGTTCTTCATTGGCTAACTAAAACAAGAACAATCTCAAACGTGTAGCATCTTCCTCAACAGTATTTAACAAACATAAAAGCACTAGATACAATGTGTGTTTTGTGTTAACTCAGTCTGCATATTTTTTTTCTTTTCAATGTTGTGCCAGTGCACATACTTCATTCTCTGACTGACCGCACTATAGAAGACCTGATCATTTAAAAAAATTCGGCAAGACAGCCTTCATCTGCAATCAGCTATATAAGACACTAAATCTGCTAGTGTTATCTGTTTCTGTTTCTTTGTTTTCCACTGAAAGGGTGGTTAGGATGTTGGGCTCTCCTTGCAACTACGGCCACATATTGGGGGAGTACGCCGGAGTTCAGTCCCCTGGCCGCATTGCAATTACGGAGTGGAGAAGAGGGAAGGAAACAAATGACGTAATTAGTGTGTGTTGGCGATAGACAGCGTAAGCAATAGACAGCGTGCAGTGCACTGCTGTCATCATAGGGTTAGGGTTGGGGTTGGGTACAGTGCACTGCTGTCGGTCTGCCAGCCATGTCGACCTCACTGTGTTGTGTGATTCGTTCCTTCTCCATTCCGTAGTTGCAATGCGGCTAGGGGACTGAACTCCGGCGTACTCCCCCAATATGTGGCCGTAGTTGCAAGGAGAACCGGATGTTGTTTACAGCTAGGCTTTGATATCTGCACTTTTTGGCCCAAGACATATGATTTCAGCGAATCCCTAATAATAAGTCACTTAATACAACATGCTTGTTAAGGGGCATTGAGTCTGTTTCCCCCCACCCCCTCTCCTTTTTTTTCTCCCCACCAGAACCCACTCAAATATGCTAACGTTATGAAATGTTGGTATATCTCCTTGTGTTATCAGTATGGGACACATAGTTGTGCTAGTATCTTGTATACATTATTATCATAGGCCAGGTTTGAAGGCATGGGCACTTATGTCTTTTCACAGATAGTATTCTGGATAAGTTCTGTTGGTGATTAGTGAAATTCTCTCATCCCATAATATTAGATCATCCAGCATAATCTGTTCAGTCTACTTCTCCCACTGCTCTTTCCCATCATCACAGTGTTATTCTATGCTTACCTTCTCATCTTTCTTTTATTACATTTTTCAGTCAGGACTGATTAGGGCCCCTCTTCACCATTACAATGGGGTGTCCAGGTAACAGACACTGGTCTGGCTAATCAGGGAAGGATTATTTGTGGTGTTCACTGTGACAAAACCTGCCAGAACCACAAACTGTACACTCCATAATGGTGGCAAATAAGGGTCATTACACTGCCCATCTGGGAATCAAATTCAGAATGAACAAGCTGCTTCTTTAGTGGGTTGGAATGAAGTATTTACCAAGTCTCAGATTTTCAGTTTGAATAATTGACTGAGGTTCAAAGCAGAAACCACAACTAGAAGAAGATTCTTTATTTGTGTAAAACAAATATTTAGTATATCAGGTTGCAAGCAGATTAACAGAGAAAATTTAAAGTTGCTAAATAAAATTTGGCATTTTAGAAATCAGTCTGTTGATCCCTTGTCAACTTCTCTGCCTCATGTATTATCTTACTAAAGGTGTTTTTAAAAAACTGTAGACATATTTACAAGAAACTCAAGTTTGGGGATTCAGAACTTTGCCCATGTAGACAGGCACCACAGAATACTGAACATGTGCTATAGACATGGTTTCTACATGCAGTGAAGAGATCTCAGGTTTGGCCGATTGGCATGCCAGTGGAAACCTGGCAGCATGGAACAGTGGAAGACATGTGTCGTGCCACAGACTTTACAGAAGCCTTGGCCTTCTCATCTGAAAACCACTAACAGAGAGAATGAAAGAAAGAAGAGAAAAGAAACATGCGGTGTCCACCTTTGTGCTAGACAACCAATGCCTCTTGTCATATAAACTAACCCTTTCTGCACTGAACTCTCTATAATCCTGTAGTGTCTAATATATCCAGAGTATTTACATTTGTAGTGATTAGTGATCATCGTCACAGCACTCTGGACAGCTCCATATGTGCTCTGATCTCCAGCTTAAGTGCTCAACAAGTGTAAAATGACTGATGACACCTATTCTGTGTTGATTAATCAGACTTCTTGTTCCTTAGTGAAATGTTCATTTCTTGCACCTCCAAGTTGCACCGTCATGTCCATCAACCTAGAATTTAATTGTTAACACATGATACTGTTTGTGCACCAGTGTGTTTTCAATGATTACATCTTGTTGTAAGTTAGTATTCTTCTTTGTTATCTGTGTGATTATAAGAATTCATTTGTAGCATTTAATTTCAAAATGTGAATTTTCATGTATAGATCTTGCAAAATTGTCCATGATTCACATTAAAATGTTCCTTAGAAAAGACACATCCACAAATGTAAATTTTTTAAAACTGATATTATCATCTTTACTAAAACCTTGCATTAAGAAACCACATAACATTTGGTACTTTTCCCAGTTATGATTGCAGAATTGGTTAAGCACTTCCTGCCACATATTGTTTCTTTACATAACTACACGCCTGCTGCTTCCACAAACATGAAACTTGATAATTGGCGGCAGCTGAACAGGTATAGGAAGCTGAGCATGTTTTCAAAGCTGTTTGCTTACATATAATACAGTTTTGCATAGACGTTGACTGTATGTAATTTATCTATTACATAACATTCCCTTTTATTAACATTTCAGAATTTTTAAAAAATGTGCATGTTGTTTAAACATTTTTTAGACTTTTATACTTAAATTGATCAGAATAAGACAAAAGTGCCACTTTAAAATAAATTTTGTGTGAATATATTTGTGTTGAAAATCAGGTCAGTTATTATTATTATTATTATTATTATTATTATTATTATTCTTATTAGTGTTATCCCTAACTTTTAAATAGCTCGGTTAGTATGTCCAAGTTTATCTTTTAAAATAATTTAACATTTCTTCATCACTGACTCTTTTACCACTTCGGGAGTTGACGGGAGAAATAAATATTAACCATAATATTAGGGTTTGGTTTATGTGCAGTATTATGTTTATATAACATATTATTATTATTGTCATATCAGTTCATCTGAATCAATGAAAGTAGTACATATTCTTCTTATTCTTCAGCATTCCGAGCCCTTGAGGTTCATTGCTGCAGATTTCACTTGCCTCCATTTATCTCTCTGGTTGGCCTTCTCTTTCCAGTTGATGACACCAAGTGTTTGCATGTCTGATTGGATATTATCTCTCCATCATCTTCTTGGTCTGCCTCGTAGTCTACGACTATTCATCTCCCTCGTGTATACAGTTTTTACTTCTCTGTCATCTGACATTCTTTCAATATGCCCCAACCATTTCAGTCTATTAGCTCTCATGATGCCAGTGATCAGTGATGATTTAAACATAATATGAATTTCGTTGTTGCTTCTCACTCTCCATTCACCGCTATTTGCATCTTTTATGGGTCCAAAGATTCGTCGTAAGATTCTGTTTTCGAAAACCTTTAGTACGTATTGGGTTGTTTAAACATAAGTGTCTTTAAAGTGTTCATAATTTTGAATTAGATTTGAAAACAAATTATTCAAATTTTACCGTTTTGCACAGGCCAATTTTGTGCAAAGAAAACATGAACAATTGAAGAAGAAAAAAGATGAAAACTCCTAATATTTTCTATAACTGAAAACTAGAATTTAAAAAACCATTATAGCAGGAAAGACTAAGTAAAGGTAAAGGACCCTTTTCCATGCCTTTAGGTATATAGGGCTAGACCTATATTTTTATAGACCAATCGGCACAAGATGGGTGATGTGGCCGCCTTCACTTCCCAGGACTGCAACCTGTTCCCACTCAAGGCTGAGTCGACCTGGGGGTTAATGTCATTTTTGAAAAAAGTCTGGCTCCGCACGAAAGAGAGCAAGCAGGTAAAGGTATGTTTGTTTATTACCAGAACTGTATTGTTTTGGTTTAACCCTGTCATCCTGTAATGCTCACCAAAAAATAAAACGGTCAAGACCCTTTTGGAACTCCCTAAAATTCCTTTAAAAACCAACAATTTTACACTGGTCACTAATAAATTGTTTACAAATGTATTTACTTTTTTTTTTTTACACCAACATAGAAGCATTAAATGGAACACATTCCGTGTTCTAAAAACAATACTCATCAAGTGACTCATGCCATGAAGTTATGACCTCTGTAACTGAGGCTACGGGATTTTAGGAAGTCAGCTTGGCTCTTTAAAAGCCATTTGGTTCAGAAAGGAAACCCCCTAAATAGAATTTTCACATCCTGACTTAAAAAATGCAGAGCGGGCCTGAACTGAGCCACTAACATAAAGTATTCTAGTAAAGTCGGAAAAGTGACTTTTGAGGGGAATTGGGCCAAAATTAAAGTGATGGTTTTGTGATTTATTAGTGTGACAGAGTTAACACTATGTAATTTTCACACACAATTTGTTTTTGCTGAGTTATAAAAATATTTTGTGTGTGTGTGCACATGCTCGTGAATGCATGTGTGTGTGTGTATATAAATATATATATATATATATATATATATATATATATATATATATATATATATATATATATATATATATATATATATATATATATATATATATATGTTTTCTGTAATTTTACCTGTTTACCCTTTGAGTGCTGATTTGGTGATGCTACAGGTACTTTTATCTCAAATATAACCACACATTGTCTTTCCTCTTTCTAGTTCACATATGCTAGAACTTTACTTGTATATGAATGACTAAATGACTACCTAAATTCTAGTTTAAAAAACTTAATATTTAATTTAATTCATGTATTGCAATTTCATGATTTTTATACATTTAATTAGTAGAAGACATTTTCTTATGTTTTGTTGATTCTTTATTATAGTCAGTATAGTTTGGTAAAGAGAACCATAATTTTGTTGAAAAAAAAAAAGAAACTATCCATGAGCTATGTTTAGGGCAGGGTTATTCAGCTTAATTTACTCAGGGGCAAAAATATGGGAAATGAGAATCTTCCTGGGCCAGAGGCTCAAGTCGCAGTGTGGAAAGATCATTTTACAGTACAGTTGACAAGATCAGCAGGCCACTTGCTAGACTCTGTGGGCCAGAGTTAGCTTGTGATAGATTAGATAGTTCTGTTTTAGGGGATTCTGGGAAGGAAGAAATACTGACCTAGTTAATGACTTCCATATGGCAAATTCACACTGCCATGCTTGTCAACTGTATCAGAAATGATTAGAAATGGATATTCTTATCTTTCATAAAGTGAAGGTGTCTTCTTTTTGTTTTCTGCTACCTTGTTTTTGTCAGTAATTTCTTTTTTAATTTATTCATTATTATCAGTAGTTACTACTATTTCTGTTGCCTCAAGGTTTCTCAAGTTATTTCAAAATAACCATGACACTTGACTTCTGACATTTGATAAAAACTTTGGAAACATCTGTTTTCAGTTCTTGTAGCAGAAGTGATAAAACATTTCCTGCCCAAAATGATTGACATCCACAACTATACCCCAGGCAGTTCCACACCCCAGAAAATGCAAAACTGGTTTCTTATGAACAGGTGACCCACAATGTCTGTGTTTAGAATCAGTAATTGTGATGTAAAGGTTTTTCTGTTAATTCAAGAGCTAACTAGGTGTGTTTTTATATGTTTAGATATGTCAAGTAGCTGATCAAATCAGTGAACACAAAGGTTGATACAAATACATGTTAGTATTCTGACGACTCAAACAGTCAAATTTATTTTAAATTTGTAGACACAAACAATAGATTGATAATTTATTGCCTGGCTTATTTCGCCTTATCTCACAAGGTGCATACTACAGTAACAGTTGATTAAACTGAAGCAAATGAAACTTATTTTAGTCAGATACTAATGCAAAAATAAGAAACAAATGTTAGAAAAAAAAAAAAAAAAAAAATGCTATTGTCTTGCACATCATCATCATCATTATCATCATCAACCACTTTTGCTTAAGTGTTGCGGTGAGGAATAATTTATGATCCAATGCATACTGGCTGCCACTGGCTATTGTCAGTCATGTTGTGAAGGTGTTGAGTGTCTTTAATGTTGTAGATCCATATTTCTGTGGCTGTCTTGCTCTTGTAGCCGATCTTCTGAGATGTAGTGCTTGTGATGGTATTTAATCTTGCTGCATTCCAACGAGATGGTCAAATTACCTGATCTGCTGTTTCTCGATGAATCTAGTACAAGGTATCTTTCCCACAATGTGTCTGATAGTATCATTATTCACTTGATCTCGGATGGTCAGGTGGTGGCTATTCTCAGGCATCTAAACTGGCAAGTTGTGATTTTGTGTACATGGGCTTTTATGGGCAAATACTAGCATATAACTTTTGAAGGCCCAGACAAACATCTCTTCATCTCTAAACTATTATTGGTTGAATTTAGCTGAGTTGAATTAGGAACTGACTTACCACTCAGGAAATTTCCATATGCACTCTATCTCCATCTTCGGCAGCTAGCACAGAGTTCCATTTCCGGTGGTAACACTAGCTGTATGATTGTTTGATATCTTGCCTTTTCCCTGAGTATTGTTGGCTAAATCCTCTTAATCAATCCCTGCTTCACCATTCTATACTTGTCATGATTATCTGTTTGGGCCTCGGCACTGTACATTCGCTCCCAAAGGGCCTTTGCAATGTGTATGTATATATATATATATATATTTAAAAGCCCTGCAATCATTCTCATGTCCTTATATTGTGCTGGTTGTTTTAAAAAGTTATGAAAGAAGTATTTAATGGATAAACACATCTGGCATCTTAAAATGTTCAGAAAAGTTTAAGCCTGTGTCTGACCTTGTTTACCCACGAGGATTAAAACATCCAGCACCTTAAAGAGGTGATAACTCTATACATGATTCACCCAGCCTCTAGGAAATGGGTACCAGAGTTGACACTCTGGGGTAAATGGAGGAACGTCGCTGTAGCTACAGAGTTACATGCGAACGGCGACACAGGCAGACAATCCTTATCATCTGTGCGTACTGGTGGCAGTGCGCTTATGGTTTATAACCATGTGCAATGACGCTGGTTCACATCTTCCGACTTTACCTTTACCTTTATGATTCATAATATATGGGAGAATACTGAATATCATCTAGACATAACCACAGCTACAAAATACCATTAGCTGTTTGTTTTTTCTTATCATTTGTACACTCCTAATATTACCTTTGAATAATAAGGGTGTATGCAATACTTTGAACAATTTATTGTCTGACACTAGTAGGTTCAGCTCATAAACTCGTAGGTTCATATTTTGTACAGATAGGTTCACCTTTTTCGCCAGTTAAAAGAGTTAGTTGCAAATCCTTCACAGGACGCTGCAGAACCAGCCTGGGCATTTTGTTTTTTGTTTTGGGTTTTGGCTGTTTGTAGTTTTATAGGCAATTTTACGTTCAGTAGTTTGCCATTGCTTCTGAATGATTAGCTCTCAATACAATTGTCAGTACCAATGCAAGGAGGTCTGCTATCTAACTGCCTGCAGATAGGATCGTTCCTAAAACAGTGATGCTGACTGTTCACCAGTAGGCTCATCTTATATGTGAAGGTCATCTTAAACATCTGTAGCTTCATACCTTATACCACCTGGTTCATTTTTTTTGTATCAGTCAAATATTCTTATATAAAAGTTTTTCTTAAACAGTGTGAAAGCTGTCTTATCATAAACGCCAGTTAGTGAATCTTATATACCTGTGGGTTCATCTTATACACCCGCTGCCTCAAGTAATTCAGCTATGCTAGTTTTTAATCTATCTATATATATGTGTGTGTGTGTGTGTGTGTGTGTGTGTGTATATATATATATATATCCCTGTGTGGGTTCCGGGGTCCCATTGTGGGGGAAAAAGGATATACTCACTGCCTCCCTAACAAGCATGTTGTAAGAGTCAACTAATTGGGGGCTTCCTTCAGAGTCCGAAGGGCATCTGCCTGAGAGGCGAGGAACCATCAGTCTGCATCAGTTAATTCAGATTTGTTAAATGGATGTGCACACTAAACTCAGTTTCTGGAACAAGACCAAAGTCTAGAGGTGGACAAACAACCATAACTTTCTACCGGAGTTTACAGAGGGTGAACTTAAAGAAGAAGAAAATATATATATGAGTATATATATATTTATATATATATATATATGTGGCGCGGTATATATGTATATATATATATATATATATATAAGGAGATATCCGTATATATATATATATATATATATATATATATATATATATATGTACACACAAGACATGCACACACATACACTCTGATTTGACTAGCAGTAAGTGGTTTCCTTTAATAAAAAAATAATTGGCTGTTGCTTTCTTCACTTGCACATTTATAATCAGCTAGTATTATTTATTTATGCATTATCTGTAATCTTTAAATAAAAATAACAAATGATTTATGGAATGTATAAATAATGTCTTGCTAACAAGCTATTTGTAACAAAGATAACAAAGTATCCATACAGATCATGTGTAAGTTTTCTCGGCAATTATTTATCTACTGTTGCGTACTGATTTGGGAGAGTTGTAATATTGTGGGAAGGGACAAATTGTATGATAGTTATATCCGGAGGTTCAAGGGTATGTCCCATAACTGGTGTCAGTATTGGCCCAAGTGGTGAGGGGGAGTCAATGTTGGCACCAGTGAGAAGTGTATTGGCACGGGAGGGACATGAACGCCTGAGAAAATAGCTGCGTGGGCTCACTGCGGGGGCTGACAGGCATGGCTAACATGATGCACGGAAGAAGTATGAACTACGTGCTAGTGTGATTCTCATGTAAGCCTCAGCCACCCACATGAGAGTGATTCTCGTGTAGTCTGAGAACACCCACATGAGAGTGATTCTCGTGTAGTCTGAGAACACCCACATGAGCGTGATTCTCGTGTAGCTGAGAACATTTTTTTGTTAAAACCAGTTTGTAATCTAGAAGCCAAGGTCATTCGTAGAAATCTGGGTCTGTGAGAATTTGAATGTGGAGTTCCCTGTCTGGGTTCTGGGAGTACATTTTTTGATGGTGGGGGGGGGGGGGGGGGGGTTCAATAGGCCCACTGCTTCCCTAACAGGCATGTCATAAAAAGTGACTTATGGGTGTTTTCTTATGTCTGCATACAAATAAGACGGATCCGCAAAATGTTTTTGCACGCAAAACTCAAATTCTGGAACAATACCAAAGTCCAGAAGTAGACGACCATTCATAACTTTCTGCCAGAGTTTACAGAATGCTAAGAAGAAGAGGAAGAAAAATCTGTAGTCACTGGATTAGGATGTAGACTAAGAATGATTCAACATATTTGTGAGGACATAAAATTCGATAACATTTGTTTAGGAAAAAAGATCAAGAAGTTCAATGTATACTTTTTTCCCAATAGAGTTTCTGAATATAACAACTGATTGGGGCAGAAAGAGTTAAAAGAAATCAGTTTCCTGGAAAAATATGTTTGTTGTGTTTAATGTTTATATATCTTAATGTGCCTGAAATAAATCTTACATTGGTAAATATTTTAGCACATATAGCTTTTTAGAGAAAATAATTATTTTAAAAGTATGTTAATTAACATAATGCCATTGTAATGTCAGCCATACAAATTTAAATATAGAGACACACATAAACATGGAAGCCTAGATTTACAACACAGAAACATAGAAATGTACAGAAACACAAAGAAGTAAAGACAAACATAGAAATGCACAGAAACATAGATTAGTGTTTAGTAAGAACTGTCTTCATAGCTTTCCAGACAGATCCATAAGTGCCCTGAACTCTTTTTCAGTGGCTCCACAAGTGTAAAACAGCAGACCATGCTTTTTTGTGTCGATTATTCAAACATCTTCTGAACTTAGATGTTCATGTCCCGCTGCTTCAGGTCACACTCCTATATCCACCAGCTAGAACAAGAATACTGAGTCCTATTTGTTGCCGTGATCTTCTTCACAATTTCTCTCTTACAAGGCATTAATGGCATCACTCCTGTCCAGTGCTGGGTCAATCATAGTAGCCGCCTTGTCTGCCAGATAATCTGCACGCTCATTACTTCTAACACTTGCATAGCTTGACACAAAGACAAAGGTTTGGTGAGTTTTTCGCACTAAATGTAAAGTGAGAATCCATTCTCACCTGATGAAACCTGTATGGATTGTCTTAAGCATATTCATTAAGTCACTCAGTATGCATGCATAGCACCACAAACATACATAAACACAGAATAACACTAACTCATTCACACACACACACCAAAACACATAGAAACACAATCAAAATGTACACATACAGAAACACAAATGAAGGTATATGTATGTATAATCACACATGAACATAACCATAGAAGGACATACAGATACATATATTTTTGCTGGAAATGATTTAATAAGAGTAAGAGTGACATTTATATATTCATAGTGCTTACTTATGTATACATATATAGACATGTATTTATAAATATATAGAAATATATTTAGATATATACATACGTATAATCACCCATGAACATACAAGGACATACAGATACATACATTTTTGCTGGAAATTGTTTAATAATAAACTTTCAGAGTGTTGTTTTTTATTTAATTGCATGAATATTCAATTGTACAGAAAGGTGTTTTCCAAGCTGAACTTTCAACTGACAGAAGATCTGATCCGAGAGTTGTGTCTCGGGAAAGCCGGGCTCATTGAACGCTTCCTCATGCACCTTAGAGCAAAGATTGAGAAAGCAAACTGGGATATGCAAAAGGATGCAGGTGACAGGAAAGACGTTGCTGAGAAAGTTACCAAATCATCTCAGAGGCTCTACACAAATCCCAAGGGCACTAAAGCAAATTTTAATGATAAACCTGAAGCAGATCAAGACATAAGTAAGTAAATATGCTTTCTTCAATGTCCTTCATCAATAGCTATCCAAAGGAAAGACATTTTTGGAGTATCAATTGCAGGGCTCATATTGTTATGTAGAACCTGTGTTGTTATATGTATGTGCAACATGGACAGTTAGGAAACAAGCTGAAAAACATTTACTCGTGGCAGAGATGGAAGGAAAGAAAAACAGATGAAGCAGCAAAACAGAAGGAAATCGTAAACTTATTAGAACATGGACAGTCTATGTATTTTAGACATATGAGAAGGTATGGTCTTGAGAAATTAGTAACAACTGTCAAGATTGATGGAAAGGGAGCAAGAGGAAGGCAAAGAATTAAATACCTGAATACCCTGGCAGATGGATGGGGCGAAACAAATTCATTGATCTGATCGGTGATTCTGGCAAATGTGTGAGATGACAAAACATGACAACCTTTGCTTACCAGCATGGCACTTGCTGATGATGATTATTATTGGGCCTTGAAACCTGCAGAATTCCAGGGATATCATCTTAGGTCTTCAAGCTTATAAAGAACCCCCGGGCGGCTGAAAAAGGATCAAGTTTGGAATTTTTGTTGGACAACTGGAATTGGGAATTGGAATTTAATTTTTTTGAATACATGCAATTTTCAGCAGTTTGTCTACTGTGGTTATTTTAAATTATTGTTGTCATTGAGGTAAACTGAGAGTGCAATCTGTTGATCATTTCAAGTCTATCTTTTATGCATTTGCTGTGTACGCAGTGAGAGTTTATAGTACTTGGGCTTACAATTAAATAAGGTCTGGGAAATGATAGACTTAGCACCTTTTTTTTTAAAACTTTTGTCAGGCAGAGAAAAAAAGGACTTTCAGAACATGCAGAATTTGTGAAGAATTTTCACTCATAGTCAGACAAGTGTAGCAAGTAGATTTTGTGTTAATAAAGAAATGGAAGAATCCAGTATAGCTGGAAGAACTCTGGTTTCACAAAGGATGATTGTTGATAATATCAGAAATTTGGGTGAAATAGAAAACATTGAAATTACATGAAAGATGATTATTGATCTGGACAGACAGACGGAAAATATTTAATAACACACAAAAGAAAGCAGTTAAGAAAACAAATTTGGTATGAAAACAAACTTGACTCTTTGAGTCCCAGGGGGTTTAACATCAGAAGCCCAAGGGGTTGTCAAAAGAGATGTAAAATGGGCACATCTTGCGTTTATTGCGCCTCTAGGTAGGAACCTTTGAACGTATGAAGCGTTCTTTGGGACTCAAAGAGTTAAAACACTGAAAAGAAGAAAACTTTTTTTTAAAATAACATGCTAAAAATATGACTGCTGCTGCTGTTGATAAAAATGCTTAGCAGGCAGAAAAAACGCAATATCTCCTGCATTCTTCTGCCAAATAATTTGTTACTTTTAGTTACTCTGTTAATTGTTAAGACACTTTTAACTTTTACTCTTCTTGGTTCCAGTTGGTACTTTAAATATTTTGGGTGGAATATGAGACTAGACTTATATTTCTCAGTTTGCACTTGTTGGGTAATGTGGTCACCATAACACCGGCTACTTTTATATCCTAGACAGTACTTATTTTAGACTATGTTGACCTGGGAGTGTAGGTCAGTTTTGAAAACTAATTAAACTATAAACAAATTCAAACCTAAAATCTTATGGTCAGCAGGTGAACATCCAGCATCCAACTACTACACAACAGCAGCTCCATAACACAGTGTTTCCCAAAATTTTTTCAGGCGCGGCACCTTTTTCCAATTTTTTTTTCACGGTGCCCTAACCTAAGTAATAGTACGACTATTCTCATGTAAGAGATGAAAAAAATCAAACTTGTTAATCTTTGAATATTTTGTTGCGCCCCTGTGAAGAGGTAGTCTCCCCGTGGCGCACACAGTTTGGGAATCACTGCCCTAACATATAGTGAAGACATTATTGTTTTTTGTCTGGTATTTATTTTATTGTTGTTGTCATCTGCAGTTTCCCCTGGCCGACTTAAACAGCAGCTTAATCAAGTTGCTGTACGGGGGTAGGTATTTTTTTTTCTATCTGAAAACATTGGACAAGAGACATCATAATTTCTGCTCTTTATCACCAGTTGGCACATAAATCTTTACCAGGTCATATCAGACCATATCATTGTTTGCCATCTCCTGCAGTGCTCTCCACATTTACCTAAACCTAGAATAGATTTATATAAAACAAGTTTAGCGTACTCCGCTGCTCATTTGTGGAACCAACTTCCACTAGACCTGAAAAATTCTAAAAGTCCCTATTCATTTAACCGTAAACTTTTTCAATTCATACTTACAAGCGATTATATGCCACCTTGAATGTAATGTAACCCATATAGCCTTATCAATTTATTATTAAACAAGGTGTGTATGATATGTATGTATGTGTAGGCATGTTTGTATACATATGTTTATGTATGTAATGTATGCATGCATGTATGTGTGTGTAAGTGATTGGGTGAGCATGTGTATGTGGGTGTATGTATGCACGCGCAGGTTTTTGCATGCACTTTACAACTCATGCTTTTGTGTTCTTTTAAAATATTCATAATATGCATATGATCATATGATCATAACATGCTTTATTAGTAAAATACACTGCTGTGCGAAAGATGGTTGACTGGAAGGGCTGAATGTAAGATGGGCCTGCGTGCCCAATTTGTGATCCTTTGAAAATAAAGTTCGTTCGTTCGTTCGTTCCACGACTTTCCTTTTATTAATTATCTCTACCTCAGTACACTTCTCCGTGCATTTAGTTTTTAATCCTCAGCATTTACAAGGGTTAGATTTCTACAGTGAACAGTTTAAAAAAGGTCATACTTCTGTCTTTCAGAGAGTGGTATGAGAGTTGCACCAGAGAAGAGGCTGGGGCTTCATCAAGTAATATTCCCAGTTAGCGGTGGATAAATTGCTGCCAACCGTCACTGTGGAGATCATACACTTTATATATTTTTTGTATTTATGAATTGTTTGGTTTCTCTTCTTGATAATTACCCTGTGAATTCCATTTAGGAAGCATTCTAGTTTAATCATTATTAATTTTCTCAAAATCTGTGCTATTCAGTGTCAGCATCTTTCCTCACATTTTGATTTGAAAAGAAATTTAGTAGTGAAGAAAAATAGTAGATGTTTACATCTCCATCACTTTTTAACATATCAAACTTCTGGGCTGTGATTAGATTTCATTGTTTTGTCTGGGTTTTGTTTATTTGTTTGTTTCATTAATGTTCCTTTTTTTAAGGTCTTGATTTACATTTTCTTCTCTAGAAATGTAAAGGGGAGATCTGATGAACCAGTTCCTAGGGCACTCTATGAAGAGAAAGAACAGGAATGTTTGTCTAAAGAAGAAACTATACAAGTAGGTGTTTTTCTTTCATACTGATTTATATAGTCAGTAAAATACCTCATTTTTGTTAATGGTATTGTTCTCTTAACACTTAGTTTTGAGGCTTAGAAGTGTCTTAGAAGTTAATAAATACATTAAAAAAATTTATGATCTTTAAGTACTAAGGTTGGATTACCACAGTAGAAGGTTTATTAAAAAAAAAACCATGTTTTCTTGTTTTTGGGGATCTGGTATGAGAGTTGCACAGTGAAATAGATTGGGACCTCCCACACAATATTCTCAGTGTTAGCAGCGGCTCACTGTAGCCAGCCTTCTTTTTGGACATGGAAAGGGCACACACACACACACACACCGCACGCACACATGCGCATGCATGCACCCACCCGCCCACCAACCACACCCACCCCCCACACACCCTCACCCCCCACCCACACACACATGCATGCACGCACACACACACACACACACACACCATAACACATACACAACATGCAGTGTGGTGTGCCCATATATATATATTTATATATATATATATATATATATATATATATATATATATATTATAAATTTATCTGCAATAAAACTTCATTACGTGTGAGATAATAAGCTGCAGAAAGGTTAGTGGGGGCTGAATGAAAACCGACTTAATTAGAAATTAAAAAGAAAACATACACAAATGGTATATTGCGCAATACATCGCTTGGCATATTTCACTGTATGTGATCAAGTGCATTACTACAGGTGTGATGTATTGTTTGTGTCATAATTATTTAAATTCATAATACGAATTAAAAAAATGTTTTGAATCAGAAATGAAAAGCCCTAACTTCATGTGTTGATGTAATAATAAGGCAATAAATGAATTGATTTGGAAAGTTTGTGAAAATTAAACCTGATAAATTACTTTGAAAAATCATACAATTTGAACTGGTTATTTATACGTAATTAGAAGGTCATGCAAATAATGGATGGATAATCACAAAGCTGCTCTAAACAGTGATGGCTGTAATGCAATCACAACAACACATGTGGCTTTAAAATGCAATCTTTGGCTCCTAACAACCTTAACTAGCAAGTTTGCTATAGGAAAGAATACATCATATACCTGAGACTTTACAATAGACAATCAAATATCACCTATCTCACAGTAACCAAAATGAATAAAAAAATATGGCGGACTGCAGTGGTTCTGTACCCTGCATGGTGGTGTGCCAGTGCACAAACTGGTCAAGACTTATCTAATCCTCTCTGTGGCCATCCTAGCTTCCCAACCTGAAGTTAAGATTTATCTACACCTCTCTGAGGTCATCCTAGCCTCCCAACCTGAAGTTAAGACTTATCTACACCTCTCTGTGGTCATCCTAGCCTCCCAACCTGAAGTTAAGACTTATCTACACCTCTCTGTGGTCATCCTAGCCTCCCAACCTGAAGTTAAGACTTATCTACACCTCTCTGTGGCCATCCTTGCTTTCCAACCTGGGGTCAAGACTTATTTACACCTCTCTGTGGTCATCCTAGTTTCCCAACCTGAAGTTAAGACTTATCTACACCTCTCTGTGGCATTCCTAGCTTCCCAACCTGGGGTCAAGACTTATCTACACCTCTCTGTGGCATCCTAGCTTTCCAACCTGAAGTTAAGACTTATCTACACCTCTCTGTGGTCATCCTAGTTTCCCAACCTGAAGTTAAGACTTATCTACACCTTTGTGTGGTCATCCTAGCTTCCCAACCTGGTAATTAAAATAATAATAAGTAAAGATCCCTATTCACGTCTTTAGGTGTATCGGGTATATAGGAAGAGTGCCAATATTTTTTACAGACATCAGCACTGTGTGGGTAATGTGGTCAACATTACGCCGACCATCTTTACTTCCCCAGGACAGCCATCCTAGTACCCATTTTAGGTTGGGTCGACCTGTGACTCCCCATACCATGATAAAAATCCACGCAGCCAGCAGTGGGTTTTGATTGCGGTATGTTGGAATTACGAGTCTGACTCGCAACGCCTGAGCCATGGATGCCGCTTCCCGACCTGGGGTCAAGACTTATCTCCACTTCTTTGTGGTCATCCTAGCTTCCCAACCTGGGGGGCAAGACTTATCTACACTTCTTTGTGGTCATCCTAGCTTCCTAACCTGAAGTAAGACTTATCTACACCTTTCTGTGGTCATCCTAACTTCTCAGCCTTCAGTCAAGACTTATCTACAACTCTCTGTGGTCATCCTAGCTTCCCAACCTCTCTGTTGCCATCCTAGCTTTCCAACCTGGGGTCAAGACTTATCTACACCGCTCTGTGGTCATCCTAACTTCTCAGCCTGCAGTCAAGACTTATCTACACTTCTTTGTGGTCATCCTAACTTCCCAACCTAGGGCCTGTCCAGTGTAGATGGAATCAATGTTTCCTTTGAAGTCGGAGTACATCTGCCTGAAAGATGAAGAACCAACAAGCAGCATACAATTCACCGTATCTGTAAAATGAAAGTGCATGCAGAACTTATGTTCTGTAATGAGGCTACAGATCAGAAGATTCAGAACTTTTCTCTGGAGTTTACACTGAATGTGAACAAACAACAGGAAGAGAAACATTGACTGCAATCAGGTGCTTATAAAAAAACTAAGCAGATAAAACACAGAATAAGACTAGGGAGCTCAGTCAAAGGAAAGTAAGGAAAGGAAGTTTGAGCATGTACACACTCATACCCTTTCCATTTTGTATGATGACTAATTCTCGATGCACCCATTCCATTTTCTGTCTTTTACACCTTTTACTTCGTCACACACTGATTAGAAACCCCTCTGTCCAACTCTTCATGCTCATTGATAGGATTTCACTAATGCCTCCTGGCTGGTCTTTATAGAGAGATACCTGTTTCCTTTCTTTTCTTTATAGAGTGGCCAGGTGAGAATCACACACATTATATCAATTTGTTGTTTATTGTCATTTTCTTTTATTGTTTACAAATATCTTAGCACTGTAAATCAGATATTTCAGTCATTATTTTGTGTGTGTTGTGTTTCTTATCTGTTTGCAGATGAAGGCTTATCACCTCAGTGCCCTTAGTTTGTTAATTGTAATCAGGTCCTTTGTGTCTTTGTAATTAAAAATTGTAATCGGTTCTGTAAAGAAGATATATTCTTTATGTTTTTCCGGTGTTTAAAAAAAAATGAAAAAACATTATTTGTTCACAGATACTGCAAGCTAAAGTACGCAGACTTGAACATCTCCTTCAGCTGAAAGACCTCAGAATAGAAGATCTTCAGAACAAGCTTGAGACAGCCAAACCACTAGCTAGAGGCATGAGATAATTCATCATATTAATAACTCATTAACTCTTTTGGTACCAGCCTGTAAATACTTTAGCTCTGTATATTCAAAAGTTCTAGTTTAGAGCAGCTAATGTGGACTCCAAAATATTAACTCTGTTGCTCGTAAAAATCTTTACAAAATTTTCCTTTTTCAAAATTGTGTTAAAAAGAACATATCAATCTAATTCTCGGAAACTCTGCCCTCACAAACTAGAGGAAGAGAAGAAAAAGCAAAAGAAATTTTAAGTCATGTAAGCTTTTAGAAAAAATCCAGGGAACTGAAACCTATAATCACTGAGCAGAAATGCAAATCTGCTAGCTATAAAAAGATATAATTTTCCATATTTGTTAATGTTTTTGCATAAAGATTTTGTGTGCATTAGATATAAAGGGAAATAATTGCTACATACAAATGAAGCAAAGAAATAACAACTTCCCTTACCTTTTGACCGAAAAAAAAAAAAAAGAGGCTTTTGTTGGCACAGCCAGAGAGATAGCAAAGTAACTTCATATTAAGTTTATAATGACTTTACAGTGACCAAGAAAAATTATATATTGAAAAATTAGTTTTTGTAGACATTATCTTACACACCAGATCTACATATGATTCAGTTGTTAACCTCTACCAGAGCTGTTACATAGGCATATTGACCACTTCCCAAAGATGTTATATCCTCAAAAACCCTTAAAAGTCAGAAAACCAGCTTTCTCAGGGCAACAGGTTTAAAACTCTAACACTGTGGTGCAGAAGGTGCACAGCTAACAATTTAGATACTGTGGGTTAATGTAACAAGTATCGGTAATAAAAGAGTCTTACATGTCTTCTGCCTTTGGACTAACCAATGAACATATGATTTGCATGGTGCCAAAAGAGTTAAATTTACTCAATCAGTGTCTCAGAAAATTGTTTTCAAATGTGTTTGTAGGAAAGAGATATTGTTCTTAAGCAATAAATATCTCACCTGATTAGTTTAATCTGCTGGGCTCATCTAGTTGATCTGAACTGCTTTGATTTGATTTGATTTTAAATATATGAGCAAGATCGGAACTGTGTAGTATCTTGTTCAGCGATTATCTGTAGTACCTTTGTACAGCCTTGGTAAAGAATACTTGTGTGTTTGAAGTGTAGTAACATTTTTTTAGACACACATTTGCACTTGATACAGATCCTTACCTAATTCTACATTTTCAAAATCAGTATTAGTTGATTATATCATCATCATGATCATCTAGTTGTGCCATTAAATGTCACAAAAGGCTCACAGCTTATTCCTTAATTCAGTTCCAACCCATGCAGTCTTTTCGAGATCATGGATGGAATCCAACCCAGCACCTTTGGTCTCTCTCATCACTATTCATTTTTGGGTTTCTTGGGGACTTCCTCAAGTTTGAATTCCATATATTTCCCGTTTTAGTGCCTGTTTGGTGATTCTCTGCTCGTTGATAATTGACACTACCAGAACTGCTTACTCTCTATACCCCAGTCTACAGCCCACCTTACATTGATCAGTTACACAATCAAAACAGTTTTGTTTTATAAAGTAATTCTGTACCTTACTCTAAACTGCTTAGATACTTTGTATATCAGATAATTTCAGCTATCTGTTTTCCTGCTATATGACAAAATTATTTAATTTTTAATGCTTCTACTTATACACTTGTATGTCCACAATTATGCTCATTTTCTTTAACTATACTTACAATGACAAATTTAGTTTCATTTGTCTCTATTCTTATCCTTATATGATCCAGATATTTTCAGTTATCTGTGCCATTCCTTATACCGCCAATGTATTCTCAGGTTTTTTACTCATTCAGTTCCCACTAACTCTGTCCTACCCTTTTGTGTGTGTTGAAAAAAACTTTCTTATCCTACATGTTATTTTATCTTATGGATTCCAAGGTGTTGAATACTTTAATGCTTTGTGGCTCAGAGCCATAGAAATTTCTTTGGACAGAAGGATTCCAATTAACAGTGTGAAATATGGAATAATCAATTAATATTTAGTGGTTTCTTTTGTGTGTAGCAAACCTGAAGATGAATTTTATCCTAATAATTGTCCAGCATATGATAACTTAGTAAAGATAAGTTACATCAGATTATACAGGAGAACATTTGATGGTTGAATATTTGTAGCTTTTGAAATACATTAATGTGGAGACTCTAATCTGGAATAATATTAATTGTGATATTTCATGGAGAGAAAGTGGAAGTATAATTTCAGGAATAACACCATGTTGTAGATGTTTATTGGACAAGCTGAAATTGCATTTAAATCCATTTCATCAAATTTTTTTTGCATCAGAATGTTGTATGTATTTATTTTGCATTGTTAAGACTATAGTAAGTGTTGTTAAAATATTGATTTATAAACATTATAGATCTTATAGACTAAGTTATGTAGTTCTGTGATTAGCATACTTTAGATTAAAATGATGAGTAATTCAGCATTATTGTTTGTTTGCCAAGACGTTAGTTTGGGTTCAGTCCTTAGCAGACATAGTGGAACAACTCACATTTGTGTCCGCAAAACCCCACTTCTAGCCGTCGCTAGAGATTTCTTGGCCTTCCATTTATGAGCAGTGACTTTTTCCATGAGTTGTACCAATGCAGGATTATTTTTCTGATCTGTTCAACTCTTGAAATCAGTCCAATTTGATCTTCTTCTATATTGATGCTTAAAAGTGTGGTTGGGACCCTGGTTTGGGGTTTACTGCCAAGGGGTGTGATATCTGCGCCTTTCTGACTAACAAATCTGATTTCAGGTCACCCCTAATGAGTTGCCTTTTATAACATACTTGTTTTTGTGCAATGGGTCTATTCTGGTGCCTCGAGAAAACTCTCAGCAAACTTCAGAGCAGAGCAGCAAGCAATTATCGATGCAACCAAAGTGCTTGTGAAAAGAAAAAGAAAAAAAATAGCAAAATGATTTTCCTGCGTGACTACATGTCAGTCCACTCGGCAACTAAACAGACTCTTAGAAAACAAACACATCATTCTGAAGTCGATCCTGGCTCAGTGTGGCATACCAGGAAATTAGGGACAGACTTGCAAAAAATGGAACAAAGAAAAAACAACATGCCCATTTATTGCCATTACGAGATATCAAAATACTCATCAAGGACAAATACAATGAATTGTGGAGAGAAAGAAGCAGCAGTAAACATCCACAAGAGTCCATCAGCAGTCTCAACAAAAAACACTTTACCATCTACAAACAGGACACTGCAGACTCAAGTATCACATGCATGAACTAAAGACTTTACAGTCCCCACAGTGTGCGTGTCAGACAGGACCACAAACACCTGAGCACATCCTGCAGACCTACCCACTCTACCTACAACTTCAAAAAGAAACATGCCTCAAGAGCAAAGTGTGCAGAGCAAGCTATGGGGAACGATGAAGGACCTGCAGCTGACATTCGTGTTCACAGAGACCACCCACCTTTTCCAATCATTTGTTTAATCTATTATTCTTATGTTGCTCAGTCATCACATCAAACCTCATATTTGTCTTTTCTGGCTGATGGCCTTGTTAAGCCCCCGCCTCTTCTACGTGCTTTATGTTAACTACCTGTTTACCTAACATTTCATAAAGTAAATCATTCCATGAGAATGAAGGGAAGTCATGAGCCTGAGGATTTAAGGCTGCCTGGCTAGTGCAGTCGTAATGAACAATGCAGGTTGGGAGTTTTGTTTTCCTCCCCAAACCAAAATATCTCCATTTCTTACTGAGGATCAAACCTGTATCTTCTGCATGTGAGCCTAGTGCTCTAACTATTTGACCATCCTCTCCTCAGTTTGAATAATAAAGTTTATACTTCACAGGTTTAGTTCTTAACTCTTCGAGTCCCAGAGGGTTTAGCATCACAGGCCCAGGGGGTAGTAAAGAAAGTAATAAAATCTGCGCATCATGCATTTATTGGGCTTCTAGGTAGGAACCTATGAAAGTATGATGCGTTCCTTGGGACTCAAAGAGTTAACTGGCAGTGCTTCATGTAGTCTTTTGTTATGTCCTTAAAAATCTGACTGTTTTGGAGTGTATAGCTTCTTGTGCAGTAATGCTGCATTTTTCATAGATCATCTTAGTTTAACTCTTTCAGTCCCAAGAAAAACATCATACGTTAATAGGTTCCTACCTAGAAGCCTAGTGATCGCAAGATGCGTTGTTTTACATCACTCTTCACTGCCCCTTGGGCCTCTGATGCTAAACCTCCTGGATCTGAAAGAACTAAAACATTGTATAGCCTCATGAAATGATAATTGATTGATATGCTACATTCTATAAAAAGTGCTTCCAAAAACTATTGTAGGTGTTTATTCCTTAGTTCTGGCTCTTCTGCTTAGATTCCACTTTGCATATCCCAGTGTATTGTCTTTGCTGCCTTTTTTTATTGGACCTGTAAAGACTTGCCTGCATTTACTTTATCAACTGTTATTCTGCTTTAATTTCATTAATGTTTTTGAATTTTCTTTATCATCTTGACTAGTTCAGCATTATCAATCTGTATTTTTCTTTGTACTGATTGAACATCTTATAACTTCCTGTTTAAATTTCCGGGCCTTAATTTTTTTTTTTTTTCAAACGTGTCATAAAGTAACACTAATAAGGATTGGCTGAAAACAAAATTGTTGAGCCAAAAGGTGCAGGTATGACAGCCTTGCTGTAAACCACAACAGTATGTACCAACCACAGTTTTCAAGACAAGGGAATAAGAAATAGATTTCTTCTAAAAATGTCTGGAAATTCTTATTTGATGTGTTTGTGGTTAATGGTTGCTTTATTTTATTTACCATATGTGTAAATAAAATTGTATATGTATTAGTTTTATATACCATATTATAGATTTTCATGCTGCTCTGATTTAACCAGCTGTGATATCTGAATATTTTATATATTTATGATTATGTACATTGAAATCTTTATCAATATCATTTAGTGAATTATTTATATCAAGCAAAATTGACCATAATAAAGTCTGAAACATAAATCAAAAGTATATAGTATGTTGACAATGTACATGACACAAAGAAAGGTAATAAAATGCAGAAACAATACATAGCCTGTTAAAAAGAAATACATAACATGTAGAAAACTGAGATAACATAACATGAAAAACCTACCTAACATAAGAAAACGTACATAATGTAATTAAAAAAAAATGTGTTCCATAATTTAGATGGACATTAGAAGAATAGTGAATGAATGGTAAAGTGAGTGAATGACGCTCAACCCCACCAGGACCGCACAACCAGCGGTAAACACCCTGTGATACAAAGTGCCACCATCTGGATGAAAATCACCCGGGTACAAGTCCCAGAAACCTCTTTCCACCATTAGCTTATATTAGGGCCACCGAAGACAACCGGTGTGGGGCTTTAAAATAACCACACACAAAACACACACACACGCACGCATGCGCACAAACACACAGAGACACACACACACATACACAGACACACCCAGACACACACACACTCAGAGCATCCAGGTTTATTAAAAAGAGAGCAGTGAATGTGAGAATGACTTAGATTCAACCCACCGAAACATCCACCTAGTGATAAACACCCGGTGACACAAGGTGCCACCATGCGGATGAGGATCACCCGGAGAGAGTTCCCAGAAACCCTGTTCAGCCGTTAGGTTATATTAGGGCCCCCGACTAATTCTGGGGTGGGGCCTTAGAATAATGAAAAATTGCATCCTGTATCACAGCGATCAGAATGCAGCAATAAATATTAGGTAGTTTTACACTAGAACTTTTATTTCAGCAGAATGGTTTTTTGAATGTGTTTAAATAATATTTCCATGTGTGTGTAATGTGTTGATTGCTTTAAATTCATTGTAATTATCATGAAAAAACATATAGTCTGTTGTAGAAATAGTCATGATTTGTTTATTATTCCGTGTGTTTAAAAACTAAATAAATGCGCATCTCACTTGTTTAAAAATAAAAACCACGCTGAGCATGTAGAAAAAAAAGGATCAGACAATGTTTTCTCTAACATGTTTGGAAACAACATTTTAATGCATAGTTTAATGATATGATGTTCGTCTCTAACTCAAGCTCAGTCCAGATGTGGAACAGTTTTATTTTATCCTTTCAGAATTAGAGCTGTAGCTGCATCTATCTCTATTCCCCATGCAGGGTGCTACTTCAAAGTTTGACGACTGCTGCGATAGCAAGAGTCATATCGTGGATGTCTAATCAACAGAGGAAATCCCAGATACTATATACAGCCTCTAATTATGTTTTAATTATGGTATTCACAACGGCTACATTAGGTACTACCCTGGCATTACCTGCCCTCCTAAACTGATTATATTTTCACAATACCTTGTGGCAGTGCATGTGACGTTTAGACTATTTAGAAAAGTGAACACATTAATAATCATTCAGAATTTCACAAGGGACTGCGTGGTCTAAATGTATGGTGTCCGCCTCGAGTGCTAGAGGTCCCAGGTTCAAGCCCTGGTGAAGACTAGGATTTTTTCAAGTGGACTTCTAGTAATTTCCCCAGGTCTCTGGCTAGTAAGACCGGACGCCCGTGTGTATTGTAGCCTAATGGCCCTGTCCGGTAAAATTTGGAGTTAAAAATTACCCAAAACATTTCAGGGTCCTCGCCTGTGCTACGGAGCCCGTGCACTGTGTACCTCGGACTCAGACTTGAGTTAGAAGTAGAACAGAGCATATAAGAGTTACTACCCCTGTGCCATGATGTTGATCCGTTGTTCAAACCTCAAACCAGAATTTCACAATTATAAAGAGCAGGCCAATTAGGCCAAGCTCAGGTTTGATTTCAAAGTATAATATTTATAGAAAACATTCAAATCCCAGCAGCCAATGTAGCGCAGTAGCTAGCGTGTTTGCTGACCAGTTGGCTAGCATGTTTGTCTGCTGACCAGTTGGCTAGCGTGTTTGTCTGCTGACTATTTTGCTTGCGTATTTGTCCACTGACCAGTTGGCTAGCGTGTTTGTCTGCTGACCAGTTGGCTAGCATGTTTGTCTGCTGACTATTTTGCTTGCGTATTTGTCCACTGACCAGTTGGCTAGCGTGTTTGTCTTCTGACCAGTTGGCTAGCATGTTTGTCTGCTGACCAGTTGGCTAGCATGTTTGTCTGCTGACTATTTTGCTTGCGTATTTGTCCACTGACCAGTTGGCTAGCATGTTTCTCTGCTGACTAGTTTGCTAGCGTATTTGTCCACTGACCAGTTGGCTAGTGTGTTTGTCAACTGACCAGTTGTCTAGCGTGTTTGTCCACGGACCAATTTGTTATCATGTTTGTCCACTGATCAGTTGGCTAGCGTGTTTGTCTGTTGATCAAGTGGCTAGCTTGTTTGACTGCTGACCAAGTGGCTAGCTTGTTTGACTGCTGACCAAGTGGCTAACTTGTTTGTCTGCTGACCAAGTGGCTAACTTGTTTGTCTGCTGACCAACTGGCTAACTTGTTTGTCTGCTGACCAAGTGGCTAACTTGTTTGTCTGCTGACCAAGTGGCTAGCTTGTTTGTCTGCTGACCAAGTAGCTAGCTTGTTTGTCTGCTGACCAAGTGGCTAGCTTGTTTGTCTGCTGACCAAGTGGCTAGCTTGTTTGTCTGCTGACCAAGTGGCTAACTTGTTTGTCTGCTGACCAAGTGGCTAACTTGTTTGTCTGCTGACCAAGTGGCTAGCTTGTTTGTCTGCTGACCAAGTAGCTAGCTTGTTTGTCTGCTGACCAAGTGGCTAGCTTGTTTGTCTGCTGACCAAGTGGCTAGCTTGTTTGTCTGCTGACCAAGTGGCTAAAGTGGCTTGTTTGTCTGCTGACCAAGTGGCTAGCTTGTTTGTCTGCTGACCAAGTGGCTAGCTTGTTTGTCTGCTGACCAAGTGGCTAGCTTGTTTGTCTGCTGACCAAGTGGCTAGCTTGTTTGTCTGCTGACCAAGTGGCTAGCTTGTTTGTCTGCTGACCAAGGGGCTAGCTTGTTTGTCTGTTGACCAAGTGGCTAGCTTGTTTGTCTGTTGACCAAGTGGCTAGCTTGTTTGTCTGTTGACCAATTGGCTAGCATGGATGCCTGCTGGCCAGTTGACTTGTGTGTTTGCCTGCTGGCCAGTTGGCTAGGGTGATTGTCTACTGACCACTTTTTTTTATCAGAATCCCCAACCAGGTAATAATCCCTCTCTTGGGACCCCAGGTCGATCTGTGTTAAAAATAAAACCCCAACCCACACAGGACAGCAGCTGAAATATTTTTGTCATATCAAGCGCCACGACCGATTGGAAAAAATTGTAGCAGAAGGCATGGTACCAGGATGGAGAGGCAGGGGCCGACCGACACGAAGATGGGCACAGGAAATAAGTGACTCCTTGAGTGTGAAAGTGCACGAGGCGGGAGAACTGGCGAGAGACCGAGTTTCTTACAGGCAGACTGTGATGAGAGCGACGTTCTGCAAAGGACCTGCTACATTGTGAAAAGTGTATCTCTCATTGAAGGGTGCTTTAGATCGGAGCTTTTCTTCAGGATTGCGCGAGCCATGTAAATCTTGATCCTGTATTTCTTTGCAGGGAAGCTAAGAAGGTATTTATTTTATTGCTGCGCAAGAGGGTTTTCTTGTGCACCCCACAATAATGCGCATGGCTTCGTTGTGTACCTTTTCACGTCAGTCTTTCAGTCTGATGATGGCTGACATTGAGAATGACCAATGCCTATTCGATGGGAGAAAGAACAAGTCCTCCTGAACAGAAATAGAAGAGTCTGTTTAATGAAAAGACGTACCTGCAGTTCTTCTTCTTCATGTTAGTTAGTTGGCTGATAGATTATCATCATCGCACAACGAACTATTAAGTCCATAAATGCTCAGATTTTCTCTTCAGTTTCTCCATCAGCGTGTGGTGTCTTATGACACCAATGCCGTGTTGGTCTACTATTCTTCCCTGGGCCCCTGTATGGCGCTCCTGTCTGGCTTCATCCCTTTCGATGTAGTCTAGACAGTGTTGCAGATTCGCAATCATTAATTGATTTTTAAATCGAGCCGCCTCTCCGAGGGCATACACTATATCAGCCCTGTCCGTTGCGCGTCCGTTTCCCAAGTGAGCATCACTTGCGAGTCTGTCAGCTCGTTCATTACTCTTTTCACCAGAATACCCCGGAAAAAATAGGAAACTGATTTTTGTCAGCCTAGATTTATTCAGGAACTCCACCCACTGTTTACGTGCACAACCCTTCTCCGATCTTCTTGAGCTTATTCATTGAGTCGCCGAGAAAGCATACCCGGCTGAAAGTCTGTGTTTCTAACCAGGTTATTGCTTCCATAGTCGAACTGCTTGTTGTCAAGGCTAGGCACCGCAGTCTTGTTTGACACTTCTCCCTCTGACCTGAGCCGTAAATGGCCACGAGCTCCTAACATTTCGAAAGACAGACCCGTCTGTGTAGATGATCACATCGCGCTCAGAAGAATTCTCCCATAACGAAGCCTGCACTTATGCTCCCACTACTTCTTTTTTTTTCCATGTTCACAAATGTAAAATCCTGAGGAAAGATGTGGTTGTTCGTCCACTTCTGGACTTTGGCCTTATTTAAGAACTTAAGTTTGTGTGAACACACGTTTCACAAATCTGGCTTATGTGTATGCAGACTGTTGATTCCTTTCCTCTCAGGCAGATATACCTCGACTTTGACCTAACACCCATAGTCAGTCAACATTTACAACATGATTGTAAGGTGGCCTTGTCGCCACCGCCACCTTCCCAAGTGGTGTCCCAGAACCGATACGGTGATTTTGTGATTCTAATTAAGTTGTGCAGTATAACCATTAAAACGTATTGTGTCCTCGATGTAAATAAGAGCGGTCTGCAGGTGTTAGCTAATTTGTAACTACTGGTCTAATCCACAAACTCTGTTTCGCACATTTAGTTCCTGTACAAAGTCTAGAAAATATATGTACATTCTTCTTTTTCTTAAATTCCATGCCGTGGGGCGTTGGTAGTCATGTCTATCCACAACCTGTCTCGTGTACTTTTAATCAACTCTTACACGGATGATCCTCCACGCCATGATGTCAGACTGTCCAGAATCTTCTCTCTCGGTCTTCCTCTGCCTCTCTTCCCCTCCAACTTTCCTACTGTCACAATGTACTCCAGTTTTCCCCTTTTTATTACATCACCAAAAATGTAGATTATATCTTTCTGATGTGGGCAATCAGTTCTCTTCGTGAGTTAGTTTCTTTGAAGACATCTTCATTACTCTTCCTATATGTCCTGGGTATTCGCACTATTCGCCTATAAAACCACATCTCTGCAGTTTGCCAAATAATTTTTCAATATTGTACCAACTGTTTCACAATTCGCTTCCGGAAATTATGAATAATTTATATAACTTTTAATAATTCTCTTTCTTGTCTAAATTGACAAAGAAAGATTACATAGAATATTCTTCATTTTATTTAAAATGCTGCTTTTGCTTGAGCTATTCTAAATTTAACTTCGTTAATTCTGTATACTCATCATCATCATCAAGTGCCTTGCCGGCTGGCGTAGGCGTTCATGCGTCGCCACAGATCTCGGTCTTTGGTGTTCTGGATCAATTCCACTGATGATATTCCTCCACGCCACTGTCATAAGCCATCCACCATAATTTCTCTCGGTCTGCCTCTGCTTCTTCTACCAGTGATCTTTCCAGTCGTCACGATATTTTTTCAGTGCTCCTTTTCTCATTACATGACCAAAGAAATGTGTTTGTCTCCTTCTTATTGTTGTATAAAATATTCTACTTTCATTATCCATTTCCAGACATTCAGTGTTGGTTATTCTGGCAGTCCAAGGTACTTTCAACATTCTTCTCAAGAACCGCATCTCAGTAGCCTCCAAACTCTTCTTAATTTGTTTGCGCACATTCCAAGATTCACTACCGTACAACAGAACAGACTCGATAAAACATTTCAATGCTCGCTTTCTGATGTTTATTGAGAGTGATTTATTACATAAAATACTTTTCATTATCATCATCATCTTCTTTTTCTTCTTTTTCTTTTTCTTCTTCTTCCTCCTCCTCCTCTTGTTCACCCGACTGTGAATTCTGGCTGAAAGTCCTGGTTGTTCGTCCTTTCGGACTTTGTGCTTTCACCTGGACCTAAGTTTTGCGTGTACATCCGTTTTACTGGCTTATTTGTGTACAGTTCTCGTTCCCTGCCTCTCCGGCAGATGTACTCCGGCTTCCAGGAATTTCATCTTCTGAAAAGCTGCTTTGCCTGGCCAATTCTGATCTTAATTTCTGCCACACATCGTCTATCTGATGTTTTGAATGTTCCCTAATACTTGAATTTATTTACTTGGTAAAGCATTTTACCTTCTTTTTCTACGTCACATTTTGGAGTTATCTTTTTCTTTGATGTAATCAGTGTTTCCGTTTTCTTGATATACAGGTAGTCCCTTTTTTGCACTCTCTAGTAGAACAATGTCTAAAAGTTGTAGGTCTTCTGCGTTTTCAGCTATTAATACGGTATCATCTGTATAACGAAGGTAGTTTATATTATAACCTCCAACTAGTATTCTTGGTCTATCCATGACCTCTCTCATTATTATTTCACTATAGAGAGAGAAGAGATCCGGTGACAAAACACATCCATGCCTCACTCCTGGCTTTATCTGTTCATAACTACCTACTTCATTTCCCAATTTAACTGCACTTCTTGCTTCCAGTAAATATTTTTTTTAATTACTCTGAGATCTTTTCCATCAATGTTAATATTCTAAAAAAAAAATGTTATTGTGTTCATTTATAGTATTGTATACTGCAAATACGAAACAGATACATCTTCGGCGTTTCTATATTTCGCATTTTAGCCCACGTCTTTAATTAACCAACTCGACTTCAAAGTTTCTGCGAGCCGTCATCTATCACTCGACGCATCAGAGTCTCTTGAAACGTTGAACCCTCCAACTCCTAGACTGCCCAACTGATTGCTTTTGGAATCATTTTGGCCTGTCGATGAAAGGGCCTTTCTGGCGGGGAAGCCGCAGACGCACTTTGCGACATTTGTTCACCTTTAATTATCAGAAGATTGAACAGAGATAAGGTAGTAAAGTGATTGCCGGATCATGGAGGAGACATTCGTTGCAGAGGCGTCACTTGGGGAAAGGGAGGGGGAGGCAAGGGTGATGCCAGAGAGTTGTCTCTAGTTTAAGGGGCTACGAATGATGCCAGCCAGTTTTTTTTCAAAGCAAAAGGATGGAGATAGAGGCAGTCATTGCAGCTGTGATTCGCATAGCTGAAAACAAAGTTACCAGGGGAATTTCTGTCTGATTCTCAGTCAGTACTACTGAAGGTTCAAAATGGACTAATGTGGCATAGATGGATACCAAGCATCGGTACAATAACATTTCAGGGAATCACATGGATATGCAGTAGTGCGAGTGAATGAAAAAGCGCAGTTTTCTGGCTTCAGAAACGTAGCTACGGGAACACTGGTACTGGGCAAGGGATATATTCTGAAGACCAAATATGAACTACTGTTGACAGACGACGCGAGATTAGATGAAATAACATGAGCACGGAGGGACGTATGCGAAGAAGAGTTCTTCATGTGTATAATCAGTGTGCTATGGAAACGGTTAACACCTAAACCTTAAGACATTTGCTGCAGGAGACTGAGTGTCTATGGGTATGCCCGATGCGGTATGACGTCGAATCTTAAATCAGTGATCAGACTAGGTGACAAAACTATTTGATTCATTAATGTTCTATGGAATCATTTACCGGTAATGTGCCAGTTATTGTTCTTTGTTCTTCATTGATGACACGGTCTCTTCGTGTTTTTTCCATCATATTCTTATACATCTAATCTCAGACGCCGTATATACGGCAATAAATATCTGTATTCGCTAGCCATCTCTTGGGCCCACCCCATTAGCTAGCAGCAGGGTATCGATATTCTATCAGTATCGTGAAGGGAGATGACGTGTTGTTGTCGAGTTAATGATTGCGGTAGTCAAAGCCAAAGTCTGTCAGCTAAGATATTAAACTTTGATTACATTTGTAGCCATATGTTGACGGGTATTGAAGACATGGATGATCGGAGCAATTACAGGACAACGGACAACGACGTAATAAACTTAGAGCAAGGTTGATGAAAAAAAAGATAGTGAGGTTCGGGGATGAGGGAGGAGACAAGAGTAATGAGGTGACAGGATCAATTCTATCGGATAAAATATCCCCCAGATACCAAAATTTTAGAGGGGACAAAGGGATTTTTAGTGGATAGAAGCAGTTCACGAAGGTAACTGAACAAATCGAAGTGAACAAGGTAAAGAAGAAAAAAGAGGATAATTATACTGATAATAATAATAATAATAATAATAATAATAATAATAATAATAATAATAATAATAATAATAATAATAATAATAATAATAACCACAACAACAACATAAAAAGAAGAAGAAGAAATACAAAATGAACAGATGTGAAAATCAGAAAGAGATGCAGTGAAAAAGAAGAAAGAAGATGTAAATGGTAACTGAAATATGTTCGTCTTCTTTTTCTCATGGCTCTCAGCCGGTTAGCACTAAATCTTCATATCCTTTCTCATTACGTACCGCCACCACCTTCTCATCGTTTTCAACAGATACACGTCAGACACAAGACAATGACGTGGCAAAGTCCTTATAAGACAGTTCATTCATACATCATGTAGTTTCTGTCTTCCCGTTTAGTAGTTACCACTCTCCTTTGTCATTTATCATTCAGTGTCGCTGTCGTCTCATACTCTCGCATTGCTTTTGTATTAACACAGGTCCCCTATGTTAAATTCTATTTGTCCTCTTTGGTAATTTCTATTTGTCCTCTATGGTAAATTATATTTGTCCTCTATGGTAAATTCTATTTGTCCTCTATGGTAAATTATATCCGTCCACTATAGTTAATTATATTCATCCTCTGTGTAAAATTATATTCGCCCTCTACGGTAAATTCTATTTGTCCCCTATGGTAAATTATATTTGTCCTTTATGGGAAATTATGTCTGTCCTGTATGGAATTCTATTTGTCCCCTATGGTAAACTATATTTGCCCTTTATGGGAAATTATGTCTGTCCTCTATGGAATTCTATTTGTCCCCTATGGTAAATTCTATTTGTCCTCTATGGTAAATAATGTCTGTCCTCTATGGGAAATTATTTTTGTCCTCTATTGAAAACTCGATTCGTCTTCTATTTTAAATTCGATTCGTTTTTCAAAATAAATTCTATTCGTCGTCTTTGGTAAATTATAAACTAATAGAAGATGTCGAGGACAATCTCTAGTACGATACAAAGATGTGTGTAAGCGGGACATGAACAATACAAGTTTTGAGGATGATCCATGGAAAGCAAATGCTTAGGTCTTGTTACATTGGGTAGGGTTGGGGGGGGGGGGGGTTAAGAAAGGAATAAAAATAAAGGAGAAGATGATTGCATACATGTCTAGAGCTCAGCGTCTGAGAAGAAGCGCATCAAATACAAGAGATGACAACGGCTGTCCTGAAATCACATCCTATTATTGTGGAAGACTTTTCTTAACGGGAGCAACTTTGCCAGTCACATCCTGGCCTGTTATCCATGCCTTGATATAACACAATATATAACACTGTTCGACCCAAGACAACTTTAGTTGTCTTCGGCAAACCTCTTTTATTTTTTTAGTTGTCGATTTACAACATGATTATTATGGGAACCTTGAGCCCATTCTTCCTATCCCCTCACCAAATGGACCCACGCAAGCAGACAGGGATCATGTGTTCCATCAATGGTTCTTTCTCCTTAATAGAAACCGAAAATATAATTAGGTTAGTTGCGTATCCTTTACAGGACGTTGCAGAACCAACCCCAACAGCCCCTGGCTGTTGTGTGGTTTTTCTAGGCAAATTTACCTCCAGTAGTTTGCCATTGCTTTCTGGAGGGTCGGCTTTCTTGATACCACTGTCAAAACCAACGCAAGGCGCATGACCCGCAGCTGGGATCGAACCCGGCATCCCGGCAGTACGAAGCGTTCGCATCGACTTAGCCACAGAGCCCACGAAAATATAATTACTGAATAATATTAACTTGCATAAGAAAGAGAAATAGTTATTTTCTGGGTCACATCACTCAGACAACGTTTATCATCAAAGTGCTTACAGGAAACTACTTGACATAACATCGAACAATGATTGTCTTCCAATCAAGCACGCCCACACAAACAAAACTACTTGACATAACAACGAACAATGACTGACTTCCAGTCAGTAATGCCGACACAAAGAAAACTACTTTTTCCTACTTCGAACAATGATTGACTTCTAATCAGGAACGCCGACACAAAGAGAACAGGAATGAGGGTCTTGGTACCCTTACACATTTTTTAGGTGAACAAGCAGGATGGGAGGGGGTGGGGTGGGGGGGGGGGGGGCTCCTAGTGCACAATCCTTGCTTATGTGTTTAACAATAAAAAGAATTATAAAGATTAAATGCTAACTAATGAATAAATATTAAGAGATAGTTTATATTTGTGATATACTTAAACAGAAACGTCGAAACGTTACTTCTTGGGATAATGGTGTAACTAGGGAAGAGGGGGGAGGGGCAGCTTATGTTTCTTACATTTGTTGGGATAACGAGTGGAGCTCAAGACGCCTGAACAATATGACTGCGGTGCCTCACAACTCCATAGAAGACATCAATTGGAGACTAGCAGGCCGCAGCGGGATTTAGCGGTCTTAGAGGTTTCCTCTTCCTCAACAAACAATTTACTTGAAAATTTGTTTGCTTCTGTTAAACTTCCTTGCCATGTTTTAGTCTTTTTATGTTTTCAGCAGGAAATTCTTTGAGAATCAGAAGATAAAATAGTTTGGTAATCTAGTAAGATTGCAATCAGAACAACTACTAGCGCAGATGCTACACATGAAAAGATCTGATGTGAAAGCAAGAGATCGCCCTGTAGATTGATGCCATAAATGGCTTCCATGTCCACATGGAATGACAATATCCATTGCTGCTCGTCAAGCAATGGATCACAAGTTGCTCCTTCCCAGGTCGCTTAACGGTTGAAGTGGAAAGTGAGGATGATGACGATCAACAGTTCCACCAGTCACCCTTATGTTCAAAACCGACCGACAAGGACGCTTAATGATTAAAATTAGGGCTGTACCGAATAGTGATTTTTACTATTCGGCCGAATACGAATAGCTGGACCAACTATTCGGCCGAATACGAATACAAATGTGAATCATCATCATCATCAGGTGCTTTGCCGACTGGTATGGGCGACTATGCCTCGCCACAATATGCGATCTCCTGCATCATGTATTAGTTCGTGTGCTGACACACCTCCATGGGATGCAACAACTGTCAATAATCTTCTGTCGTTGCCTTCCTTTATCCCTCCTTCCACAGATCTTTCAAGTGGTCACATGTTCCATTTTCCCTCATCTTATAACATGGCCGAAAAATGATGACTGTCTCCTTCTGATGTCTGTGAGTAGTTGTCTTCGGGCTCCCACCTCTATCAAAACTTCTTGGCTTTTTTGTTTATTGTTGCTGCTGTCCAGGGTATTTTAAGCATTGTTGTGTAATACCACATCTCTGAGCGCAGCTCGCCTCGGTTCGATGTACGTTCACTAGTCTTCATGTAGTGAGCACTGCCCGACTCAGTTCATTGCTGGTTTACCAGCCTTCTCGTAGTGAGCACCGCTCGCCCCAGTTCGATGTACGTTCACTAGTCTTCTTGTAGTGAACACTGCCCGACCCAGTTCATTGCTGGTTTACCAGCCTTCTCGTAGTGAGCACCGCTCGCCCCAGTTCGATGTTCGTTCACTAGTCTTCTTGTAGTGAACACTGCCCGACCCAGTTCATTGCTGGTTTACCAGCCTTCTTGTAGATAGCACCGCTCGCCCCAGTTCGATGTTCGTTTACTAGTCTTCTTGTAGTGAGCACTGCTCGACCCAGTTCGATGTTCATTCACCAGTCCTCTTGTAGTGAGCACCGCTCGCCTCAGTTCGATGTTCATTCACTTCTCTTCTCGCAGTGAGCACCACTCGCCCCAGTTCGATGTTCGTTCACCAGTCTTCTTGTAGTGAGTACTGCTCGACCCAGTTCATTGCTGGTTTACCAGACTTCTTGTAGTAAGCACCGCTCGCCTCGGTTCGATGTTCGTTCACTATCCAGGGTATTTTAAGCATTGTTCTGTAATATATCTCTGAGGCTTCGAGAAATTGTTTGGCCTGCCTACCGATTGTCCAGGACTTACAGCCATATGTTAAAACTGGATGTATGTAGCAAGCAAGAATTCTTTTTCTAACCTTCAATGACAAAGATATATTGCATAAGATGTTCTTTATTTTATAAAATGCAGTTTTTGCCTGTCCTATTCTGTTTCTTATTTCAGTAATGCATCTTCCATCTGATGTTATCCATGTGCCCAGATACTTAAATGTCCGTACTTGTCCCAAAATAAAACCATTGACTTTTATTACACATTTAGGAGTAATTATTTTCTTTGATACCACCATTACTTCTGTCTTCCCACCATTCACACTAAGGCCTACTCTTCCACTTTCGTGTATAAAATAGATCTAAAAAGAAAACATCCATAATGTCAAATGTATGCTGACATTTTACTTCACAAAATGTAGTACAGAATAGTAAACATTTAAATACATTTCCTGTTTTGCATTCTTCAGTCAGTCAGTCTGTGGTAACTAATACACAGGAGTGAAAGTGAAAGTATTTTTAGTTTTATAACAAGTAACTAAACTTGTAAATTGTCACTGACATCTTAATTAATCCATGAAAGCGGCATTAGCTTTCCACACACACACAAAATAATTCCATGTTGTCAGCATTAAGGCAGCTTCTTGTCTCACTGAAGGTATTTCCAGCTTTACTAAACAGACGTTCACTTGGTATTTTCGTAGTTGGTGCACAGAGATAACGCTGGACAGTAATGACCAAGGTGGGAAATCTTGATATGTTTAATTTCTACCAGTCCAGAAACGGGTGTAAGGTAACCACTATTCGTATTCGACCCGACCGCAACTATTCGGCCGAATACCGAATAGTTATTAGGTCCACTATTCGGCCCCGAAGCGAATATTCGGTATAGCCCTAATTATAATACTACAATTTTCACCAGACCACAAATTTAACGATAATCTTCCTGTCTGTCTGTCAAGTACGCTATCTGTAATGGACAAAGTTGCTGGGGACAACACAATCCATTCTCCCAACACTCGAAAGAGAAACACTGATACTTGAGTGAGATAGTATATTTGCTGGAGATGTCTTCAAACCTGCAAAAATAGTAAGACATTACAGAAACATGAGACTAAAGGCGATTACCGCGTTTTAGAGTGTCTGCCTATACATCTGCTTAAGAGTAAGAGTCAGCCTTCCTATTTTGAAATGTGTTTGTCCTATTAGTTCTGATGGCTACAAACAATTTAGAGGCAATCTTTGACAAATAGCCATCTCACTAAGGCAGGACCCAGCCTCCAGCTAAAAATGCGTCACCAAGTGGCTTTGAGATAGATTATTCCGACGTGCCCATCATGCAGACATAATCCAATTTTTCTAGCCACGAGTCCCTATAACAATCTTTGCCGACACAAATAGTCAGATTTTTACTACATAGAGTTGATTCTAGCCAAACGAAAAACTGGGATCTCTGAGCTGCTTAAACGGCACAATTTTAGCAGATATGGCGAACTTGTACATGTAGGCATTACATTTCGAAAATTAAAATGATGAATTTGGTTTAAAATTTACAGAAACTTTAAAATTAAATCAAGAAATAGCAATTCTTTTTCCTTGCGTTAGGTTGCGAATGCCATTTAAAACATCTAATACAAGTTATCAGTCTTTTATATTTATTCGCTCATACTGTATATTCTACACTGACACATGGCATAATAGTAAAAAGTTCAATGAATTTAACAACATCGTCATCTTTTTCTCTTCTTCTTCTTCTTCTTCTTCTTCTTCTTCTTCTTCTTCTTCTTCTTCTTCTTCTTCTTCTTCTTCTTCTTCTTCTTCTTCTTCTTCTTCTTCTTCTTCTTCTTCTTCTCTTCTTCTTCTTCTTCTTCTTCTTCTTTCTTCTTCTTCTTCTTCTTTCTTCTTCTTCTTCTTCTTCTTCTTCTTCTTCTTCTTCTTCTTCTTCTTCTTCTTCTTCTTCTTCTTCTTCTTCTTCTTCTTCTTCTTCTTCTTCTTCTTCTTCTTCTTCTTCTTCTTCTTCTTCTTCTTCTTCTTCTTCTTCTTCTTCTTCTTCTTCTTTCTTCTTCTTCTTCTTCTTCTTCTTCTTCTTCTTCTTCTTCTTCTTCTTCTTCTTCTTCTTCTTCTTCTTCTTCTTCTTCTTCTTCTTCTTCTTCTTCTTCTTCTTCTTCTTCTTCTTCTTCTTCTTCTTCTTCTTCTTCTTCTTCTTCTTCTTCTTCTTCTTCTTCTTCTTCTTCTTCTTCTTCTTCTTCTTCTTCTTCTTCTTCTTCTTCTTCTTCTTCTTCTTCTTCTTCTTCTTCTTCTTCTTCTTCTTCTTCTTCTTCTTCTTCTTCTTCTTCTTCTTCTTCTTCTTCTTCTTCTTCTTCTTCTTCTTCTTCTTCTTCTTCTTCTTTAAAAGTGTTTATGCATGTTTTAAAATGGAGAACAGAATTACAGTCCCTAAAAACTTATTTGATAAAATACATTGGAAAAAAAAAAGGGGGGGGGGGAGAACCAGCCACAATTACACATATCAGTGAAACAAATTAAAAAATTTTTTTTTTTTAACGTATAAAGTAACGAAAAATAATTGTTTTCTGATAGTGCACATTTTTAGAACAGAAATTTCTCTCATCTGATTAGTGAAACTATCTTTATTTTGCACACCAAATTTAAGTGACAAACACAAAAAGTAGCCAGATTTTTTAACAACGGACAAACATCTCAAGACTCTCAATAGGAATTTCCTCAAATTAACAGCCGCCTAATTCTGTAGTAAGAAGCAAAAGAAGAAGAAGAAGAAGAAGAAGAAAAAGAAGAAGAAGAAGAAGAAGAAGAAGAAGAAGAAGAAGAAGAAGAAGAAGAAGAAGAAGAAGAAGAAGAAGAAAACAGACGATAAAAAAGAGTCCTTCAGACGACAATGAATATAAATTATAACACCGGTAAGCAATAAATCTGTCAAGAAAGTTATACAAATTATGGAATAGTGTCAACAGAGCATTAATCAAACGTCTGTAACATGGCAGCCGTATATATAAGAACTGTTAAATAGCGGTATTGTTTCAGACGAAATTCGGGGCGCTTAAGTCCGAGATTCGAGAAAGTGTTGTAAATGAGAGATTCGATTGAGAAACAGATTACCAAATAAATATGTTATTAGCATTCTGTAACACCGATATAGCAGACACTGCATTACTACGAATACTGCTGCTGTTACTTACTACAACGACTAATAAGGGAACACACAGGTACTTGTGTATAACTTCAACTGCTCCAACTTACTAAGAATAAACAGAATTACATCTACAATACAGTTTGGAAAAAAGACACACTACATCTCTACCCTGTGTGAGGGCGGATCCTGGAGGCAAAGACAATGAGGTGATCATTTATGTAACTTGTGCACTCGTAGTAAAGCAGCTTCGGTGAGTTTAGACTGTCGTATCAAGGTCATTATCATCATCATCATCATCATCATCATCGTCATCATCATATAAAGGCCAGAAAGAGGTCACTAATTTTACTTACTTTATTATGGCTAACTATTTTGTTAGCTTAGGTTTTGGATTATGAACAAACAAAAACACACACAATGAAATTCAGATGGTCAGGCATCACTAAGACAACGTCCATTGTCAAAGTGCCCAAAGGAAAGTACTTGTCATAACATCGAACATTGATTGACTACCAATCAGGAACGCCCAAACAAACATAACAATATAGGCATATTGAAAAAAAAAAAAGTTAGTGAACTAAATTAGGCAGAAAAATTAACTATTTCGGTCACATTAGAAGAGAAATCACTTTTATAAGAACCATTGTGGAGGAAACAGGTGAAGACTATCAACTATGAGGTAGAATGTAACAAAGGCTTAGGGGGAAAAAAAGGGGTTGCGGGGGGGGGGGGGTTGGGTGGGGTCAATGTCATGAGAATGACGAATATCCAAACATCTGAGAAGAAGCATTTTTGAAATATGCGATGCTAACAATGGTACGGGAATCGTATATGTCCAAATTGTGGAAGTTCAACTTGCCAGCCACCCTCGACATCATCCCCTAACTGCCAGACCCCTGTCTCCATATAGTAAAAGCGGTTCTCAACCTGCAAATCACGAACCATTTGGGGGTCCAACGACTTTTCCACAGGGGTCGCCAGAACCATCAGAAAATACGTTTTCACTGAAGTCATGAAGTAGCAAAGGATGTAATTGTATGGTTGGGGGTCACCACAACATGAGAACTGTATTAGAGGGTCACCACAACATGAGAACTGTATTAGAGGGTCACCACAACATGAGAACTGTATTAGAGGGTCACCACAACATGAGAACTGTATTAGAGGGTCACCACAACATGAGAACTGTATTAGAGGGTCACCACAACATGAGAACTGTATTAGAGGGTCACCACAACATGAGAACTGTATTAGAGGGTCACCACAACATGAGAACTGTATTAGAGGGTCACCACAACATGAGAACTGTATTAGAGGGTCACCACAACACGAGAACTGTATTAGAGGGTCACCACAACATGAGAACTGTATTAGAGGGTCACCACAACATGAGAACTGTATTAGAGGGTCACCACAACATGGGAACTGTATTAGAGGGTCACCACAACATGAGAACTGTATTAGAGGGTCACCACAACATGGGAACTGTATTAGAGGGTCACCACAACATGAGAACTGTATTAGAGGGTCACCACAACATGGGAACTGTATTAGAGGGTCACCACAACATGAGAACTGTATTAGAGGGTCACCACAATATGAGAACTGTATTAGAGGGTCACCACAACATGAGAACTGTATTAGAGGGTCACCACAACATGAGAACTGTATTAGAGGGTCACCACAACATGAGAACTGTATTAGAGGGTCACCACAACATGAGAACTGTATTAGAGGGTCACCACAACATGGGAACTGTATTAGAGGGTCACCACAACATGAGAACTGTATTAGAGGGTCACCACAACATGGGAACTGTATTAGAGGGTCACCACAACATGGGAACTGTATTAGAGGGTCACCACAACATGAGAACTGTATTAGAGGGTCACCACAACATGGGAACTGTATTAGAGGGTCACCACAACATGAGAACTGTATTAGAGGGTCACCACAACATGAGAACTGTATTAGAGGGTCACCACAACATGAGAACTGTATTAGAGGGTCACCACAACATGAGAACTGTATTAGAGGGTCACCACAACATGAGAACTGTATTAGAGGGTCACCACAACATGATAACTGTATTAAAGGGTCACCACAACATGAGAACTGTATTAGAGGGTCACCACAACATGAGAACTGTATTAAAGGGTCGCGGCATTAGGAAGGCTGAGAACCACTGATATAGTAGAATAAAACACTATCATCTGGGAAGAAGGAAAGCTGTCAACACGCTATTGTTCCACCCAACAGACACTGAAATGTACTCATTTCAGTGCAGAAGTTAATTGTTCTACAAACTCTCTGGTTATAAACATTTCACATTTGTACTCGTCATACGTCTGACCTCATTTGAGCCCCACGTGATCTCAATTCGAGCATAATTACGTCAGCTGGTCAATGTCATGTGAAAGACGAACATCCGACATAGCATGGTACGGCCATGACTATTGATAGTGTCAGAGATCAATGGCAACCGCTGCTCTCTATGGAAACATCACATGTTGCATTAAGCAGTATTATACATCTATATATATATATATTTCATGTACCAAAAGATAAATATGTTAACAGGAAAGATGACACGTAACAGCACTGGATGTTTAAAATCAAAAGATGGTGACTTAATAATGGGACATAGTAATATAATTAACAGATGGACAGAGTATATAGGGGAATTTTATGATGACAATAGACCAGATGTAGAATTGCAGACCAACAATGATGGTCCACCAATAATGACTGCAGAAGTTGAGGATGCAATACATCATATGAAGAAAGGAAAAGCTCCCGGGCCAGACAACATCTCATTGGAAGAAATCGAAGCACTGGGAGATTTTGGAATTGAAATAATAACTAAACTTTTAAATGATATTTATAATAGTGGGTATATTCCAAATGACCTTTTAAAATCCATATTTATAGCTCTGCCTAAGAAACCAGGCACTATAAAATGTGAAGACCATCGCACAATAAGTCTTATGAGTCACATGACTAAGATTTTACTGAGAATAATTATGAGAAGAATAAGAAACAAAATTAAACCAGAAATCAGCGATGAACAATGTGGATTTGTAGAAGGAAAAGGTACAAACAATGCCATATGCATCCTAAGGACATTGTCAGAAAGAGCTATAGAATTAAAGACTGATTTGTACATATGCTTCATAGACTATACAAAAGCATTTGACTGTGTGAAGCATGAAGAAGTAATCAGACTGTTGGAAAAATTAAACGTTGATGGGAAAGATCTACTAATAATAAAGAATATGTATTGGCAGCAAACAGCAGCTATAAGAATTAACAGCTGTTTAGGTACATTTCAATGCATAAAGAGGGGCGTACGACAAGGATGTGTACTGTCACCTTATTTGTTTTCAATAAACAGTGAATATATAATGAGAGCTTTAATTGGTATGCCCGGCATTGTGGTTGGGGGGGGGGGGGGCACACATATAAACAATTTACCTTATGCTGATGACACAGTCTTGATAGCAACAAGTCAGAAAGAACTACAGGAAATGATAGACACTGTGGTGTTAGAAAATGGAAGAATAGGCCTCAAGTTTGAATAATGGGAAGACAGAAGTAATGGTGGTATCAAAGAAACGAATTATTCGTAAGTGTGTAATTAAAGTTGATGGTGTTATTTTAGGACAAGTACAGAAATTTAAGTATCTGGGCACATGGATAACATCAGATGGAAGATGCATAAGTGAGATAAGAAATAGAATAGGATAGACAAAAACTGCATTTTATAAAATGAAAAACATCTTGTGCAATATATCCGTGTCGTTGAGAGTTAGAAAAAGAATTCTTGCTTGCTACATACATCCAGTTTTAACATATGGCTGTGAATCCTGGACAATCGGTAGGCAGACCAAACAATTTCTGGAGGCCTCGGAGATGTGGTTTTACAGAAGAATGCTTAGAATACCTTGGACAGCCAAAAAGAGCAACCAAGAGGTTTTGAAAGAGGCGGGAGCCCGAAGACAACTTATCACAGACATCAGAAGGAGACAGTCATCATTTTTCGGCTATTTTTTGAGAAAACGAAAATAGAACATGTGACCACTGGAAAGATATGTGGAAGAAGAGATAGAGGAACACAACGAGAGAAGATGCTTGACAGTCTTGTTGCATGGCATGGAGGTGTTTCGGCACACGAACTGATACATGCTGCAGGAGATCGCAGATTATGGAGAGGCATGATCGCCCACGCCAGTCGGCAAGGCACCTGATGATTTGATATATATATATATATATATATATATATATATATATATATAATATATATATATATATATTTATTTACATACACTTGTAGAAGCGGAGGCAGACAAAGATAATAATGGGGATGAATTAAGACAGTGGCATGAAGGAAAACCATCAGTGGAATTTATCCAGAACACCAAAGACCGAGAACTGGATTGCATGAACTCCTACGCCAGCTGGCAAGGCACTTGATGATGTGTATATATGTACACACACACACGCACACACACACATACACACGAAGGATCTTTAAATTCTTACACATGGCTTCCCCCCACCCCACCCCCCCCCCCACCTCCCCCCGTTCGATCGGGGAGTACTCATCAATTCTTAAGAATTAATTGACGTTGCTACAAAGATTTTAAAAAAAAATATCTCAATTGCCCCCGTGGTCGTTTAAATCTAACCACTAAAACCCACACATACGCACACAGACAAACACACACGCACACCAACCTGTCTAAAAGGCTATTGGAATTCCAACAGTGTACATGTTAGTTCTCTTATTGACTTAACTCCACAGAGCGGTCTGGGAAACCCCCAAACCAGCCGGGCTGGAAACTGAGCTGATTCAATCTGAACTTCAAACCGTTTCCCCAGTTGGAAATCAATGCACCCAATACCGCAACACTAACAACAAGCAGCATTACACGACACTTACATGTTGGCCTGAAGCGACTTCTTCGATTGAACAAACAGTGGCTGGAACTTATAACTGGACCCCGTTTTAATATCTATAATTGTTAACGCAAGCTGGACTGCTAAAGTACACTCTCATAGTGGCGTAGACATAAATAAATGTAACTATAATACTCTCTGTGGGTAAAAGTATTTCATTAGCCCGCGCTCTCCATTTCTTATCCCAACAGTGTAGATCTACTCTGAGTTCTTTATTATCATCGGGATAAAAGATCAATACATATTTCATAAGCTGGACTCCTTATGCTAGCTGGTCGGCGATTTCATTAACGGACTCGCTGGCAGTTTACCGTCTTCAGCCAATGTTTTCTGACTATTCAACTTTGGTCGTCGTAGGAGGGAAAACGGGGCCAAAACACTTAGGGGTCTTCTTTCTTCACATTCTTCTTGTGTCGTGGTGACACCAAAGTGATTTTATTTAGGTTCTATAGAAGTCGTTCAGATTTTTAGTGATATAGCTGAATAAACTCAAAGAGATCGTGCGGTTTTAAAAACAAAACCTCCATGTGCTAGTTGGTGTACTGAGTACTCGCTACTCTGGTTTCATAGTTTGTGTGTGTGTAGATCAACAGGTGCATGGTGGGTTCTTCTTTACTCCTCTTCTACCGCTTCGGGTGTCGAGGGAGATATAATGTCCTGCTTTGTGACTGTGTGGCTGCTTTGACCAAAGAGACATTGTGGCACTGGAGAGTTTCTCTTATGTTATCCTTCCATATCGTTCTTGGTCTACCTTTTGCTCTACTACGCTCTCCTCTTTTGGTATATGCCTTGAATGGTATAGCATCAGAAAGCATTCTCTCCAAGTGGGCAAAGCATTTGATTTGCTGCCTTTCTATGTAATTTAGAATTGGTTCTGTGCCGACTTTACCTCGTATGCTTTGTGGGTTGTGTGGTCAAAAGCACCCTTTCATCATCAATATGTAGGTCCTTCAAAGAACGTCGCTCTCGTCAGCACTCCTGAAAGTCTTTCGGTCCCTAATCAGTTCTCCAGCCATATGTGCTTTCATAGCCAATGTATCTTCAATGTCTTGCAACAACAGTGGCAGAGGTCTGCCTCTCCTTGTTTTCTGAAAACCGTACCCTCCATCGCCCTTCTCGCCATGCCACCATGACGTTTGACATGGTCAAAATACTCTCAGCTTTTAAGACAGGATACTGTTTATAAGCCAATTCTCCTCGATGCTGAGATCATGCAGGATGTCGGTGTTTTACTTCTTCTTGTTCCATTGTATTTTAAGAAATTTTATTTAACCTTTCAGTTTAAGAAAAACACAACAGTCTTAAAATATCATGGAACGCGCGCGCGCGCACACACACACACACACACACACACACACACACACACACACACACCAGCAGCCGTTTTTATCCTATAATATTTCCTGGGACCAACTGTAATCGTGGCAGGCTTGGAAACCCAAGTCAAACTGAAAGACCCGCGTTTAGAAAAACATTTATCTACATTACGAAATTTTTTAATTGACCTTGACTCCTAGGTCGACCCAGCCTTGAGTGGTGCTGACCACATTACCCACCAAGTCTGATTGGTCTATAAAATATAGGTGTAGTTCTATATGCCCAATATACCCGAAGACGTGGAAAAAATGCCTTTACTTTATTTTACTCTATTTCGAAATGTATAGTTGCGGATGCCGCATCAAAGCATAGGTCATTCCAAGAATCTGCGGTGAGAACTACGGCAGTTCAAAAATGCGGCTTCCGATGAAGATTAGAGAATGCAATCGACGGACAGAAAAAAACCCGGTTGAAACAGTCATTTAAAAAAAATGCACATTGATTAAATCAATCAGAGATAGACGCAGTCCTATATTTTTCTAATAGATCAATATGGATATAAGGTCAAATGATCAATCAGTCTAAACGCTTCTCGCGCCCACAAACATTTTCTAGGCAAACATTTAGAAAAAGCCCCATCTCCCAGAAAATGTTTAAGGGAGGCTGAGGTGCACCTGAGGTTTACTGCCAATCTCTTTTGATGTTTTTTAATGCCATGACCAGCATTTTTACTGTCGGTCTCCATCACCATTGCCTTTGCCCTCAGTCCATGGCCTTCCAACTAGCCGCCTAGAAAACTACAAATCTATAGCGTCTACATAATTTCTCTGTTATTGTCCATAATTGGCTTCCATACACCCGGAGTGAATCTACTTGGTTTTTTTTTTCTTCATTCTCCCTGTCATTTGCTTTGATATGAGATTACCAAAGGGCCCCTATGAATTCTATGATGCGACGCATCTTTCACTGTTTCGTACAGCTTGATTTAAATGGGAACGTCATCATGCCAAACTTCTGATCTCTCTAATTCATGTAGCTAGCGTGCATGGAGAATCATCAGGTGCCCTGCCGACTGGCGTGGGCGATCATGCCTCTCCATAATCTGCGATCTCCTGCAGCATGTATCAGTTCGTGTGCCGACACACCTCCATGTCATGCAACAAGAGTGTCAAGCATCTTCTCTCGTTGTCTTCCTCTGTCCCTCCTTCCACAGATCTTTCCAGTGGTCACAACATGTTCTATTTTCCCTCTTCTCATAACATGGCCGAAAAATGATGACTGTCTCCTTGTGATGTCTGTGATAAGTTGTCTTCGGGCTCCCGCCTCTTTCAAACCCTCTTGGTTGCTCTTTTTGGCTGTCCAATGAATTCTAAGCATTCTTCTGTAAAACTACATCTCTGAGGCCTCAAGAAATTGTTTGGCCTGCCTACCGATTGTCAAGGATTCACAGCCATATGTTAAAACTGGATGTATGTAGCAAGCAAGAATTCTTTTTCTAACTCTCAATGACACGGATATATTGCACAAGATGATTTTCATTTTATAAAATGCAGTTTTTGCCTGTCTTATTCTGTTTCTTATCTCAGTTATGCATCTTCCATCTGATGTTATCCATGTGCCCAGATACTTTAATTTCTGTACTTGTCCTAAAATAACACCATTGACTTTTATTACACATTTAGGAATAATTCGTTTCTTTAATACCGCCATTACTTCTGTCTTCCCATTATTGAAACTGAGGCCCATTCTTCCACATTCTAACACCACAATGTCCATCATTTCCTGTAGTTCTTTCTGACATGTTGCTATTAAGACTTTGTCAGCAGCATAACGTAAATTGTTTACAGCATGTATCACACTTTGAGTATTCTGCTGTACTTCTTCTCACTGATAAAGTTCTAAATCCCAGTCTTGAATTTCTTGAACATATGGGCGCAGAGTCGGTTGTATCTAGAACGCAACAGTAAGTAAAATAGTATGTTTCTTTTGTGCAAGAAGGTTGATTGGGTCTTTAGGATTGTGTCTTGGATGGAAATGTCCCAACGAGTTCTAACAACACATTCGTATGTGTAACAACAGTAGAAGCAGCCTCAGTAGAAATACTGATTATATGACAAACATACAGTGTACAATATAACCATGTTCAAGTAACAACATGACAACCTAGGACTTTTTGCTAAATCAGTGTTCTTCAACCTTTGACCCACGGAACACCAGGGGTGCCCGGAAATGTAGTCGTGGTAGTCTAAAAATGTCTGCCTCAGCATGAAACGGCTACATTACGGCACTGCAAGGCTGTACAGTGAGTGAGACTTGTTTCGACATCAGTGTTTTTTTTTTTTTTTTAATATGAAAGGTATTTCTTAGCCATTGCAGAAATAGAAACCAAACAGAGAATTCAAAAGAATATTATTGCAGCGCTGTGTATATCAGAAACAGCGCATCTACCACGCACATAGAATTTTCTAACGTCTAAGAGCAATCAGACGTCATTTTAGATGAAATATGTAAGTTTTTGACATTAGATTTAGCCGTCCGTGGGTGTAAGAAAAGTTGAAGTTCTATTGTACAATTTCTATGTAACATAATTATGCTCAAACTATCCTACCTCGCACCCCTCCCATTTTCCCCTCTGTTTTTTTTTTTTTTTATATGACAGGTAATGTTAATTTGAATTACATAATTTCTACTGGAGAGTGGGAATTTTCTGCCAATTTTAATCTCAGCCAGTTTTTATTCTTTTAATATCCATGTTGAATGATTCTTTCGTTTGGCTGCAAAATTAATGTTGAATTGTAACTCAACTTTAATTTCTTTGACTTCGTGTCAAAACCTTCATTAGCTTCGAAATCGACAAGGGACATAAAAGCAGCATGTCTATTTTTGCAATTGAAACCCAGCAGACGATTAAACCGCTGGGGGAAAAAAAAAAACCGTTGCCTAAAAAAAAAATCTATCACTCATTCACGAAGGACACTGTTAATTAAAAAGCAGCGTTACTTTTTTCAACGAAGCATATGAATAGGGGGAGGCTGTTAGATTCAGTTTGGTTTTGGGAAATGAAGGAAATCAATGAAAAAAGTAGAAGGGTAAAGACAACAGAAGTGTACAATTCAATAAATATGATTCAAGGTTTTAAAATGTATGTTGAATAGTGCTTAGTTTATTGGCGACTTTGATTACAGAAATCACGATTATGAAATAGATTATTTGAGGGAAATCAATAAAAGCAGTAGAAGTGTAGAGAAAAAAAAAAAAAAAGCTAAAATTAGTTAAATAAATAGGTTCTATTACTACTATGTTAAACACAGAGTCTTTAATATTTGCTCGGTTACTGGCTAATTGTCCCTTGTGCCGTTAAAGGTCATCTTTTTTGCACATCGGTTATGACGATGAGTGCGCTGATCTTCTCCTTAGTGCGTCTTTTGTTTTTTTTTTAGACTAACAACTCTCATTCTGCTCTGGGTGATGTAAGGAGGGGTGGTTCCCGCGTAGTTTTCTTGTCTCGATGCTCCAGATGGTACACCAAGGGTATGCAGTTTATTCAGTGAAGAAATATTTTTCAAGATATCGAAATCCTCACGTTTACTGTCTCTCTTATAGCACTGATGATTTCACTTCTGTCTATAGATGGCCAATTCTGGATAGTCGCACTGCCAGCCAGTGCATCTGCTCTCTAATTGTCTTTCACATCAGCACATAATGGACATAAATGGAGGTTTTACGAATCGTTGCCTGCTGTATCAGAAGGATCCACTGTTGGCGTATATACCCTACCCTTGATCTTCTGTAGCTTGCTCATCGAGTCGCTCCTTATAGGTGGCATTAATTACTAAACGCATTGCTTCTATAGCTAAATATTCTCCAGTTTTCGTCATAAGACTTGCCTAATCACCGTTCTAGGTGATGTAATCTATCATATTCAGGCTAAAACAGGAGCGCCGAAACTGAGAAATATGTTTGGTGGCCTTCATACAATTTTTGGTACTAGTAACGTTTTCCGCCCAAAAAAACACTGGTTTGTCTTTCATTAGTGCTTGCTGCCCTTTCACACGCGCTAGTCTATATTACAGGGGTGTCACGCTGTCTTGTCTTCGATGCTCTCACCGGTGATGTCGCATGTTCTATATTACACTATGGGACTGCTTTTAACGACCCCCAGAAAATCTAGAACTGACCCTAACCTTATCCTTCCTACCCCGCAGCTTCAGCCTACGTCCCACGAAAGACTGCAAACTACGTCGCGTGGTTTGAATTAAATTCAAGTTGAACTTTAAGTCCAAGAAGTCTATAATATAATAATAATAATATGTTGCCGGCCGCTCACATTGCATATATTATAGCCTTTTCGAACTAAAAGTTCAACATGAATTTGAACACCCCCCCCCCTCCCCCCCCCCAATGTTATCCAATAAAAATTACGAATAGAGTATTTTAAAAAAAATAAGTCAGAAATACATCCAAGAGAAACTTTATTACAAAATATGAAGAAAAAAAGAAGCGAAATGGGACATTGTAAAATAGGAAATTGGGGGAGGGGAAAGAACCCAAGTTGGAAAAGGGGAAAGTATGAGAGAAAAAAAAACGGAAAATAAACTAAGAGAAGAAGGAAATGTGTGGAATTCGAAAATAAATGAGGAGAGAAAAAAGAAATGGGAAACAAATAACTGAAAAATTGAAAGAAACCAAAGAACGACACACGGAAATAAATAAAAAACGGTTGAGTATAAAAAACAAATTGCAGAAACAGAAGAGAAACACACCTACAAGAGAAGGGCAGCGGGAAAGAAAGGGTTGGAAATACACAAATCAATAATGAAAGGGACCCTCGGAAGAAAATATACATACAAGTATATAAAATATACAAAGACGGACATCCCGCAGGAATACCAAACAGGCGAATAGCAAGGCAGAATGTAAAAACAAATTTTGTGTAATGTACTCACTCGACCACAACTAATCGTTGGCACCCAATAATGACACAAAATGATCGATACCTGTTGGCCACTCTATCACCACACACACACAGATATAAACACAATGTCCCTCACACACCCCACACTTTCACACACTGGTAAAAACGCCCTAACAACATCACACACGTGCACACACATGCTCACACACATTCTCGCAAGCCCGTATTTCGGTTGACCAATAAAAACAGTTTTTGCTGCGACGTGTGACAGAAATAGGAAAAGTTTTTTTTTTTTTCGTGCAGAAAATTTTCAGTTTTCTTTCCTAAGATTTTTCTCTGAATCTTCATACGTGTTTACGCACATAATGTCTTTCTTACTATTTCTTTATCGCCTATGATTCGCATCCATACAAGTGAATGTATTCTCGACGCCAGCACCATATGAAAAACATGGGAGGAGAGAGGAATCTCTTTAAGGCAAGGGATCCTCTCAATGATTTACCAGCTTAATATAATAATATAATAATAATAATAATAATAATAATAATAATAATAATAATAATAATGTGCTCACATGGATCTAAGTACAGTAATAGAAGTAAAATAATTTTAAATGTAAACAAATTCCTGTACTACCAAAGAGATTTATATAAATAGTTGCGCGTCATTTACAGGACGTTGTAGAACCAATCGTTGCAATTTGTAGGTGCTTGTGACTTTTTACTACCCAATAAGCGTCGTCTCCATGCGGGACGCAATTTTTTAGTTAGTTTGAAGCCTCACCCTGGCGTTGCCAAGGGGCCCTAAATATAGCCGGGCCTAAAATATGGTCTAACGGCTGAACGGATTTTTCATGACCTCTCCAAGTGTGATCCTCATCCGCTTGGTGTCACTTTGTGTCACCGGTTGTTTATCGCTTGTGCGATGTCCTGGTGGGGTACTACTTACTGACTTTTCACTACCTAATTCTATGTTCAGTAGTTTGTAACTGTCGGCTGGCCGGCAGGCTCTCGACACTTTTGTCGAAGCTAACGCAATGCTGTCTGCTGCCAAATCGGTAGCTGGAATTGAGCCTCTCACCTCGCTATTATGAAATTCGTTCGTAATCCATAAGCCACAAAGCCGACTAGAAACATTGTCTTTTCGACTTACAACCGAATTCCGTTCGTTGCCTTGCTCCCATTTCATGGCAATCGTGTTTAGTGTCAGACATTCGTCATTATCCACCAGTACATTCCGTAATGCGTTGACGATATCTGCTCTGTCTATGCTTCTTCCCACAGGCGTTAATGCATTCTTTCCAGTTAGACCGCTTGCTTATTACTTCCCCTCACGCCACCATGACTAGGTGTGTAGATCCAGGTGAAAGAGGTTAAGTGCGACTTTCGAATGATTTCTACTCATTCGCAGGGCATACCACCAGCTGCTTTCTTCTGTAGCATGTTCAATGAGTCTGATACAATTATTACATCTGTTGCTGTTTGGTCTGCTGGCCCTGCTAGTGCCCTAGAAGCAGTGGCTTTCTAGCCGGGGTTCTGCTGACAGTGATGAGGCCCAGACCATAGTCTATGACGCTTAACACAAGCCCTTGATAGAGAAGGAAAGGTAGGCATTGTTCAATATCAGCTGCTGCTAGCACCTTGAGTGCTGTCATACGTTTCCTGGCTCTAACTGTAACGTGGTCTACCAAGGCTCTCACCAGATCCTATTCAAAGAATTTTAGCACTAGAGAAGAAGAACAAATATTTTTGAGAAAACTGATTCATGTTACATGCAGTTTAGTCAAGGAAGGAGGAGAAATCAGAAGGCCAAGACCAAAACCTTTCGAAACTTTCTATGTTGAAACATGTTTTAGACAGGCACAATGTCGGACACAGTAATTCAGTTGATTACCAAACCAGAGTTTTCAGTGTAACGGCGTGTCGTAATTATTCCGTTTAACGCTTCACCTTTGCGCGACATGTAATCACAATGCAGCCGATACATTAACATGCCACGACACGGCTTTCAATGCTCTGATCTAGACAGTTGCTGCAAGAAAGCTTTAGAATAAATAATCTACAGTTGCGCTATTGCAGTGTCCCACATATATCCAGTATCCAAATTTTTTAAATAACCAGAACAATTCCATAAAAGGTAAAGGTTTAAATCGAGAGGATTGACTTCATTGCACCGAGTTTTATCTGATGTGGCTTAGTCTCTCTCAGCAGAACAGCTAGCAGTCTGCAGAGAGCAGCGCGCAGAGTAGGAGACGATCCGCAGGGATTTCCACAAAAACTGAAATCGTAAAATAAATGACGCAGCCGTGAAACGAACTTCATAGTGGGAGGGGCAAACGGTTTGTCCACTTCGTCACACAGATCCCCAATTCCAAATTTCTTATAAACTACTCTCCAATGTACGCAAATATCTCAAACAATCCCAATCCAGTATAATCAAAATCCATATTATCCATGCCCCGCGTTAGTTTCGGGAACCCATTTTAGGGCGAAAACAACAGAACCACTGCCTCACGCCTAAGCATGTCGTAAAATGCAACTAATCAAGGGTTTGCGGAAATTGTATGTATTGGGTGAACGTAAAATTGTGGAATGCCTTAGAAGAGCTGCAGGAATTTCCATGAAAGACAGAATACGAAATCATGAAATCAGACGAATGCTAGGAATAAAGCCAGTCTTACAATTCATCAAAGAACAACAAATGGAGTGGTTGGACTCCTAACAAGAATGCCCTGGTACTATCCACCACAGCGAGCCACACTAAAACGTTACAACGAGTATAGAGCGAGTGGAAGACCTCGGAAAATATGGAGTGATGGCATTAAGAACAGCTTTACAGAAATGAAAATTAGTCTTAATAGTGCGCTTGACAGAGCTCATCAGCGAACATTACATCTCCCCCCGACACTTCGATGAGGTAAAAGATGGAAGAGAAGAAGAAAAAGAAGAATGTATTGTGCTGAAAGATGCAGGTAGCGCCGTTTAGATGTAAACCCTAACGCAAGGTATGAACTGAGAATTTAAGGGAAACGCAGGAAAGTTATCACATTTTTCATATCCAAAATTATCCAGTATCCAAGATAATTTATTACAGAATAACATCCTATATTATCCTGTATTTAATATAGTTCATTATCCCATACCATCCACTGTAATCAAAAATCCTAAGTGATCCAGGGACTTTGATTTGCACTGAATAAAATGCAGGTATCATAAATTGTTTCTACAATCTACATGCAACTTCTCTCAATACCTTATGG
>CAJHNH020000449.1:45289-47789 GCA_905116865.2 Candidula unifasciata | reverse complement strand
ATATCACTCACAGGGACATAACAGCCGTCCTTCAAGCCTCAAAGCAATAAATAGCCATCAATTAAAGTTAAGTCACCAGAAGTACCAGTAGAAAGATTCCAGAATTAAACATACGCACTACTGGAATTTGTCTTCTCAGCCTATAGGTCACACTGGTTGTTGTCCTCATTACTCGACAACAGCTGGACACTGATTATTGTTAAGTATAGTTAATTTGAGGAGCGGCTGGCCGAACGGTTAGAGCGATTGGCTCTCAAGCTGGAGACCTGGGTTAGAATCCTCGCTGGGGATTTTTTTTTTTCTTTTTCTGTTGTTTGCAAAATAAATCCTCACCTGTACAGTCGTGGCGACAACACTAGCCACGAGGCCGTAAATCCCCAGGTTCAAACCTACGCTCCAACCACACCGCACACCTTCACCGCAAAAGTAATGAAATAAGGCAGTAATTTATAGTTTAACTGGCAAAATTTAGCTTCCTAGTAATAATGTTTTATGAAGTCTCTAAGCAGATAAGCCTGTTGGTGGCGTAGCCAGTGTGTGTTGCAAATCTTTTAGAATTGTACTCATTGTTTTTGCTGCAGATACGAACGAACGAGCGAAAGAACAAACTTTATTTTCGAAGGGTTACAAATTAGGCACGCAGACCCGTCTGACATTGGGCCCTTCTAGGCAATCATTTTTCAGAGTACCAATACGTTATCAATAATGCATGTTATGGATATAATAAAGAAATATAAATTATAGAATAATGCATACACACATCATGTGTACACAATCTCACACACTCACACACATGTATACATACTCCAACGTTCTCATACATGCAAACTCATATACAGACATGTGATACATACACACACTCATCTACATACAAATACAGACATAAAAGACATACACACACATAGACATAAATGCACAAAAAGTTAACACACACACACACACATTTATGGACATACATGCAAACACACATTCCATACATACACACCTATACATGCATCCATGCATACACACATATACAATCACATGTACAGACACCAACATATGCCCACAACCACACAATTACACTTACATGAATACATACACCCACATACATGCATACATACATTCACACATACATGTACACATACACATACATGCATACATACACATGCACATACACGGTCAGATACTTGGAGTGAGTACCATGCTTCTTCGTGTTCTTCTTCCAGTCATGCCGTGTTGCACTGATCAACACAATGTTCACAGTCTTATGTTGCAATGGCAAACTGCTGAACATAAATTTGCCTAAAAAACCCATACAGCCCAAAAGATGCTAGGGTTGGTTCTACAATTTCTACAAAGGACACGAAAATAACTGTTAACGTCTTTCGCGCGTAGCGAATGTCTGCCACTTGACAAACTTGTAAATATTATTTCTCGTCCTCTCCTTCTATAACTCTTGTTCTCTTGTTAACGTCTTTCGCGCGTAGCGAATGTCTGCCACTTGACAAACTTGTAAATATTATTTCTCGTCCTCTCCTTCTATAACTCTTGTTCTCTTGTTAACGTCTTTCGCGCGTAGCGAATTTCTGCCACTTGACAAACTTGTAAATATTATTTCTCGTCCTCTCCTTCTATAACTCTTGTTCTCAAAGAAGAGGAAAGAAAGAGGAGGAGGAAGAGGAAGAGAAAGAAGAAAAAGAAGAAGAAGAAGAAGAAGAAGAAGAAGAAGAAGAAGAAGAAGAAGAAGAAGAAGAAGAAGAAAAAAAGAAGAAGAAGGAGGAGTAGCAGTAGGAGGAGAAGCAGGAGTGGGCAGTTGTGATGGAGGAAGACATGAATTAAAATACGATGAACATGAAAAAGAGTCCGTTTATAATGAAAACAATATTCGTGTACTATTGTTCGTTTTGACTGTTGTATTTTACACAAGTGAACATTGAAACTAATGGTAATAGTCTTACACCTCTCTTATAACAAGTAATCTCCGTGCACAAAACAATAAAAAACTTTATAGTCTTTTCTGACTTCAACTCTTTATTGCCAATAAACATCCCTGTCCTAGTTTTGCTTTTCTTATATAGTATAATTTAGTGGCAGTTCTATAATTAAAAGAATACACTTAGAAACAAAACATCGTTTACAAGAGGCACAAAGAAAGGAGACATTTGTTTCTGTTCTGTAGATAGATTTAGGCAGCTGAATTGTTTTTATTTTTGTTTCTTATACTGTGCTTAGCACTGCGAGAGAAAATCTATGTGTCTGTCTTGGTCAGACTTTCCATTAATATCTTCATACTCGTGGGCATGCTGTAGTTTTTATTTTTTATTTTTAAGCCCGAGAAAAGTTCGTCCTATCACAATGTGCGCAGTTTAAGTTTGGGTTATGTAGTTGTGTGTAATTCACGATACGTCTGTTGGCCCGACCTCTGATTTATTCATTCATTCATCAATCCATCCAGCCATCCATCCATCATAGATCCACACATCCATCCATCGACCATATGGATGTCTACCTGTCTAAC
>CAJHNH020000449.1:32789-37789 GCA_905116865.2 Candidula unifasciata | reverse complement strand
TCGACAGTAAGGTCGTATTTCATGAACACCCCAGTGAACACGAGAATCAACAAAGAATGATAAAAAATGTAAATCAAAATATGCGATGACAAGTAGGACTTGTTTATTGAACGTATTTATTACTTTCTTATAAAGCTTGCCCGTTTCAAATTTGTATAAAAGAAGTGATTCAACTAAGAGATAAAAGTACACTTTAGAATTCAGTACATCGCTTTGTACCGGCAGTTTGTATTTTATGCGCAGACATCACCCTAAAGACCAACAGTTTCCGCTTTTTATCGATATTGTTAGTTTCCAGTCATGAAAGATCTCATTTGAGATATCAGTAACAAACTGATATTTCACATGAAATACAAACGCTTTGAAGTCAACGGAAATAGGCTGTATGTCTTTCCAAAGTCTCCAGACTGGAGTATAAAGATGTTGAGGGAGTTTCGCAGTCTACAACACACGTGCGTTTGCGGCTCCTCATTATTAGATGTTTTGTTAGAAGATGGGGTCTATTGATCCCTCACTGTGACTTTTGCTGTTGCTAGATGAGGGAAATTTGTGGTCGAGAAGTTAGGATTTTACTTGGGAGACGTGTTCAGATTGTTTGATTTACGAATGAAGAGAGCAACAGGGGCACATCAAATAAGTAACGAAGATGTGTTGAAACAAATTAACTCAGTAAAAAAGCTGATTGACCTCATTAAAAGGTGACACTTTACATTTTTGGGGCACACCCTAAGAAGGAGAAAACTGGAGTGTGTCGTAAAGTACAGAATCCCTCTTTCCGCCTACAGGTATGTTGCGCGTAAAGGGCTAGACCTGTATTTGATAGACCGATCCGCATTCGGTTGGTGATGTGGTCAACATCGCGCCGGCAGCCTTTATTTCCCAGAACTGTGCCTGGTACCCTTTCAAGGCAACCTATGAGTCAAGGTAATTTCTGAAAAAAGTATAGTGTCAGGACTTGAACCCAGACCCTCTGAATGGCAGGCGAACGTCTAGCCGCTGCTCCACTGCGGCTCCCGAAGTACATCGTAAAGCAGGAGGAAGAAAAAAAGGGAAGGGGGGAAAAGGTGAGGGAGGTGGGAAGGCAGGACAGTTGGACTCTGAGCTTGGAAGAAAATCATCATTATCATCACGTGCATTACCGACTAGCGTGGGCGATCATGCCTTTCCACAATCTGCGATCCACAGCTGCTTGTACCCATTCGTGTGTTGACACCCCTCCTTGCCATGACAAAGGCTGTCGAGAATCTTCTCGACTTCTTTCTCTGTCGCTTTCTTTCCATGGATTTTTCCAGTGGTCACAACATGTTCCTCTTCTCATACCTTGACCAAAAAATAATGACTGTCTTTTCCTGATGTCTGTGATGTTTCAGAACATCAGGGTTGCTAGAAATGATAGAAAATACTTGATATTTGCCTAAATCAAACACAGGTACATCTGAGTCTCACTGTTGCTCTCGTTGGCTTCTTTTTGGTTTAGGTGTTGAGAAAGCGCTGGTAAATCTAAGGGGGTGGGTTGGATCCAAGGTGTGGGTGATTTGACAGCACACCGCCTTGCGTTGTTTTCGACTGTGGTATTAAAAGTAGACTATTTAGTAGCAATGGCTAACTGTTTCTTCTTCTTCTTCCTCTTTTACCCTTCAGGTGTCAAAGGAGATATACTGTTCTGCTTCTTGCGCTTCTTGCCGCTCGACACATGACACGTTGTACAGTGTAGAGTTTCTCTGATGTTATCTTTCTATTTTTTCTTGATCTTCCTCAAGAATGGGTGTGTATGAAAGTGAATGTAAGGGTATGAATGAGTGTGTCTGGATATAATTATGCATGAGTGAGTGTACGTATGTGTGCATGATGTTTGGGTGTCTTTCTGTGTGTATGAATTTGTGTGTCTAAAGGAGACGAAGTCTTATTGCAGGTTTTCGAAAACAGTCTTACGGCGAATCTTTGGATCCATCAAAGATGCAAACAGTGGTGAATGGAAAGTGAGAAGCAACAACGAAATTCATAATCTGTTTAAATCACCACTGATCACTGGCATCATGAGAGCTAATAGACTTCAAATAGTTGGGGCATATTGAAAGATTGTCAGATGACAGAGAAGTAAAAACTGTCCGGAAATTCGTCGTAAGACTCTGTTTTCGAAAATGTGTAATGAAGCGACACTGGCTTGACAGAATATGTTTGTGTCGTCTCCGCAATGAAGGTTGGTTAAAGTGTAGCCACTGCTGCCCCTGGCAATATTAGGCGGTAAGCCCCCAACTTCCCCATGTTGCGATTCTCGTACTACTGTCTAAACACCACGAAAGCTGTTTTCTAATAAACAGTCTGCTGTAGAAAACAAACACTCGTATTCGAGGACCTTGCAGTTGTTAAACGCATTCACTAATCTATAAACCACAAAGCAGCTCGTATTACGGAACAGAAAGGATGCTGACAATAATGATGACGATGAGGATGACAACAACAACGTTGATGATGAGTTGAAGGAAGAATAGGAGGAAGAGTAGAAGGAGTAAAATGATCAAGATGATTAGAAAGAGGAAAATCATCACTCTATAAACACAACACGACCACGCACACACGCACGCACACATACACACAAACAAAAAATGGTGAAGTCGTGACAGCAGGAAAATGACAAGGCAAGATAGACAGAGAACTACAAAGTGAGAATGTTGTTACACACCCTAGCGTCATAACACTGAGGGACATGTGAGTAACAATGATTTGTAGTACAGGTAACATAATTCACTGGAAGGACATGATAATAACAATCGCAAGGACTTTGATAAACGTGGAAACGCTTCCTAAACTTGTTTACTTTGGGCTAAAATCGCACACATTTTCGTCACCACCACATTGCTACACAAGATTGCCAATGATCCATTAGCAGACGGAAGCCAAACTGACAAAACTGGCATTCAATGTTTGTATTAACCAATGAAATCAAGGAAGTAGGAAATAGTATTGGGGGATTATGAGGGGGGTGGGGAACTGGGGTTGAGCCTGATAATTTAGGCACCAAGGATTCGAACCTGGGTCTCTGGCATGAGAGCCCAGAGTTTCTAACCGTTTCGCCAGCTCCACCTCGGAATCTATGTTTTCAATGACATGCGCAGCACTTGCCTCGAACACTGATGGAAAGGACATGACTCCGATCTATGTCTAGGCTGACAGACATAGGGGGTGTAGACTGGAGCTGCAAGAAATGAACATTTCACTGAAGTAACACGGTGTTTGATTAACGAACACAGATGATTCATTAACACAGAACCGGCGCCATCAGTCTCTTTTACGCGTGTGGAGTTTTTGAAGATCAAATCATAGCACCCATGGATCGGTCCCTGAGTGCTGCGATGAAAAATCTTCACTAACCACTATAAAATTACCAACCTGTTTCCCTACTACTGTACTATCTTAAGGTGTTTGTCTGGGATTACTGTCTTGAATTACTATATTTAAGTGCGATGAAGGGTAGACAGCTAGTTTAGTTAGTTAGCTTGTTAGTTAGTCAGTTATTTAGCTAGTTAGTTAGTTAGCTAGTTAGTTAGTTAGTTAGTTAGTTAGTTAGTTTGCTAGTTAGTTAGTTAGTTATTTAGCTAGTTAGTTAGTTAGCTAGTTAGTTTGTTAGTTAGCTGGCTAGTTAGTTAGCTAGTTAGTTAGTTAGCAAGTTAGTTAGTTAGTTAGTTAGTTAGTTAGCTAGTTAGTTAGTTAGCTAGTTAGTTAGTTAGCAAGTTAGTTAGTTAGTTAGCTAGCTAGTTAGTTAGTTAGTTAGTTAGTTAGTTAGTTAGTTAGTTAGTTAGTTAATTACTTAGTTAGCTAGTTAGTTTGTTAGTTAGTTATTTAGTTAGTTAGTTAGCTAGCTAGTTAGTTAGTTAGTTAGCTAGTTAGTTAGTTATTTTGCTAGTTAGTTAGTTAGCTAGTTAGTTAGTTAGTTAGTTAGTTAGTTAGTTAGTTAGTTAGTTAGTTAGTTAGTTAGTTTAGTTAGTTAGTTAGTTAGTTAATTAGTTAGTTGACCGACATATTACCCTCACTGCACATCGGACAAGTCCATCAGCGCTCAAATTCTATCTTCAGTGTTTCCCCCTGCGTATGGCGACCGATAACACGTTTTCTGTTGGTTTTTCTATTCTTCATTGGCTATCTGTATAGTTATAATACGACCCCTCTTTCGACCTGAAGTTCTTGTAGTGATTTGAATGTTGGCAATTAAACGTCGTCTCCTGAATCGTCTTCGCGTTCTACCGCTGTGAGAGCATGAGAATGTCGGCCGGTCTATTGCTTTTCATATAACTACCGTGACACTGCCTGCAAGCCAGTCAGACATTATTGAACATGAGGAGTTTTTGGCCGTATGCCTAGTCACCAAGGACCATCATCATCATCATCATCATTATCATCATTATCATAATCAACCTCATCATCATCATCATTACGTGTCGTGCCGGTAAGCGTAGGTAGTTTTGTTTGGCCAGCTCATACAATCGCAAGAATCACGAATCAGTTCAATAATCTTGTCTCGCCTTATTTGTATGGCCTAGCCATTCAGGTATGCATCGCATTGCCTTCTTCATACTCTTTTCCCCCAACAGTCTTGCAAGTTGTTGCCAAGTTGTTTTCCCTACCTGTCCTGCAAGTTGTTTGGATTTCATTGTTGCATCAGTATAAACTGTTTCATCCCCTGACCATAGATTCGAACTTTAGTCTCTTAAGCAGCAGCCTAGAATTATGAAACTGCTCTCTATATGTATGAATGAGTGTGTGCATAGATATGTATGCATGAGTGTGTGCATAGATATGTATGCATGAATGTGTGCATAGATATGTATGCATGAGTGTGTGCATAGATATGTATGCATGAGTGTGTGCATAGATATGTATGCATGAGTGTGTGCATAGATATGTATGCATGAGTGTGTACATAGATATGAATGCATGAGTGTGTGCATATATATGAATGCATGAGTGTGTACATAGATATGTATGCATGAGTGTGTGCATAT
>CAJHNH020000449.1:12500-19900 GCA_905116865.2 Candidula unifasciata | reverse complement strand
ATAAGTAAAAGTACGCGGGACATTTTATTTCACAAAATTTTAGTAAGAAAGAAAATTTTTAAAAAAACTTTTTCATTTTTTGGCATTCTTCAGCAGTCAGTTTTGGGGTAACTAAAAACATAGGAGTGAAAGTTTTCTTAGTTTTTAAAACAATTTAAAAAAAAACTTGAAATTGTCACTGACAGTTTAATAATTCCCGAAAGCGGCTTTAGCTTTCCATAAAAAAAAAAATTAATCGTTCCATTTTGTCAGCTTTAAGGAAATTTTTTGTCTCACTGAAGGCTTTTCCAGCTTTACTAAACAGACCCCACTTGTACCCCTCGTAGATGGTGCCACAGAGAAACGCGGGGCCCAAGTATGCCCCAAAGGGGGAAAAATTTTGGGAAAGGTTTATTTTCTACCGTCCATGAAGGGGGTTAAGGTAACCATATTAGTTTTGGGCCCCAGCGTATGCTATAGACATCGAGAGAACGGACACTATGATATTACCAGGACGTGACCTTTACAAGATGCTTATCACACAAGTATTAGGCAGACAGTGTAAAACTTAGAGTCATGAAAAGTGTGACAGCACTCAAGGCGTTGTAAGCAGCCGATTTTGAACACCTTTTCTTTCTCCTCTATCAGGGTATTTCCCATACTGTGTTCTGTTTTGTCAACAGAACCCAGCTAGAAAGAAGTAACTAGGTACAAAATGAAGCCACGAAACCCATACTCCGTTCCCCAACAGACATTTCCTGTCAAGCCATGGGATATGTCCTGGGCCTACCGAGGACGGTTACCAGATGCAAAGTTGCACAGGTTAAGGCTTACATGAGGGTATCGGCAGAAGGTAACAACCTATTGCACACAGCTACAGATGGCACAAAGTGAATGCGTCTCAAAATCAGCTCCTGGATGGCCGAGGCTGACGCTTCAATTTAGCAGGTATGTGACCTGAAGAGATCAGTTGCGGAAAAGAATGGACGGATATACCAGTAATCATACATAGCATATCTAAGGTTGTCATCATACTGAGTAGGTACAGCAGGTATCAGATTGCTGCTGCCGCAAACACCGAGTAAGAACACTGATTGATTCAGAAGACATAATAATCTACATAACATGATCCGTGAAGTGCGGGTGTAAGTCTGCGTGGGTATATACAACACAACGGATGGGGGAAAACAATGAAAGAGGATAGTGGCGCTTACCAGACAACTTCGTCGACCATTGAGATAACCGCTGCTTATAGAGCACTAGCATGGGCAACAGAACAAGCAGTGGGGCATGCATAATTGTATCAGACCAGACTTCATTAAATTACTTTAGAAAATCACAACATGTAGACTACGCATTGAATGGATAGAAAGCATTCGGAAATCGCGCTTAGCCTTCCTGACCACACAGGCATAAGGGTAACAAACGAGCTGACCAGCTGGCAACCAGTGCACCGACATATGTGACAAGAAGCACAATCATAGCAGATATCAGCAACGCTTTGCGGACTAGGTTTTTGGATGACGAAAAATCCCTGACATTACCTGGATTTTCAGATATAGAAGTAGCATATGACGAATACGTCTACGGCGCTTTCAAAGCTAAGACATCGTTGCAAATTAACTCCTGCAATTTTGGGGCTCTATTTTGGTTTTAATAGACAGTCATATGTTAAATATTTAGACACTAGGAACTCAACGGGCGACAGTTGTACCATAGTCGAAATCAAAGCACAGCGAATGCCGTCGCATAAGCCGGCTGGGCACTTGCCTTTGGGCCTCAAGAGCATAGGGGATTCCTCGGGATCCTTGCTAGTTGTATGTATGTCAAGTGACTCTCCATAAATAGCATCTCCCTCCCCCGATGGGTTGTCATAGGAAAGAGAAACTTGCAAAGTACCGTCTAAACACTAACTCACAAAAATGTGTTGAGTCTCTCGATCTAAAAGCACCGGATGGATAAAGTACCGAATGAAGGGCCGGACAATTAATCACAGGAAACGGACATTTCTGCTACCGGTAAAATTTTGCCTGAGCCGGAAATGATAAGCAATCTGGATTTCTTTCCAAGATAATGAAGACATTGGTTCTAGGGAAAATTGTTCTTTTGTGAGAGACACACGTCATCGATATTATGCGAAGACAATGAAATCGGAAGCCATATGTAGAGCCAATCCTGATATACGGAAGCGTATGACGGACAGTTAGCAATTATATAGAAATCACTGGAGAAGACATGGCGTTCCAGCTGATTACCCACACAAGATGTTGACAGTTTACATTCTTTGGTAATATCATGAAAAGGAAAAAACGTGGAGTCAGTCGTGACCGCTGGAAAGTTGGAAGAGAAGAGAGGCAACTAGAGAACAAGAGAAAAGATCTGGGCAGTTTGATACCATGGAAGATCATCTGTGCCAGAAATAATTCAAAGTAGGGGAGACAGACTCTGCGTTTGTGGCGTAGGCGTTGCGTATTACCTCTTATTTCAAGGTACTCCGTTCGATTCCAACTGCGTGTGATTTAGCAGCAGAGATGACCTTGCACTGGTTTCGACAGGAATATCGAGAGAGATTGTTCAGTCAGCAATGACAAACTACTGAATGTACAACGGTGTACTGGAACCACAGAAGCCAACGATAACCGGTGTTGGTTCTGCAACAATATAAACAGAAGTCAGAGGAAAGACATTACCCCCAGCACCACATGGATGCTCTTCCTTTGTATTCTTCATCATTCTTAACTGTTTAGGTTCATAAATGCAGATTCGCCCATTCGTCTCCTCTATGATAGGCCGTCTGTTTCCAGATTGGGACTTCAAATTTGTGTAGGTCTGTTTGGATATATTATTATATTTATAGAGATACTTCCCAGGACTGCACCTGGTACTCACTCAAGGTGACATAGATTATAAGGCAAGAAAAAAGTTTTGTTGAATTAAAACTAAGGGATGGAGTGTGTATGTGTGACTTGCATGCGTGCCTGATCGCCCTGTGGACTTGCGTTCCAACCCACTACTAGACGGGGACCCTTTGATCATGACTGTTGGGTTAACAAAGCCCAACATTTCTTCTAGGAAATTTTGCTAGAAGTAGATGCAACCAGTGCGATATCGCCCAAGTAAAGGGCCGACTGGGGTAACACTTTGTGGACTGCCAGAACACCTAATCGCATAATCTCTCATGAGATTATTTATCTGTTTTTCTAACTGCCATACTAAAAAATCGTCTTTGATTTAATCATGACGTATGCATCCGTGGCTTTGTTGTTATGAACGCTGTAATGATTCTGGGTTCGGCTTGGAAAGAACCGAAGCCTGACTTGACACGATTCTGATTCAACTTGACATGAACCTTGGTTTACACCGACTTTAACGTCTAAGTCTAGGGTTGACAACACAAACGCTGCTTAGCTTCTTGGTACATGCTATCAGTTTATTCTGGTCCATGTATTCAACATGCTTAAACAATTATTCTCAATTCTATCACTCGCGACATATTCGAACACTAAACATTTGCGCAACATAAAGACGACATCTTCAAATACTACAACCGTCTACTCTGACTTCTCATGATCGACTGACCACGAGGCTAGCTCGGGATTTCCCTCGCTTCCTCGACTAGGCACAAGTATCTCGTGCTGTCCCTTGTTGCACGGACTTTCTGCTTGCCACTTTGTCATCGTGGAGACAATGCAAAGCACCTCATCACAAACGCAGTTTCATAAATCCGACAAACATGTTTTATTCGACCGCATGAAATTCGGCAGCAGTACGCTTTGATTTGAGAGAAACAATGGGGGTGGGGGCTGTAGGAAGGGGTTGGGAACAAAAGAGGAAGGAAAGTCACACGGAATAAAGAAAGAAACGACAGACTAAAAAAAAAAGAAAAAATAATTGTACAAAAGAGGGAGGGGGTGGGGTAGAATAATATAAAGATTACTGCATCAAACACCTTAGTAGCATGCATATAGCAGCTAATATGGGGGGGGGGGGGCTGCCCAGATTGTTAGAATACAGGTCATTGATGCGGGAGACCTTTGTTCGTTTCACAAAAGGAATGGAGATTTTTGTTTAAGATTTAAATCTGAACCCTTACAGTTCGCGGCAACTATTAGCCAGGCAGCCCAAAAACATCAGGTCCTCCCCCCCACCCCCACCCCAACCTCTTCCACCTGTCCTGTTCCACTATGTGGCAAAAATACAGAAAATAAAGACAGTCTATATAAAATATAAACCGCTAAAACACAGCACAAATACTTTTAGGCTGCTGCACAAACTGAGACGAAGACCCATTGCGACGCCATGAGTGAGAGGAATAATATCAGCGCAGAAATGACACCCCAGCTGTACAGCTTCGCGTTAAGACACTTGGAGGGCGTGCCCTCATACATTTCCCAACTGTTTCTACAACATTAAAGCTCGTGTCTTTTTCTACAAGTGTTGGCTTCGCTAGATTTCTGCATTTTTAACTGTCAAAGTAGCAAACGCGAACACACAGTCATCCATTATTCCAAAACATGGCCATTCATTCCGGCAAAATAAAAGTCAAACGGTGTGAGCACCCCAAAAAAAGCGGTGAATTATCCAGGGATATTTGGCGTTTTAATACCATGGCAACCGAAAAAAATGACATTGATATCCTAAGAGCAATGGGCGTACAGGAGTAGACATTCCACATCTTTTTTTGTTTTCTTTTGTCAGAAAGCGTTTACTTTGCATCTGTTCAACCATGTGTCATGCAAATGAAAGTGAGAAAAAAGGACCTCACATATTCCCTGTAATTTTGTATTCTAGTGCTGCTCTTGTGCGTTAGATTTACATTTTATGTTTGAGACAGACGGTTATTAGAAGGTGTAATAAATCACCCTCATATGCTTTCATGTGCTTTACCGATTCGCACTGATGGTGAAGTTTCACCATCCCATATGACCATGAGAATCATGGATCAGGTTAGTGCATGTGTCGCGAGCGGCCATCCTGACGCATCCCTCCAGGTACTTTTCCCGTATCTTTCCGTTAACACTCTCTTTCCCATCAATGTGTGCAGTTATTACCAAAGTTTTCTTGAATTACTCTTTTTTCGCAAAACATATCTGAAAATATCGACCGGATAAGTTTAATTTCTTTAATCAGTATACTGATTCTTTGTGTCCTTCCGGAAGACTTTTTGTGTGTGTCTGTGGCATTCCTTGTATCATTCTTCAAAATAATAATAATAAAATAATAGTAATAATACAAATAATAAAAAAAATCAACTGCCTGTAGGTTATTTTACGATGTATCGACGTGAAGTGCCACCTGAATGCAACAAAAGTTAATTCATATTCGAAGGGGTAATGTTTGTACACGAAAGCACGAGGGCTCGTTATCTAGCCAGGCAAGTAAGATTCATTTTAATCTCGCATAATATTTTACAAAACCTACATACGGGACGGTGAAAACGTAATTCCTTGTGATTTCTAATTGCGTTCAATGGGGCAATAAAACAAATAAAAGTCACAGTGAAATGTAGCCCCAAGTCTGAAATTAAAAAGCGCCTTTCTCAGAAATGTTTCCCTTTTTTGTTACAGTTTTCATCCATCGTTTCACAAAACCATGTCATACCCCACTGAAAATAACGTGTCCTTGTCACTAAACCAATGGCGCAAGGTGCGTTTAGGGATTTCAGTGTTTTCAAAGCTATGTACGTGATAATTGTCTTTCAGTGGTCCAAACAAATGGCAGTCTCTAGGTGCAAGATCAGGACTATAAAACGGATTGGTTAATAATGCGCAGCCAAAAGCTGCAGAAGTTGATGGCTATGGGTTTCCTTGTTTCTCAATGTCGGTTTGTAAAAATTGTGGTTGCCTGTTGCGTACTGACTGGGAGAGTGTAATATTGTGTGAAAGGACAGAGTGGTATGATAGTACTTTCTGGGAGTTTAAGGCGAACAGCGTTATGTCAACATTAGCCCGAGTAGTAAAGGGGAAAGAATGTTGACCAGTGAGAGGTGTAGTGTCACGAGAAAGTAGATGTGTGGCTTCACGGTGGGGGAGGGGGGGGGGGCTGATAGGCATGACTAACAAGACGCTTAGAGAAAGTATGAATTACGTGACAGCGTGATTCTCATGTAACATCAGAGTGATTCTCGAGAACGCCCACATGAGCATGATTCCCGAGAACGCCCACACAAGCGTGCAACTCGTGTAACATCAGCTGCCGACATGGGTTCGGCAAAGGTATATTGGGGCTGCGTAGACAGTCCGAGTCAGTGAGCTGTAGCCAGAGAGCTAAAGCACTGGGAAAGTGCGGGTGTAGTACACACCCAGCACGAGAGTCACAAGGCAGAGAGAGAGAGAGAGAGAGAGAGAGAGAGAGAGAGAGAGAGAGAGCGAGAAAGAGAGAGAGAGAGAGAGAGAGAGAGAGAGACCAAGTCAGGGTCAGAGTCAGTATCTCTCGAGTGAGACAGAGTATTGAGAAACCATCAGACAGCAAGGTCTGTGTAAGGGTTGGTGGAGACAGACGGAAGTACCGTGCAACTATCAGGTATCAAGGTCTAAGTAAGGGTTATGATACGGAAAGGATCCAGCGTGCCGTGCAGCTATCAGGCATCAAGGTCTGAGTAAGGGTTGTGAAGGGTACGTGTCGAAGGTATAACCCCGCTGGCGAAGTAGTGACTGTTCTGGGTAACGGCACAAGGAGACGAAGGAAATCCATGGAAACAGAACAGTAGGGATTCTGACGAGAGCTGTGTGCTATAGGGGACTTGTGTTAGAAGTCCTGTCGGTCATCAGAGTCCTTCGATAGGTTGATGTGCTGTGTGCACATGCTGGAGAACAAGCGATTGAAGTCCGCTTCCAGTCAGGCGTTGTTGTCTGCTGAAGTAATAGCAAGGTCCAGTTGAAAGGAGAGTTCTTCCTGTTTTTCTGTACAGCGACCCAGAGTTGTGGGACGCTGTAAACCTTCGGAGCTGTAGTGGTCAGGGAGAGGACGCCACAGGTTGGGAGAGAGAGAGAGAGAGAAATAGAGAGAGAGAGAGAGAGAGAGAGAGAGAGAAAGAGAGAGAGAGAGGGGGGGGGGGCTATATAGACTAGGTGCGAATGCCAATTAGGATCAGTGTCTACGTCTCTACGTATCCAGTTTTGTTGATGTGAGGGCTTGTGTATACCCTCTTGTGTTCTGTTGGATAAATATGCAGTATGACGGAACTACTGTCGTCGAGTCCTGCTTCGAGAGTGTGGCAACGAAAGTTATATCTATAGACACTTGGAAGTGTGCTGAGTTTTTCTTAGCAAATGTTATGTTTAGTAGTTTGCCACTGCTTCAATCAGCTGTGAGTACGACTGACGAAACCCACACAAGGCTAAGCGTCCCCAGCTGGGAGCGAACCTGGCACCCCGGCATTAGGAGGCGCGTTCGCAACGTCTAAGACGCAGACCTCTGAA
>CAJHNH020000449.1:0-7500 GCA_905116865.2 Candidula unifasciata | reverse complement strand
ACAAGTGATCGCGTAACCACTGAATTGCTGAAATTGTGTACAGCGGCTTGTCTTACTTGATAAGACTCAGGTCAGGAGCATGTCATGGATAAGGGTGTGCGGGCCGATGAGCAGGCTGATAGATTAGCTGCTGCTGCTCCTAGAACGAACGAACGAACGAACGAACTAGCGAACTTTATTGTCAAACAGTTAAAATAAGATACTAAGACCCGTCCTAATTTCTGCCCTTTTAACACCACACCTTACTTTCATTATTCCATTCACATAGCGGTTATAAAATAATACGCATCTAATTGCTGGGTTATTCTCTAACTATAACTACATTTCTGAACAGTAATAATACTAAGTATAGTAAGTGTAATAGATCAGTGGAAAAGGGGAGGGGAGTACAACATTATTTGTTAAAAACAATTATCTTTTAAAGAGACAAAATGGGTGTTTGTGTATGCGTGGGTGTTTGTGTTTAATCAATTGCTTGTGTATGTATGAGTGAATGTATGTGATAAGGTTCTTGTGTATGTATGGGTTTGTATGGCTATGTAAAGGTGTTTACAGATGCGTGTGTATGTGTGACTGTGTATGTGTGTGTATGTGTGACTGTGAATGTGTGTATATGTGAATGTGTAGGTGTGTGTGTGAGACTGTGTGTGTGTGTGAGACTCTGTATGTGTATGTATGTGTGACTGTGTATGTGTGTGTATGTGTGATTGTGTATGTGTGTGCATGTGTGATTGTGTATGTGTGACTGTGTATGTGTGTGTGTATGTGTGACTGTGTATGTGTGACTGTGTATGTGTGACTGTGTATGTGTGACTGTGTATGTGTGACTGTGTGTGACTGTGTATGTGTGTGTGTATGTGTGACTATGTATGTGTGACTATGTATGTGTGTATGTGTGACTATGTATGTGTGTGTATGTGTGACTGTATGTGTGTGTATGTGTGACTTTGTATGTGTGTGTATGTGTGACTTTGTATGTGTGTATGTGGGACTGTGTATGTGTGACTGTGTATGTGTGACTGTGTATGTGTGACTGTGTATGTGTGACTGTGTATGTGTGACTGTGTATGTGTGACTGTGTATGTGTGACTGTATGTGTAAGTGCTTGTGTGACTGTGTATGTGTGTGTGTATGTGTGACTTTGTATGTGTGACTGTGTATGTGTGACTGTGTATGTGTGACTGTATGTGTGACTGTGTATGTGTGATTGTGTATGTGTGACTGTGTATGTGTGACTGTGTATGTGTGTGTTTGTGTGACTGTGCAAAATCTGGGAGGAAGGCAAGAAATTTATGAATACATAGTGTTGCAGAAACCTGCAAATGCTTTAATAAATCCATCACCCAATCCACCCGAAACAAATACAGAAGAAAAAGGACACTGGCCTACAACCTAGTATCAGTAAGACGACAACAGAAGAAAAAGAAGAAGAAGAAGCAGAAAAAGTAGAAGAAGTAGAAGAAGCAGAAAAAGCAAAAGTAGCAGAAGAAGTAGAAGAAAAAGAAGAAGAAGAAGAAGAAGAAATGCTAGACCTATATTTGATGGCTGTTTCGACCTGGGAGCCAAGGTCACCACGGCGGCACACCATATGTCCAAGCCATCCAAGTATTTGTTTTGTTGCTGTTTCACTAGCTCTGTTTCTAGCTACGTCTAACTTTTAATCAGTTTACGGTTTTTATCTGTCTCAGGGTGACCTGTCTTGTTTGTTTATCTTTCATTGCATGATATTCTTTGCATTGTTTTCAAAAACCACATCTTTGCTGCGTTTTGGTACTTTTAGGCCTGTCTGTAAAATGTCCATGTCTCACATACATATAACGACTGAGGCTTTGTACGTTTTTTAGATGGACTTTCTCAATTGAGTGTCTGTTCTTCCACTATATTCTGTACATTTTCCTTTGAAACTACATTTTCGCTGCCATTAGCTATTGAGAAAAGGCATAGCAAAGAAACACACACACACACACACACACACACACACACACACCCTCAGAGACATTTTTGGGGAGCTCTGATTTGGCATTTTCAAGAACACAGCATACATTGACGCAATGAAGTCAGACAAAAAAGTTGAAACAGATTATGTTTGCAGCAGAAAGCCTTGAAGGCTCGAGGGCGTTAAATTCACAATATAGGCTCTTCACAAGATCTGAGTTCAGTGTAAGCAGGGAATAACAGTGGATGTTTCACAGGTACAATAACATGAACTTCACAAAACAATTACGGGAATTGTTAATGAGGTTTGCTACTAATGGGGCGATTTTTTTTTTCTTTTTTTAAGATTCCGGCTGTAGCCATGAGTTACATTATTGTCTTCATCATGCATTCTTCTTCTTAGCCTCCTCTTCCTCCTCATCATTCTTCTTCTTCTTCTTCTTTTTCTTCTGAGGACTTTAGCAGACTACTGCACGCACTTCAAGCGTTGCACGCGTTATGATCTCAAACAAACAGTGTTGGTTGGTACAGTTTCCAGAACACGAGGCTGAGATCCACCTCTCCGAAGGTGGATTCATTGATTTGAAGACGAACTGCCTGTGAAATCACACAGGGCTGGACAGTTAACTAGAGAAAGAGAGGCTTTCATGCGCACTGTGACGAGATCTACGTTATGTAAAGAATATGCAAACTGATGATGATTGTTACGTACTTAAACAAGGCTTAAGCCTCTTAAAACCTCTAAACGTGTGTAAGAAAGCTGAGTGCTCTCCTTCCCACCCACCCTAGAAGCATTCCAAATGTTGTATTCCTTTTAGATCCTCTGGGTAGTCTGTTATTTTTGTGTTTTGTTTGTCTGTTCGGGTCTTTGATCCAAACTAAAAGTTAATAAGCAATCTAACAGAGTAAATACTTTTTCTGTTTTGTTTTTGTTTTTTGTTAAGACGGTCTGTTTTTCGTAACCTCAGCTTTGCATCCTAATGTTTCTTGAGCCACGTCTAAGATGCGAGCCATCAGAAGCCAGCTAACAGGGAAGGTCAGCCGTTTTTTGGTTTGCAATTGATCCGTCTTGTGTGTTGTCGTGATGGATACCGCCTCTGATATTAGCCTTAAATGGTTGAGAAAGCCTTCTGCCATGTGTTGATAACTCAGAGACGTTTTGAAATTATCATAGAGGGAACTCAATGAAAACAAAACTAAATTTGAAGCAATATTTGTGTCAACGTCTGGATAAAACGTTCGTTGCCACATTTCACAAATGTTATGGTTAATTGTTTTTCCATGGCTGTTTCTGATAAATGCAGGTTTTTGGAAAATTGTTATGTTATTTATTCTTACTTTACAACTTTAAATTCGAAGGTGAGAGGATCGACTTCATTCCACCGGGTTTGATCCCATATAGCTCAGTCTCTCTCCGCAAAACAGGTAGTTGCTTGCCGTGAGCGTTGCACAGAGCACCATCTCCGAAGATGGGGCGACGATCCCCAGGGATCTCAGTTATAACTGCACTGATGAACTTAATGGCGCCGCTGTGAAACGAACCCACGACCTTCAGGGCGCGTGGCGAACGGCTTGACTACTTCGCCAATAAGACCTCTTGTGAGGGCTGCATGGTAAATTTCAAGTCATCCAATCTTAACACAATGGCTCCGTGCATGTTATAAAAAAAGTAAATCCAAACAAGAAATGAAACTAGTCAGCTTTACAACATCCCAATAACAACGTCAACGGTAGCTGCTAGAGGGACCTCATCAGCATACGACACAAATGGACATTAATACAATTACAAACAAAGGTAAAAGTAAAAGACCTTGTTCCACGCCTTTCAGGCGTATTGGGTATATAGGGCTAGACATATATTTTATAGACAAAAGGGCACTTGGTGGGTGATGTGGTCAGCATCCCACTGGCCGCCTTTACTCCCCAGGACTTCACCTAGTACCCACTTAGAGCTGGTCGACCTGGGAGCCAAGGTTTTTTTTTTTAAAGTCTGGCCCCCGTCAGGAACCGAACCCACGTCCTTCCGATCCGCAGGCGAGAGTCTAGCCGCTAGACCACGGCGGCTCCCAATTATAAACAAGACTACCTGAAATCACTTCTCAGTGTGATAAGTTATTCTCACAGAAACGCCCATAAAACGTCTGGGTAGTAGAAACTCTGAATACTAGTGTAATGTAGGAAAGGGATAATGGACAGGGAATAAGCTAGACAGGTAGAAAAGTTAGGCTCTGTCTTATAGTGTAGCCTAGTCATGAGAACAGTGGCTGTGATTCTAGACTCCCCCCCCCCCCCCACGCCCTTGTACGCGAGCTCCTTTACCATTAGTTGTATAGGGGTTGTGTGCATCGGTGGTCCTAAGAGTTATACAGATTGTAGCTTGGGGCTTTCAGTCCCAAGAAACATGTCATACGTTCATAAGTTCTTACCTAGAAGCCCAATGAATGCAAGATTCTCTGGCTGTACATCTCTCTGTACTACCCGTTGGGTCTCTGGTGCTAAACCCCCTGGGACTTAAAGAGTTATTACTAGTACGTTCTTCCATGTTGCACAGTGTCAGATACAATGCCAGAGTCATCACGTTGTCTGGTAGATCAAAAACTGTTGAATTTGATGATAAAAGAATGAATAGCCTAATGAGCCATATAACCTCTATCACCTTCAAGACCATGTGTTTGCACATCAAATGAAATTGTATTGGCGGGAAACATAACAAGAGATGAAGCAAAATATAGAAATTATACCTTTTGGGGGATAGAATAAAGAGATGATTAAGTAGCAAGCAATCCGAGAGAGAGAGAGAGAGAGAGAGAGAGAGAGAGAGAGAGAGAGAGAGAGAGAGAGAGAGAGGGAGGGAGGAAAAGGGTAGAGGGGGAGAAAGAGGGAGAGAGAGAGAGGAGGGAGAGAGAGGGGGAGAGAGAGAGGGGGAGAGAGAGGGGATAGAGAGGGAGAGAGGGAAGACAGGAGGAGAGAGAGAGGGAGAGGGGAGAAAAGAGAGGGAGAGAGAGGGAGGGAGAAGAGAAGAGAGATAGAGAGGGAGAGAAAGAGGGAGAGGGGAAAGAGAGGGAGAGGGAGGGGAAGAGAGAGGGAGAGAGAGAAGGAAAGAGAGAGGGAGAGAAAGAGGGAGAGGGGGAGTGAGGGGAGGGGAGAGAGAGAGGGAGAGAGAGAGGGAAAGAGAGGGGAGAGAGAGAATGAGAGAGAGAGAGAGAGAGAGAGAGAGAGAGAGAGAGAGAGACAGAGAGAGAGAGAGAGAGAGAGAGACAGAGAGTAGAACCAAAGCGAGAATCAATATTCAACAAATTTAAAATCCAATAAAGAATTCGTTTGCTGTGGATGTGGCACTTGACTGATTGGTTGGTTGAACACAACAGTGAGGACTCTTGTGACAAGCATGAATTACAATTGTTGATAGCTAATTGGATAATTATTTTTTTTTTTCAAATTGTGAAGCAGCTAATTGGATATTTCGTTTAAGTTTTTTTTTCCTGGTAGTAATTGGAGAGGCACTGGAAAACATCGTGATGACTACAGAGGTAGAGACAGACCATGAGAGACATTGCTTGGCGGCCTGAAGCAATAACCAGGGAAAATATCATCGGTGTACCAGATTCACAACAGTAGGGACCGAGATCTGGGGGAAAAGACCGAGATCTCTAGAGAAGGACCGAGACCTGTGGAGGAGGACCGAGATCTGTGGAGAAGGGCCGAGATCTGTGGAGAAGGGCCGAGATCTGTGGAGAAGGACTGAGATCTGCGGAGAATGACCAAGATCTGTGGAGAAGGACTGAAATCTGTGGAGAATGACTGAGATCTGTGGAGAAAGATTATCTGTTGAGACGGAAAGAGATCTGTGGAGAAGGACTGAGATCTGTTGAGAAGGACTATCTGTTGAGAAGGACTATCTGTTGAGAAGGAATGAGATCTTTGGAGAAGGACTATCTGTTGAGAAGGAATGAGATCTTTTGAGAAGGACTATCTGTTGAGAAGGACTATCTGTTGAGAAGGACTATCTGTTGAGAAGGACTGAGATCTGTGGGGAAGGACTGAGATCTGTGGAGAATGACCGAGATCTGTGGAGAAGGACTGCGATCTACAGAGAAGGGTCGAGATTTGTGGAGAAGGACCGAGATCTGTGGAGAAGGACTATGTGTTGAGAAGGACTATCTGTTGAGAAGGACTATCTGTTGAGAAGGACTGAGATCTGTGGGGAAGGACTGAGATCTGTGGAGAATGACCGAGATCTGTAGAGAAGGACAGCGATCTACAGAGAAGGGTCGAGATTTGTGGAGAAGGACCGAGATCTGTGGAGAAGGACCGAGATCTGTGGAGAAGGACTATGTGTTGAGAAGGACTATCTGTTGAGAAGGACTGAGATCTGTGGGGAAGGACTGAGATCTGTGGAGAATGACCGAGATCTGTGGAGAAGGACTGCGATCTACAGAGAAGGGTCGAGATATGTGGAGAAGGGTCGAGATCTGTGGAGAAGGACTATGTGTTGAGGACTATCTGTTGAGAAGGACTATCTGTTTAGAAGGACTGAGATCTGTGGGAAAGGACTGAGATCTGTGGAGAATGACCGAGATCTGTGGAGAAGGACTGCGATCTACAGAGAAGGGTCGAGATATGTGGAGAAGGGTCGAGATATGTGGAGAAGGACCAAGATCTGTGGAGAAGGACTATGTGTTGAGAAGGACTGAGATCTGTGGAGAATGACCGAGTTTTGTGGAGAAGGACAGCGATCTACAGAGAAGTGTCGAGATATGTGGAGAAGGACCGAGATCTGTGGAGAAAGACTATGTGTTGAAAAGGACTGAGATCTGTGGAGAAGGACTATCTGTTGAGAAGGACTGAGTTTTATGGAGAATGACAAAGATCTGTGGAGAAGGACTGAGATCTGTGGAGAAGCACAGCGATCTGCAAAGAAGAGCCGAGATCTGTGGAGGACTGATATTGTGGAGAAAGACTGAGATCCGTTTAGAAGGCCTGAGATCTGTGGAGAAGGACAGAGATATTCTGAAAAGGACAGAGATCTACGGAGATCTGTGGAGAAGGATCGAGATCTGCGCAGAAGGACCAAGATCTGTAGAGAAATATGAGTATCTAAGCCACTGAAGGTGTACATATAAATGAAGATGTAACATAATCACAGTTATAATTAAAGTAACTGTCCTATCAAAGTTGTTAGTTTGCTTGCTTTCCTTGAAAATAGACCTGGCTCAACCCCAAAAACATCAGCAATCCTAACTTCAGCTATTGTGTGTCATTGATAAATCCAGACTCGTATATAATGATCTAGAGTCGCCGTATTGTAGCGGCTAGAAGCTCGCTTATGGATCGCAAGGTAGTGGGTTCGGGTCATGACAGTGCAGACTTTTATCAAAAATGACTTTCGCTCACAGGTCGACCCAGCCTTGAGTGGGTACCAGGTTCAGTCCTTTGAAGCAAAGGCTGTCTGCATGGTGCGGACCACATCATCCACCAAGTGCCGATTGGTCTATTAAGTATAGTTTTAACCCTACATGCTTAATACGCATCAGGCTTGGAAAAGGGTATTTCCTTTACTAATTT
>CAJHNH020000448.1:330114-361314 GCA_905116865.2 Candidula unifasciata | reverse complement strand
AACTATTTCCATGTCTGTTTTTTATAACTTTGTCCAAATCTAAAATTAGGGCCAAGGGTTATTCTGTAGCCCCAATGGAACGAGTTTGTCAGAAGACACAGTTTAGATAAAATAAAATGTGCCTGTTAATAGGGCGTATGAAAAAAAGGAAACGAAGTGTAAAGTCAGTGTCCCACGGAACATAAGCTCTACACCCAAGACTTTCCTGCGGGGAGACTGAGCATCAAAGATTCCCCGGGTTTCTATGATGTCGTTCCTAATATAATCAAATCAGCCAAACCCCCTACCTTCCTTTTTATATCCCAAACCCCGCTTCTAGTTTAGTTGGTTTAAACCCGGGTGCGGGTCCCGGGTGACGAGCTCCTGGGGCCCGGGTTTCATCCCGGGGTGGCGAAAACCACTTTTCTCCCAGTTTTTAAGGACTATAAGGGGAATCAAGGCCAAGGGGTTGCAATTCAATAGTACCGACCCAAAAGGTTAAACAACTCGGTTCGGGATAAAAAAAAAAAAAAAAAATATCCAAACAGCTACCAATTCTTTTTCCCCACCTGTCAGGACAAAAAACGTTAAAAAACAACACCATGGGGGGGTTTAGGTAAGTCAAAAAAAAAAAAAAAAAAAAGTTAAACCCCTTTTTTACGCCTTTGGGCGCATCGCGCTTAAAAAAAGAGCCCAAAAATGGGCAATTGGGTCAAGTGGAAGAAGATGAGAAAAATTTGCAACTTTAACAAAAATCTGATTTTGGCAAAACGCGGACAAGGCTGGAATTGTGGAAAAAATGTCACTTTTGAGGCCATTCTTTATGTTATCTCAATTGTTGGACCCCCAGATTGTATCAAATGTCAAATCAGGACATACAGTTAAACGAACTCTGTATCCGCCGTACTTGTCCACAGATTGTACCAAAAATGTCAAACCAGGGACATCCAGTTTACCTATATGAAAAACTAGGAAGTGTGAAATGATCTAGAGTACTCTGAAGTGAGATATAGACTAAATAAATTGCAACTTTTTGAAAATATGATTTTGGCAAACGCGACAGGCATGCACCTGTGGAAAATGTCACTTGTCATTTTTATGTTATCTCAATTGTTGTCCCCATATTTACAGACCAATCGGCACTAGGTGGGTAATGTGGTCAGCATTACGCCGGCCGTCTTTACTTTCCCAGGGCAGCCATCCTGGTACCCATTTTAGGCTGGGTCGACCTGCGACGCCCCATACCACGATGAAAATCCACGCAGCCTGCAGTGGGTTTCAATTGCGGTACGTCGGAATTACGAGTCGGTTTCGCAACGCCTAAGCCACGGACACCTCTCGGAGATAAGGTTAAACACCTACCGATTGCAGAGTCGCTGTGGCGTTAGCGGCTGGACACCCGCATGCTTGGAAGGTCTTAGTTTCGCGTCGTGACGGAGCCGGACTGTTTCTTCTTCAACAAATGACCATGACTCCCAGGTTGACTCAGCCTTGAGCGGGTGCCAGGTGCAGTCCTGGAAAGTAAAGGTGGCCGGCGTGATGCTGACCACATCACCCACCAAGTCTATAAAAATATAGGTCTAGCCCTATATTCCCAATAATCTTAAAGGCGTGGAAAATAGACCTTTACTGCCAGTTGCAGAAAGAGCCATAATAACATCTGCCAGGGACACGTGGAGTCCATTTTTTTGTGTGGGTAATAATATTTTGATTTTACTCCAAGTCCTGTCGTTTGCGTTTTCAGAAATGTATCTTCTTCTCCTTCTTGTTCTTCACTTCCTCTTTTACCGCTGTGGGTGTCGAGGGAGATATAAGGTTCTGTTTCTAGCTCTTCTGGCTGCCTCGACCATAGGCACATCGTGCTGTTGTAGAGTTTCTCTGATGTTATCCTTCCATCTTGTTCTTGGTCTACCCCGTGCTCTACGTCCTTCTTCTCTTTCCATGTATGCTTTGTATAGTATGGTGTCACAAGGCATTCTCTCTAAGTGGGCAAACCATTTCACTTGCTGTCTTTGTATGTAATCCAGAATTGGTTCTGTGCCGACTTGTTCTCTTATGATCTCATTCCTGATCTTATCTCTTATGGTCACTCCTACAGCCCTTCTCAGACATCTCATTTCCGTGGTTACTAATTTTCTTTTATGGTTTGTTGTTAGTGACCATGTCTGGACAGGTAGCACAGAGTTGGAATAAATATGCTTTGAATAAGATGCCTCTTTGTGCTGATTGGGATTGTCTTATGCTGTAAGAGGGGGGCTAGCTGAAATGTATACAATTTTTATTATGATGACTTTGTATGAATGTGAAGCCAAAACTTTGCATTCGATGTGAGCACTGAGTTCAGTCCAGAATTGATATCACAAAACTCAGGGCATTCCCATGCATGCTCCGTCCTCATCTTCAGCAGCCAGCGCAGAGTAAGATGTGAACACTGAGTTCAGTCCAGAATTGACATCACAGCACTCAGGGCATTCCCATGCTGCTCATCATCATTCTTCAGCAAGCCAGCGCATAAGATGGGGAAACACTGAGTTCAGTCTCCTGGATGAAGATAATCCAGGTGCTCATTTAAACCCCTCCGACTGCTCTCCTCTCCTGGCATTACTTAAAAGCCCCCATCAAGTGATTTAAATATTTGTTAGCTGAAGTAAACTAATATGCACAAAGACACTTGAACCTAAGTACACAATTTACTTAACTCTGTTGTAACAACATCAAAAAGATTTATTTAATAAATCTGACTAAAATAAAATGAACTTGTTTAGGCTAGTAGAGTTGGGATGATGTTATAGATGACATTAAAGTTGTACATAACTTAGCTCATCAGGACAGTTCTCGGCTTGAGACCCTGCCTATCTTTTCCAGTTTGTCGTCCTCACTGCTTTCTGCAGGTCGTTACACTCGACGGTCGGCAAATAATGGATGCCTACTAGTCCCTGCCCAATGGGGGGCTGGAGAATGAAGAAACAAGCGCATATTTGTAGTATCTGCTCTAGATGTACACTAAGCATGTATATTATACTAACATCAAGCATGTTTATTTAAATAAAACATTTCATCTCTCCCTCATGCTCACATTCACTCCTGTCCAATTTGGAAGGGCTTATGTCTCACATTCCAACTGTTACATCTTCTGCCTTCCTCTACACGTCCTGTAATGATAGTCAAGTCTTCTACGTCAGGTGCCATCTCTCGTACAGACTCAAAATGACAATCAGTCAGACAGAACCAGTTCTGGAATCTATGCTTGGAACAATCGACGCGCCCAGAATGCTAACAATAGTTCTGGGGCGAATCAAATAACAAATCTCGTGGATTTACTCTCCGGGATCAATCTCCGCATTAGCCTCCCGAGAGTTAAACACATTTCAGTGTGTTAGCTGTATGTAATACAGATTCACATTAACCACACGTGAAAAGATTGCCAAAGTTATCTTCACGCTTGTGATTTCAAAAACATGATAGTTCATTAAATTTCAATGGCAACAACAACATTTAGGTTTTACAACATTGAAACACATGTGCACGAAAAAAACATTCATGACACTATAAAATAGGATATAAAGCAATGTGACAGTGCCCTACGAGAATGAAGAAATGTCCGCCTAGGAGTATTACAAAGTGATGAAGACACACACTTGAGCAAAAAGACAGTTAGATCTCTATCATAAAATAAAATAAAGGTTTTGAAACTAATTTCGATCTTACCTGGAAAAATGAAACCACAATGCCAAAAGTTCTGTCTCAAGCTTAGGTTAAGCCCAACAGATGGCATGTGCTCGACAGGATCTCATTTACCAGACCTATAGTTCACCCCTTTATAACTTTTATCAAGCTCCTCCTACATTACGCCTAAAATCATTCTCATTCAGGGATATCACAGCTCCTCCCTGTGGGTGTATATTCACTGTCAGTCAGTGACTGTACAACAATTGTTTGAATTCCCACGCTCACATTCTACAGGTTCAATTAAGCTGGTCCCAGCTAATAGGCCTAGTCACACCTCCAGTCTACTTCACCTGTCATCACAATAAAATCCGACTTTGTCAATTCTTCTGCCAACACTTTCCGCTCACTGTGTCAATAGTGACCGTCGGACCGGCACTCCAGTTTAGGTAACCTCAGGGGGAGATAATGGCAATTAGCCCTTGTTATCTGTTCCTGAAGATCTGGCAGGGGGAATAACTATCTGACACCAACAAATGGTGTGCAAATCTCCAGTCAGTAAGTCTGCTTGGTCAGTCTTATCTCTGTACCTTAACACTTAACATCTGGGAAAAAGTTGTAGTGTTTGATATGACCAACGGTCCAGGAGAATTAAAGGTGTGATGTGGTCGTCATTAAGGATGTATCCAAATCCCTATTTTCCTGTATACTTTCAAAATACAAAGAAATAAAAGTAGGTTGAGGAAAGACATTCTGGAGTCACCGAGCGTATTGTCACAGAGCCTCTCCCTTAAGTTCGGTCACCCTGACCGCACATCAGCACGCTCTGTGGCTTCCAAGAATTTCAAGTCCTCCTTTGCATAACTGCCCATAAGTTTTCTGTTTCCAGTATTCTTTATGGCAGTGGGAATTCCTGCACTCGTCTGCAGATATCCCATGTCCTTTCATCCAGGATAATTCAATACTGTCATTGATCCTGGTATTGAGCGGGTATTCCAAGCAGTCGCTCGGTAATGTCCCTTTGTCCGGAGGTTCCTCCTTCCATCGGATAATCAAAGATCCATGCTTTGTCAACGGGACTCCTCTGCGCCGTTGACTGACAACCTCTGTGCGTTTCCTCACTTCGCCGCGCCCTATCTGCCTAGGGAGAGCCTGAAGTGTTCTACTAAAAGGATTAGTTGCAGTCAGGTTGGATCCTCTTTTCCTCAGTCTACAGATCTTGAAAAATCTGTTACAAATCTCCTCTTAAAACGAGGGATATCTTCACTCATCGTGATCCCACGAAGTGAGTGCCACTTACCACTAACAATTTCTCTGAAGAGTGTCCATTTGTTGCCTCTTCGGTGCATTCTGTCTTTACCTTGCCAAATTGTCAGGGTGGAATTGTCTTTAACAAAGATCAGTCCAGAGTCAGAGCACGAAATCAAGTCAGGGTATACAGTCAAATCAGTAAAAAAACTCAGGGTTTCCTGTAGACTGTAAGGTGGGATTTCTTCGCAATGAAGTTTCCACCACCAGCTGAGATACCCCTGTCACTTCCTTCGAAGCAAAGAGTACTACAAGACCAGAATGTTGGGGTTCCCTACTATTCATGGCTTGTTCTGCTTCAGGGTCCTTCATCAGAAGTATCCCTGTCGCCCCAGCTGTACAGGGCAGCAGAGACAAGTTGTCTCCCTGCTCACGAAAAGTATTTTCTTCTTCGATAATGGCAAACACTTCTGTCTGTCCATTATCGACGTGCACAGGCCTAGCAGAATTGTCCTGTTTATGTCGAGTCTCTAAGATCGTCAAGACGTCCAGGGAACTCTCCTCCTCATCTGCTATATTCACATTGGTCTGGCTTTCATATGCACAGTCCAGTGAAAGCAAATCAGGAGGTGTGTTGCCGCCATCGCAGTCAACTCCTTTGGGTGTAAAGTCAGAACTAACACATTCCATTAGGCATGCGGCCGCATCCAAGGAAATAGGGGACACAGGTTCAGCGTTATTCCCTACATCAGTCTGCTTTAATTCCTCTTCTTGCATGAAGGGACCAAAGGGGATATGGGAGTTGGGTAAGTCTTTGCCCTCGTCCTCATTAATGTCTGGTGTGACAGTCGAACCGCTATGTCTACGGTTACAACCGTTATCACGCTTGTCACTACTGTCAGGTTCGCTCTCATTTATCTCGTCTGAGGTAATGGGAGTAAGGGGTTCCAGCAATGTAGATCTGGTCCCTTTAGAAGATTTCTGCTTCTTGTTCCATCTTTTCCTTTTAGGCTTAAGAATGGAAGTTAAGGGGTCCAGCAATGTAGATCTGGTTATCCCTAAAGAAGAGTTCTCCTTGTTGCCTCTTTTCTCTGTAGGAATAAGAGGTGTGAGATACTGTCCTCCGGTTTTTATGTTTTCTTCCTTAGCTGTTGAAGTTGGCCAAGGAGTGCACACCTCAATGGTTAGATAGTGGGCCCCCACCATACCTGCTTGAGTTTCAGCCTGAGGTAATGGTTTTTCCTCGCATATACTCGCAGTTTCCTCAACGCTAATGTTTTCTGCTTGCTGTTTTATCCTATCTTTTTCTGCCCTCTCAAGTAGCAGTTTTCGATGAATTTCTTCACTCTTACGCCGCATCCTTTCAGCAAATCCTTCCTGAATACACTCTATCTCTCTTTCTAATTCTTCTCTTATAAGCTGTATGTCTCTTTCATACTCTACTTTCCTTAGCTGTTCCTCTCTTTCATACTCTTCTTTCCTAAGCTGTTCCTGCCTATTATATTCTTCTAGCTCCAACTGGCGCTTTTTCTCTGCAGCATTACGGGCAACCATATAATCAAAAGTATCCATCTGGCATTTAATATATGTTTCTAACTGTGCCCCTACTCTACCCTCAGCTATCCCGAATTTCCTTACATCTTTTTGGTACTCGGTACGTAAGTCCATTCTATCTAGAGATAAATGTAATACTTACTTCCCCGAGGTAGGATAAGAAGGATATGTCAGAGCAAAGTACAGTGAACTTGGCACCAGAGGAGACTATGACAGCCGCACAAAGATGTATATGATGCAAAGCAGCCTACCAGATTAACAGCCTATAGAATACTATAGCAGCAAAAGGATAAACCTATAAATGATCAAAGCGATGTTACACTCAGTCACTAATTATTAATCTCAATGATATGATGTCAGCATGTAATATGTTCTACAATCTATATCAAATGAAATATGCAAGCAAAAAAAAAAATCAATTCATCAACTCATCAACTCTAACTAAGCACTATAGATTAAACATTGATCAATGTTCATGAAATGTTCAATGATAGACAGTTAACTCATATGATTTCATCAATTAATTACTTTTACAGTTATTATAATTTAATCTTCCCAGTTACCAATTACTAAGTATAATTTTAGTCTAAGAACTGGATGAAGAGTTAAAATGAAATCTATGAAATTAAACTTCTTTTTCGTTAGTCTAGGGTCTGCCGGGTTTGATCGCTGGCGGGACGCCACTTGTGTCAGGTTTTAATTCTAGAGAGCGACACAATTGTTACGTGATGTTATAAACCCCGAGACGAGATACCCAATTGTCGCGCGCCCACGTGGGTAAATACACTGATATAGTGAGGGTGTGGGTTTGATCCTTAACAATGCCCACCCACGTGAGAAACTGGACTATTATCTAAGCTATGTTGATCCTAGACAGTCCTGGATAGCCAAGAAAACAGCGAGTGGCTCGTTCCATGAAATGAAAGTTGCTGTACTTGTATCCACAGGAGTAGGAGAAGGGATAGATAGATTTCTGGATACACCCACTATGATATAATCCAGGTGCTCATTTAACCCCTCCGACTGCTCTCCTCTCCTGGCATTACTTAAAAAGCCCCCATCAAGTGATTTAAATATTTGTTAGCTGAAGTAAACTAATATGCACAAAGACACTTGAACCTAAGTACACAATTTACTTAACTCTGTGTAACAACATCAAAAAGATTTATTTAATAAATCTGACTAAAATAAAATGAACTTGTTTAGGCTAGTAGAGTTGGGATAATGTTAGAGATGACATTAAAGTTGTACATAACTTAGCTCATCAGGACAGTTCTCGGCTTGAGACCCTGCCTATCTTTTCCAGTTTGTCGTCCTCACTGCTTTCTGCAGGTCGTTACACTCGACGGTCGGCAAATAATGGATGCCTACTAGTCCCTGCCCAATGTGGGAACTGGAGAATGAAGAAACAAGCGCATATTTGTAGTATCTGCTCTAGATGTACACTAAGCATGTATATTATACTAACATCAAGCATGTTTATTTAAATAAAACATTTCATCTCTCCCTCATGCTCACATTCACTCCTGTCCAATTTGGAAGGGCTTATGTCTCACATTCCAACTGTTACATCTTCTGCCTTCCTCTACACGTCCTGTAATGATAGTCAAGTCTTCTACGTCAGGTGCCATCTCTCGTACAGACTCAAAATGACAATCAGTCAGACAGAACCAGTTCTGGAATCTATGCTTGGAACAATCGACGCGCCCAGAATGCTAACAATAGTTCTGGGGCGAATCAAATAACAAATCTCGTGGATTTACTCTCCGGGATCAATCTCCGCATTAGCCTCCCGAGAGTTAAACACATTTCAGTGTGTTAGCTGTATGTAATACAGATTCACATTAACCACACGTGAAAAGATTGCCAAAGTTATCTTCACGCTTGTGATTTCAAAAACATGATAGTTCATTAAATTTCAATGGCAACAACAACATTTAGGTTTTACAACATTGAAACACATGTGCCCGAAAAACATTCATGACACTATAAGTTAGGATATAAAGCAATGTGACAGTGCCCTACGAGAATGAAGAAATGTCCGCCTAGGAGTATTACAAAGTGATGAAGACACACACTTGAGCAAAAAGACAGTTAGATCTCTATCATAAATAAAATAAAGGTTTTGAAACTAATTTCGATCTTACCTGGAAAAATGAAACCACAATGCCAAAAGTTCTGTCTCAAGCTTAGGTTAAGCCCAACAGATGGCATGTGCTCGACAGGATCTCATTTACCAGACCTATAGTTCACCCCTTTATAACTTTTATCAAGCTCCTCCTACATTACGCCTAAAATCATTCTCATTCAGGGATATCACAGCTCCTCCCTGTGGGTGTATATTCACTGTCAGTCAGTGACTGTACAACAATTGTTTGAATTCCCACGCTCACATTCTACAGGTTCAATTAAGCTGGTCCCAGCTAATAGGCCAAGTTACACCTCTAGTCTACTTCACCTGCCATCACAATAAAATCAGGCGGTGTCAATTCTTCTGTTAACACTTTCTGCTCACCATGTCAATAGTGACCGTCGGACCGGCACTCCAGTTTAGGTAACCTCAGGGGGAGATAATGGCAATTAGCCCTTGTTATCTGTTCCTGAAGGTCTGGCAGGGGGAATAACTATCTGACACCAACAAATGGTGTGCAAATCTCCAGTCAGTAAGTCTGCTTGGTCAGTCTTATCTCTGTACCTTAACACTTAACATCTGGGAAAAAGTTGTAGTGTTTGATATGACCAACGGTCCAGGAGAATTAAAGGTGTGATGTGGTCGTCCATGCTCCGCCCTCATCTTCATCAGCCAGCGCAGAGTAAGATGTGAGCACTATTTCCCGATACGCTGTTGAACTCAAACTTTACACATACCCGCTTTGTAGATAACAATGCAATATTGTTTGTTCATAAGCATTCTGCATTTTTGAAAAATCCTTCAGTTGCGGTCTCTGTGCCGAAGTGGTCAAGCCGTTGGCCTCGCGCCCTTAAGGTCGTGGGTTCGTTTCCCGGCGGCACCGTTCAGTTTATCGTGTGTACTTAGCGATTCCATGAGCATGATTCGGAAGATCCAGACAGGTTTTAATTCGAAAGCAGGACATTGAGAAATTACAGAAATCCACAGTGCGTAACGTGGTCTTTATCTTCGTTCCGGGGCACATGGGCATAGATGGAAACATAAGAGCTGATAAGTTGGCTGAATCGGCTACCACCGCTGAAGGTCAGTCAACCCATGGATCGTGCTGATATCATTAATGCCCTCAGAGAAATGGGAAGGATGGAGGACTTTCGAGACAGCGATTCCACATCGCTCACCAGAATGAAAGACTAGGGAGTTAAGATCCGCATAGCCAAAAGCGAGAGACATACCTGGCATACAAAAAGACTTATCAATAAACACAAGAACTGGTACTATTAGTCACAAGACGCTTGAGTTCATATTGAGGGAAGGATCTGAGCACATGTGGACATGGCCGGAGTGTATTGATCAAATCCCAAACAACTAACTAACTAACTAACTAACTAACTAACTAACTAACTAACTAACTAACTAACTAACTAACTAACTAACTAACTAACTAACTAACTAACTAACTAACTAACTAACTAACTAACTAACTAACTAACTAACTAACTAACTGACTGACTGACTGACTGGCTGGCTGGCTGACTGGCTGGCTGACTGACTGTCTGACGGACTAACTAACATACACCCAGAGCACGCATATACATACGCACATAACCTTTTCCCTCTCCTCTCCTTTTCCTCCTCATACTCTCTCTCCTCTCTTTCTCTCTCTCTCTCTCTCTCTCTCTCTCTCTCTCTCTCTCTCTCTTTCTCTCTCTCGCTCGCTCGTGCATAACACACAGAAATATCGTATGTAAAGGAAAACTAGCCATGTTCCTCTTCTTCTTCCGCATTCTGAGCCCCTGAGGTTCATTGCTGCAGATATCACCCACCTCCATTCATCTCTCTGGTTGACCTTCTCTTTTTTTCCAGTTCGTGTCATCAAGTGTTTGCAGGTCTGTTTAGACATGATCTCTCCATCGTCTTCTTGGTCTGTCTCGTGGTCTACGACCACTCATCTCTTTTGAGTTTTCACTTCTGTGTCATCTGACATTCTTTCAATATGCCCCAACCATTTCAGTCTATTAGCTCTCATTATGCCAGCTATCAATGGTGATGTTTATACCTATTTTGAATTTCGTTGTAGCTTCTTACTTTCCATTCCCCGCTGTTTGTATCTTTGATGGGTCCAAAGATTCGTCGTAAACTCTTTTACGAAAACCTGTAATAAATAAGGCTTCATCACTTTTAGTTGTGCTCCAAGTTTCAGAGCCATATAAAACGACTGGTCTTATCAACGGTGTATATATTTTGATCTTAGTGTTCGGTGAAGCATAAATGTGCATTGTTCAACAACAACTGTGACTGTTGACGCAGAAAACTGATCGCAATTGCGTGACCTGATGGGAAAACTAGATATCTACTGTGCACACTTACGATGTCATTGTTGCCATGCAATCATACTTGGGTGGGTATATTTTAATCCTTTCCTTTCTCTTCCCCACTTGTTGCTTCAACTTTTTTTTTTTTTTCTCTTAAAGTTCTAAATTGTGTGTACTTTCGCCTGTAAAAGTCGATATACTACAATTATGGGACATAGTGAATTTTTTTCACGGCCATCTCTACCACACGAGGCTGTGGTCAAAGTAACTAGTCAGTGAAAGTAACAGAAGTATGAGTCAAAAAAGGTTAATTCTTTCGGTACCGAGCAAGTCACCGTACGTTCTAACTAGTCTAAGTACAATGTCATGTTCTATTGCTGTCTTCCGTTCAGATCTGTAAAACGGATGTGCACGCAAAAGTAATGTTCTCGGACAAGAGCAAAGTCAAGAAATGGACTAACTACCTGAACTTCCGCCGGATTTTACAGCTGTCTTATTAACGTCTTATTAACGCCACATTGCATCTAATTGCCAGTGTAAGCATTTCGTTCTATCTTGTCTCTTTTAAAATATTTCAGGTCTAAGTATATATTGCTTGTAAGCTCAACTCATTGGGGTAGGAAGGGTTAAAGTGATGACTGTTTGGTACTGAAAGGGTTAATAATACATGTGTCTTTTGTGTAGGAGTCAGTGCCGCCAGTTTTGGCGTTGCGAACGAGTTTTGTAATTCCGAGATGGCAGGTTCGATCGTAGCTGCGTATGATTTGGCATCAGACCACCTTGCATCGGCTTTGACTGTGGTATCGAAAGCCAAACTGTTGAGAGAGCAGTGGCAAACTACTGAACCTAAAAATGCCTAGTAAAATCACAAAATGCCAAAATATTCTAGAGTTGGTTCTTGTAACGTCATGTAAAGAATATGCAGCTAACTTGAGTGTGTGTGTGTGTGTGTGTGTGTGTGTGTATGTGTGTGAGGGTATGTGTCTGTGTGTTGGCGTATTTGTCTGTGTAGGTGTGTGTTTTCATGTGTGTGTGTTTGAGTGTCTGTGTGTGTTTGAGTGTCTGTGTGTGTAGGTGTGTGTTTGTGGGTGTGTATTTAAGTGTACGTTTGTGTGTGTAGGTGTGTGTTTGTGGGTGTGTATTTAAGTGTACGTTTGTGTGTGTGGGTGTGTGTGTGTGTGTGTGTGTGTGTGTGTGTGTGTAGGTGTGTGAGTGTGTCTGTGTGTAGGTGTGTTTGTGTGTATAGGTATATATGCGTGTTCGTGTGTGTGTGCTTTTTTGAGTGCCCGTGTATGTATATGTATGTGTGCGTGTGTGTGTCTGTAGGCGTGTAGGAGGACAAGACTGTGACAATTATTGTGAATTCATCGATTCACAATAATTGTTACAGTCTTGCCCTGAAAGTGTTAAACTGATTTCATCACCATGATGAAGCCGCAGCTAGACGCTGTCCTGCGGATCCTAAGGTCTTGGGTTCAAATCGCATTGGAAAAGGCATTTTTTTTCTTCAAGTTATGACCGTAACTTCCAGGTCGACCTAGCCTTAAATGGGCACAAAGTAAAGTAATTGGAAGTAAAGGCGGCCTGCGTGATGTTGATCACATCAAATATCTAGGGTCGATTGGTCTATCTATACAAATAGAAGTCTAGCCTCATGTGCCTGATACACCTTCCCTTCACTTACATTAGAGGGCTGAGTGGTCTTGAGGCATAGATCGGTTTTATACACTATACACTATTCGTTATCGTATTCGGACGAATAGCTGGTCCCGTTATTCGTATTCGCCCGAATAGTGATAATCACCTATTCGGTACAGCTCTACTAGAAACTAGGGCTGTACCGAATATTCGCTTCGTATTCGCTTCCGGACCGAATAGTGGACCTAATAACTATTCGGTATTCGGCCGAATACATCAGATGGAAGATGCATTACTGAAATAAGAAACAGAATAGGACAGGCAAAAACTGCATTTTATAAAATGAAGAACATCTTATGTAATATATCTTTGTAATTGAAGGTTAGAAAAAAGAATTCTTGCTTGCTATATACATCCAGTTTTAACATATGGCTGTGAGTCCTGGACAAACGGTAGGCATGCCAAACAATTTCTTGAGGCCTCAGAGATGTGATTTTACTTAAAATACCTTATACGCCAAAAAAAAAAAAAAAAAAAAAAGCAACCAAGAGGTTTTGAAAGAGGCGGGAGCCCGAAGACAACTAATCACAGACACCAGAAGGATGAGAAGAGGGAAAATGGAACATGTGGTGACCATTGGGAAGATCTGTAGAAGGAGGGATAGAGGAAGACAACGAGAGAAGAATCTTGACAGTCTTGTTGCATGGTATGGAGGTGTGTCAGCACACGAACTAATACATGCTGCAGGAGATCGCAGATTGTGGAGAGGCATAATCGCCCATGCCAGTCGGCAAAGCACCTGACGATGATGATACATTATTCGTATTCGGCCGAATAGTTAGTCCCGCTATTCGTATTCTGCCGAATAGTGAAAATCACTATTCGGTAGAGCCCTACTAGAAAACTAACTAGACCTCCCGAATTGTATTATCTACATGACGGAATTGAAACCATACTGTAGGCTCATTCCGGCACCTCAAGAGGTAATACATAAATATTTGTTTACAATGATTTGTGGCTTTAATTTCAGGGCAGAACATTGCTGCTGTTTGTGTGTGTGTGTATATATATATATGGTTGTGTGTGTATATGTGTGTGTATGTGTGTGTATATATATATGGTTGTGTGTGTGTGTGTATGGCTGTGTGTGTGTGTGTGTATGTGTGTGTGTGTGTGAGTTATTATAAGATTATGGTGCCTGATATTGTTGATTATTTCCCCTTCTATATTCGTATACTGGTAATCTGGTAATCTTAGTTTCAGCTTCATAGCAAACTGGTCACCCCATAGTTGCTTCGCTCCTGTGCCAACGGAGAACACACAGAATGTTTATCACAGTCCCCTGTGGAAAGATTGTCAAGAAAGCTGTCTCAGCATATGCACTAGCATACACACGCATTACAAGAATACGGTAGCCATCCGAAGTTCTAAAACAAACAGTCCGACATTAAAAATGCAGTTCATCATTGATGGTAGCAGAAGTCACCAACAGATCAGCAGTTACACACGCGGTCAATTTTAATCCCATAATGGCACCACCAATATTGCGACAAAAGGCATTGCACCATTTTCTGAATCTACGATTTACAAAACTACGTTGGTCACGGTGGAAAAACATTCCAAACAAAATCCGCAGCTCACAGGGTCACGCCATGCACTCAGCTCACAATAGTGAAAATATGGGGGTGATTGCAGTCAAGCTAATACAAGGAATTTCGGAGAAATTTGACTAAAAAGCTCACCAAAATAGGGAAGCAGAAAAAAGTGCACAACACAACTAACGTAACGTTTCGACCGGGCAGCCTTTGTCAAATTACAAAAAAAAAAAAAAAAACATGCGTTTTTTGTGTGTAGTCTGACAAAGGCTGCCCAGTCGAAACGTTACGTTAGTTGTATTGTTTTGTGCACGTTTTTCTGATTCCCCATTTTGTGAGCTTTTTAGTCAAATTTCTCTGGAACTCAGCTCAGAAGCTGGGCGACGAAACTATATCCTTTCAGTCTATAAATGGAGCAAAAACGCAACGGCCACCGTCTGGCAGAAGCAACAAATTTGCCACGGCTTAAAACAGTGGCCGTGCCTAGCGTCCATTACGATGTGCAAAAGCAAATCAGGTTATGGGACTATTAACACCGCTTCTGATGCATAGAAAGATATCTCTGTTAATTAAAGCAAATCTCATAAGAACAGGTTTTTGGCCGACATTGTGCTACCAGTGCCAAACATGAACCTTTACTACAACTAATGAGCGGGAGATCGTAACAACAGAGATGAGATGTCAGAGGAGAGCTGCCCGTGTGACAAGAAGAGATAAAAGCAGGAATGAAGAAATTAGAAGAAGACTAGGACTGAAACCAGCCACACAATCCATAAAAGAACAACGAATGAGATGATTTGGCCACCTGACGAGATTGCCCTGGTACCAACTGCCACAGAGAGGCAGGCTGAAGAGATGTAATGAACACAGAGCAAGGGGAAGTCTATGCAAGATATTGAGCGATACCATCAGGAGCAGCCTAACAGAAATGAACACCAACTTGTACAAAAAAAGCGCAGAAAAAGCGCACAAACGAACACTACCTCTTCCCCTAACACCTCGCTGAGGTCAATGGGGAAGAGAAGGAAGATATTCCTATCCACTAATTCAGATTTTTATTTTAAATTCATAAATTATTGCTGATATTATTGAACCTGAGAGAGGAGATCACTGGTGGAGGTGGTCTCTGTTAGCCAAATTTAGTGACGAATATTCCAAGCGTGGTTTGGTATCGGTTACTTTACCTGTGATGTTGCTTTGAGGATTCTTCTTCCTTTCTAGCTCCCAATGGAGCATAGACCCGCAACCAGCTCACGCCAAGTTGTTCTATCCTTTGCAGTGGCATGCAACTCTCCCCACGCCCTTCCAATCTTTCTAACTTCATTCTCCAGCTCCCTTCTCTATGTATTTTTTGGCCTTTCTTTATTAATATGTCCCTGTGGGTTCCAGTGCAAAGACATTGTAGTTATACTGTTCTCCAGTTTTTTCAGTGTTTGACCTATCCAACACCAACGTCTTTTCTTCATCTGTTGGTCCACTGGAGCGTTCTTAGTTCTCCGCCAAAGCTCTACATTAGTGATTTTATCATACCATTTTGTGACACAGTCGTCTCTTTTGCTGCCTATGCTTCATCAAATGACCCAGGTTCGATATGGTTTTGTGTCAAGGGTGGCGGGTGATTGTTGATAGACGAGGAGAAAGATGGTCGTGTCGATAGTGGCTGTGAAGATGCTGATGTCTTACTAACTACATGCTTCTCAATGTAACTCTGAGGCTTGTATGCAAAACGTCAGGAAACAACTGTTCAGGATCACACTGAATTTATTTAGACACTGTAACAAATGTCACAAAGTACATCAAATATTACTCTAAGAATGCTGAATCATCTAAGTACTCATAGAATCGCATTGTGTTCCTTATCTCCCATTACTTTGTAAACTATGCCATTGTCTTTGACTGCCACCGGGCTACTAGTGCAGTTTGGGCTAAAAGGTTCGTTATTTAATGCCGACTAACTACTTATCTATGCTCTGGCCTCTTCTTCGTCTGACTCCGAGTCATTATCTGACAGTAACTCTAATCGAATATATATATATATATATATATATATGTCTTTAACTATCTTTTTATCTACAAAACTGACCGGTACTTCGCTCTACTATCTGTCTCTGTCTCTATCTCTAGCCTGTCCTCTGGGCTGTCCTCTGCTGCCCTCTGTTGTCCTCTTTCTTCTGCCTCAGTCTATCTCCGTTTGTGTCTTGTGCCTTCTCTATCTGTGTCTATCCTCTGTCTGTCCCCAATTATTCTATGTCCTGTCTGTTTATCCTCTGGCCTGCCTCTGTCTGTGTCCTCTGGGTGTGTGTGTGCCTTCTGTCTCTCCTCAACTATCCTCTGTTGTCCGTCTCGTGTGTCTGTTCTGGCTGTGTCTGCGTGTCGAAGGTTCCAGGCAATCGTTTATAAAGGGGTTACTAGGCTGCTCCCAGGGGGCTCCTATCCCTCGTTGTTTTGCAGTCTACTGCAATCACCTGAGCCGGCCGGGACATCGGTATTTCGGCTAATAGCTTTGGTGTTGACGGGGAGAGTCACATGTCTGGTCAGACGACTCAAGGTACGTGGGAAAAGTTCTAACAATAAGGGTGAAAGCCACAAGGGTCTTGTCGTGCAAACAGCACAATACTAATAAAAAGGGGGGTAGGGGTGCCGACCCTGCTACAATTTAATTACCTCTTTTCTGCGAAGGCACCAGTTAATGAATGTCTGTAGTTTTAGTTTTTAGATTTGAGGATTCCCAGAAGATTATTATGCTTCGATTTACTTTATTAGATTTGCGTGGGTTGTTCTTCTATGTAAAAGTGAGTTCTGGACAAAGAGAAATGGCATGGTAGGAGGAAAAACTTGAGAAAGTGAAGTTAGTTTTGAGTAAAATGTTGACAAAATTATGAACAGAGAAGAAAACATAAATGAAGTATAGGTAGTTGAAAATATTACAAAATTGTTTATACAATCTGTAGCGAAAAGATATTTTTACATTTATAGGGCATATTAATAAAGGATACTACAATCATATTATCACACACGCTTTGGGAAGTTAGTCTTTCCTCTTGGGCTTAGTAGGGGGAACATAGGGCAGAGGTCATAGTTTTTCATGTCTGGTGGTTCTTTGCCACCTGCTTTAGGTCTTAGATATTCACTATGCCCATGGTTGAGCCTTGCCTGATGACGGTTCTACCGAGGGTCTCTTTTGGTCTTCTTCTTCCCCTTCCGGTGTCCATATGAGGGCTTAAAGGGGGAGTCTTGTCCTATCCATTCTGAGTGCGTGGCCAAAGTAGTTCCAGTGGCATTTCTTATAAAAACAAGATACATGATCCGGCTTGATCTCTTTGTTGTTGTTGTTGCGTACTGGGTCTGAAAAATGACCAGTGGTATCTTCTAAGACATCTGTTCTGAAAATTGTCATAAAAAAAAAATTCAACTACCGTTGCTTTCCAGCTCTTGCATCCATCTTGGGCTTCATGCACTAAATTCACTGAGCAAAAACATAATCAAGTGATTAGATCATCTCACCATCACAGGCACTGCACATAGAAAGATATGATGAAAAGCAAGAGGTTCCCCTAGGAGAAGATGGACTGCGGATATTAAAGACCTTCTGCACGACAAGAGCCATTGCACCAGACCAATCAATAAATCACACACTGTTCCTCCCAGCGGTGCTTAGAGGCAAAGGTGAAAATTGATGATGGTAAACAGAAAATGTAAGTGAAAAAAAAAAATGACGCCAGGGGAATATGTACTAAAAGCAAAGCCTAAGGCGATCTTGTATTAGAGAAAAGGGAGGAGATAACTATGAATGATAATATAAAAATATAATTTTTGAACCTATCTCTACTCCAAACCTTCAAAAGCTCTAACAAATAATGTCGTGGTGATAAGGAACCAAAGCCACACTCAAGCTTCCTCAGTAACAAGAAAAACAATGTTTGTTAGGCGGGGGCTAAGACCAGTAGTGTCTTAACCCAGGCAGGACATCTTCTGTATTAAGTCTAATAAGTAGTAACAGTAAAACTAGTCACACTAACTACAAGTCATAATCCGAATACACACTTATATCTAGCTCTTCACAGTTTAACTACTGAAGACAATTTAAAGCTTAGACCGAAACTAACCATAGAACATTACACCGCTGTAATCAACGAGCTAGACTATCTCGGATTCGTAAATTGCACATGTGCCACAAGCACAGCACAGTTCACGGATTTTGAAAGACACTGTGACTTACAAATTAAAAAAACTCAATAGCGTTTGGCGTCCTGCCACACATATTTGAAATTTAATGCTAGACATAAATATACTTGTGAAACTTTATACTAAACATCCAAAGATGAAAACGAAGAAAAGGAAGAAAAGAAAGAAGAAGAAAATAATAATAACAACAATAAGAAAGAGGAGAAAAAGAAAAAAAGAAAAAGAAGGAGACGAAAACAAGAAAAAGAAAAACAGGAAGAAGAAGACAAGAAGAAGAAGAAGAAGAAGAAAACGAAGAAGAAGAAGAAAAAGAAGATGATGATGAAAAAAAAAAACAGAAGAAGAAGAAGAAGAATATTAGCAAGAAGAAGAAGAAGAAAAAGAAGAAGAAGAGGAAGAGGAAGAAGAAGATCAACAGAAGAAGAAAAGAAAAGAAGAAGAAGAAAAAGAAGAAGAAGAAGAAGAAGAAGAAGAAGAAGAAGAAGAAGAAGAAGAAGAAGAAGAAGAAGAAGAAGAAGAAGAAGAAGAAGAAAAAGAAGAAGAAGAAGAAGAAGAAGTAAAAGTGGAAGAATAATAAGGAGGAGGAGAAGGAGGTTATGAGAAGAAGAAGAAACCGACGACGACGACGAGGAGGAAGAAGAAGAAGAAGAAGAAGAAGAAGAAGAAGAAGATTATAAGTGCATGATTTCACACACACACACACACACACACACACACACACACACACACACAAACGCTCACTACACATACACACACACCGAGACCAACATCACTGACACCTAGTTTCACATTTGTTTATCTTTTTTCAGTACAGTTATTCATTTGTTTGAGGCGAAACGACTCCACCAACATCCGCTTGAGACATCCACTTGATGTTCTATTTAAAGACAACGAGAAGACAGCGTGTGTTAACACCGTTACAAACTCCAGCTGTTAACATTGTTCTTGGCTGATTAGACGCACTTACGTGCATGCACTAAACATCAAGAGGATGGGTTTCTATGAACCGTTGTTCTAAACAGGTCCAGCGCCTGCTCACACTACTACTGATGTATACAAAGGTATCTTTCTCTGCAAGGCTAATCTGATAATTACTAGGGGGTGGGGACGGAAAAAGGGTGGAAAAAAGGGGGGGGGGGGAGTGGTCTAACTCTAGACTTTGGTCGAAACATTCGGTTGTGTGTGTGCATCTTTTCTTTTCTATCTGTTGAGCTTTCTTGTCACATTTTGTGTTATTGGTACCAGATACAGTCCTGGGAAGCCAGGGCGGCCGGCGTGATGCTGACCACATCACCCACCAAGTGCCGTTCGGTCTATTAAATATAGGTTAGAAAAAAAACAAACCTATATACAACACGTTTGAAAGGCGTGGACAAGGGTTCTTCACTTTTTTTTTACCAATAGCCTTAATAATATGCCTGTTAGGAGATAGTGGGTCTTCCTGTTTCCCACCACCTCACCCATCCCCATAATGGCTTTAAAACCCACACGGGAAACAGGAAAAATTACTCGCAGAGTTTAAAGGGTGATAATTAAAATTAGAAATAATATAACACCATTTTTCTACAAGTTTTTACAATGGCAAATATGAGACCAGTCCGACAGTCTGTGTACGGTGAGGGTTTGTAGAGTAGCCTCAGCCAGTAGCAATCGATCAATTCTTATCGAACTTGATGGCGTCAACTGAAAGCTTGATTAATTTGTAGTGGATTTCCTCATTTTCCCTGACAGACAGTTTTTGCAAAACTGAAAGTTGAAAGTTGACACAGTTCTTCAATAGTGAGTATTTTTATCGACATTCCTGTTAAAAGCCGTAATCTGTGTGCATCTGCTATTCGTGTTTGTTTGATTTGTGCTCTAACTGGTTTTTGTGTCAACCGTTTCATTGACTGTGTTTATAGCTGTGTTTATTCATATAGTTTACTTTTCTGTTGGATCGACCGTGTCCGTGGCTTAGGCATTGCTAGTCCGACTCGTAATTCCAACGTACCGAGATTGAAACGCACTTCTGGTTGCGTTGATTGTTATCACGGTATGGGGCGTCGCTGGTCGACCCAGCCTAAAATAGGTACCAGTATGGATGTCCTGGGGAAGTAAAGCCGGCTGGCGTAATGCTGACCACATTACCTAACTAGTGCCGATTGGTCTTGTTCTAAATATAAGCTGCTGTTCTCATATGTCGGATGCGCCAAATTCGTTGAAAAGGGATCTTTACTTTACTTACTTTCTGTGGGATCATTTTCGTTTTTTACTGCAGCTAAGTTAAATAGCACAGATATAAGATCATCTCAAACCAGTGGTCTGCAACCTATTTTGGGGTGGCGCTGTCGTGATTATATGACAAACACCCCCCCCCCCCCACCCACACACACAGACAAAAAGGAAAAATTCCAAGTACCGTTAACAAGAACTCAGAAAGCTGAGGTGAGTTGAGTCAAGAATTGACATCACAGCACTCGGGGTATTCCCATGCATGCTCTGTCCTCACCTACAGCAGCCAGCGCAGAGTTGCAAAACTGATGGTACAGGTCACAGTCTGGTTGTATGTCCGTCTTGCCTCTCCTCTTAGTGTATTGCGCCAACCAAACCCTCTGGTTACACCCAGATACCTCAAAAACAAAAACAAAAACCAACAGGCACATAATTCAAAGCGTCAAATTAAACGAACACCAGCAACTAATAATTTAGAGTCCAAATATCATTATGATGGTTGACACTGTTTTGTCTTTGTGATATCTGCTATTTTTGGTCTGATGTTGAACAAATCACAACAAAGCGTTTTTTGTTTGTTTTCATGACTGTTAAAGGTAAAAATCGGGGTTTTTAAAAGTATAAATGAACTCAATTTCAAAACTATGGACCCCCTCCCTTTTAAAAAAATAAAAACTTCCTTACGCCCTCGAAAAGGGGGGGGGGGGGGGGGGGGGCTCTGGTTGTAGACCACTGCTCTAGATTTTGCGCTAGGACATTACTTTCTGTTTGTGTCATGTTGTGTATATGTAAGTAGTTTCTGTTGTGCTTTCTGTTTCTATGTCATGTAGTGAATATGTAAGTCGTTTCTGTTGTGCTTTCTGTATCTATGTCATGTAGTAAATATGTAAGTAGTTTCTGTTGTGCTTTTTGTTCCTATGTCATGTTGTGAATATGTAAGTAGTTTCTGTTGTGCTTTCTGTTCCTATGTCATGTTGTGATGAATATGTAAGTAGTTTCTGTTGTGCTTTCTGTTTCTATGTCATGTTGTGAATATGTAAGTAGTTTCTATTGTGCTTTCTGTTCCTATGTCATGTTGTAAATATGTAAAGAGTTTCTGTTGTGCTTTCTGTTTCTATGTCATGTTGTGAATATGTAAGTAGTTTCTATTGTGCTTTCTGTTCCTATGTCATGTTGTGAATATGTAAGTAGTTTCTGTTGTGCTTTCTGTTCCTATGTCATGTTGTGATGAATATGTAAGTAGTTTCTGTTGTGCTTTCTGTTTCTATGTCATGTTGGGAATATGTAAGTAGTTTCTATTGTGCTTTCTGTTCCTATGTCATGTTGTGAATATGTAAGTAGTTTCTGTTGTGCTTTCTGTTTCTATGTCATGTAGTGAATATGTAAGTAGTTTCTGTTGTGCTTTATGTTTCTATGTCATGTTGTGAATATCTATCTAGGGCTATTCAACTAATTTAGTCAATTTAACTAAACTTAGGGGCCAACATTGTTAAATTAGGGATCGTTATGGGCCAGATGTCCGAGTCCCAGCGTAGAAAGACCATTAATTCAATACAACCAGCAATGATCCGCGGGCCACTCGCTAGGCTTCGTCGGGCCAGATTTAACCCGCGGGTCGCCTGTTAAATAGCCCTGAGCTTATTGCGGTAATTTTTGTAGGCTAGTACTCAGCGGACGGCCAGAAACACACCGAAAAAAAAAACGGGACATAAGGTTAGCCTGAGGTGGTGACGTCACGGCAAGCTGATGACGTCACCAGCTAAGCCTTCCCTACCAACAGCCCCGGCTGAGCACTCTACACAGTCTTCGGGACTCCCAAGGGGCATGAGTCCCAAAGTTCCGGCGCCTATGCGGGGCACTTTACGAATCGCCCATTGTGACACACTATTCTTGCAGGAAATACTTTAGTCGACACATATGGTGTTTGTTTATTGTTTGTCTATCCAACGAATCAACAATATGACACACGTGTCTAAACCGTAAGCGATTAGTCCTGCTTCTAACACAAGGCTGAGTCTGAAGAATCCCAGCACATTGCACAGACTCCGTTGCACCGGCGAGGATCCTGAAATACTTTGGGTAGATTTTTAACTCAAAATTTGGCCGGGTAGCGCCGTTAGACTACTTTTCGATTTCCAACTGCCTAGAGATTTTTTTACGTGCGCAACAATACACACATGCGACTGATCTTACCACCAGAGAGCAGGGGAAATATCTACAAGTCCATGTGCAACAAAATCCTAGCTTTTCCCGGGGCTTGAACCCGGGACCTCTAGCACTCGAGGAGGACACCATACCTTGAAACCACTCAGCCCCATCCGACACATATGGTGTAACTGTTGTTAATGATGACGGTGAAGATGGTGATGATGAGAAGGTTTGAAAAAGATAAAGAAAAGAAAATAAAGAATGATGACGGTGAAGATGGTGATGATGAGAAGGTTTGAAAAAGATAAAAGAACAGTTCCCACTCATAAAAAAAAAAAAAAAAAAAGCACACACACACACAGACACAAAAACACATTTAGAAGTTCAGTATCTACTGTTCGTTTGACGGTGGCGAATCTGGATACCCAACAAGGTGCAGGAGCGTTTCCCTGGTGTACAACAACCCTGAGAGGGTGGCTCATAAATCGAGATTGTCAAACACACGGAGCGAAGTGTTAGATGAGAAACGTGGGTACTGGCGCAGATCGATATGGCACATGAAGATAACGGTCTCCACCGGATACCCTCTCGAAGTAGCCCATTACACACAATATAATAAGTAACTAAATGGATTTTAGTGAAGCTGTTTGAAAAAGAAAACTGCCATAACTACCAATATTTACCATATTTACCATTTTTAGGGTTGAGTTGAGTGAGAATTGACATTCCAGCACTTGGCGCATTCCCATGCATGCTCCGTCCTTATCTTCAGCAGCCAGCGCAGAGTTCCAGTACTGATGGTACCGGTCACAATCTGGTTATATGTCCGTCTTGTCTTTCCTCTGAGTGTAGTGAGCCGGCCAGACCCTCTGGTTTCACCCATGTGCCTCATTCTCTCCAGGCCATAATAATCTTCTTTCTCTACTAATTCCGTTGCTTGTTCCCAAAGGGCCTTGACCACATCTGCCTTGTCATGTATCAATTCACCACAAAGTGAGTGCAGATCCAGCCATTTTTAGGGTGTGTGTGGGAAGACACGCGCAGAGAATCACCACACGGGTAGAAACATTAGAAATAAAAAGGATTTAGGAAGCGGCAACGTTTAAAAGAAACCTTAAAAGGAATGTTAACGAGAAAGGCCAAAGGTGCTGGGGTGGATGTGCTATCGAAGGGATTGCAGGTGAAAGAATGGAATTAATGAATTGACAGCGAGCCCGATGGTGATGATGATAATGAGGACGGTATGAGACAGGGGCCGGACGGAGGAAGGAAGTGAATCCTGCGGATTTAATACCGCTTGACTAGTTGTGGCCACGACCTGTTTCCTTTGACCCCTGGCAGAAACAAAAAAAAATTCTATAGCCTTACCAATTGTTCGAACTAGGGTCTTCCGCGTTTTATTGAGACGCTTAGAGTTCATATAACAGCGAAATGATCATTAAAAACACAGCTGAACTATGCAGCTTTAACAGAGCAAAATAACAGACGACAAATCAACCTTACATCAAAAAATATTTCATCAGGACCACTAAATGTTATCTGGACTCTCGCTGGGTTAGAAGTTAATTCTGTTGTTGAAAATGTTTCACAAAATTAAGTAACTTCTGTTGTTGAAAATGTATTATACAGCTACGTAACTTCTGTTGTTGAATATGTACCATACAGTTAAGTAACTTTTGTTGTTGAATATTTATCCTACAGCTAAGTAACTTATGTTATTGAATGTGTACCATACAGTTAAGTAACTTTTGTTGTTGAATATTTATCCTAAAGCTACGTAACTTCTGTTGTTAAATATGTATCATACAGTTAAGTAACATCTGTTGTTGAATATGTATCATACAGTTGAATAACTTCTGTTGTTGAATATGTACCATACAGTTAAGTAACTTTCGTTGTTGAATATGTACCATACAGTTAAGTACATTCCGTCGTTGAATATGTACCATACAGTCAAGTAACTTCTGTTGTTGAATATGTACCATACAGTTAAGTAACTTCTGTTGTTGAAAATGTATCATACAGTTAGGTAACCTTTGTTGTTGAATATGTATCATACAGTTGAGTAACTTCTGTTGTTGAATATGTACCATACAGTTAAGTAACTTCCGTTGTTGCATATGTGCTATACAGTTAAGCAACTTCGGTTGTTGAATATGTATCATAAAGTTAAGTAACTTTTGTTGTTGAATATGTACCATACATTTAAGTAGCTTTTGTTGTCGAATATGCATCAGAGAGATAAGTAACTTCTGTTGTTGAATATGTACCATTCAGTTAGGTAACTTTTGTTGTTGAATATGTACCATTCAGTTAGGTAACTTCTGTTGTTGAATATGTACCATTCAGTTAGGTAACTTCTGTTGTTGAATATGTACCATTCAGTTAGGTAACTTCTGTTGTTGAATATGTACCGTACAGTTAAGCCACTTCTGTTGTTGAATATGTACCATTTAAGTAACTTTTGTTGTTGAATATGTACCATAAAGTTAAGTAACGTCTTTTTGTTAAAAATGTAGCATACGGTTAGGTAATTTCTGTTGTTGAATATGTGCCATACAGCTAAGTAACTTTTGTGGTTGAATATGTACCATACGGTTAATTACTTTTGTTGCTGAATATGTACCATACAGTTAAGTAACTTTTGTTTTTGAATATGTACCATACAGTTAAGTAACTTCTGTTGCTGAATACGCATTATTAAAAAGAAATCCGTCCGAACGAGAACTGGTTACCGGCATTAGAATTAGTCTCGGATACAGAAATATTTTATAAAATATCAAGGCCCACCACTGACCGGAAGAAATAAAAGCATAAGGCATGCTACCAAGAGGGAGAAGTCTGAGCCGACCAGCAAGAAAATGTGCATAGATTATAAGTGGTTCTCTAGGGTAGGAACGTGTACTAGACGGGAGAGCTGGTGAGAGACCGTGCTTCTTCAAACAGACTGTGATGAGAGCGACGTTCCGCAAGGGACCTGCTACGTAATGAGCCTACCTCTGTAGCATCTATTACCGTTTCAAGGCTTACCTTTGGACGCCGCCCCTGCGAGCGATTGCGGGTTTCATTAATTGCTTTCACGTCTGTCATGTTGATTGTTGACAGGACCAGGAACTGTCAGCAGCTCGCCACTTCCGCTAGACACACATCCAGTTCCGCTTATCTGATAACAGCTTGGCGTTGCCAGTCTGTTCCAGTGTCGGTATGGAGCTGGCAAGAGGAAGGAAAATTTACTGTCCTCAGGCAGAGTTGTTCCTAATTAGGATTGTTGCCTGGACAAAGAACCAGACCCATTAGTTGACACAGGGCTAGCCGAATCTGTGCCTCCTATGGTTCTACTCTTTGCTTTCTTCTTTTTCTTCGCGTTTACTGATTGTAAACAATGGCGGAAAATTATGGTTCTCTTTGACTTCTGGATTTAAGTCTTGTTTCAGAACCTGATTGTTGCGTGTAATTCGTTTTACATATCCGACTTATTTGTATGTAGACTAATTCCTTGTCTCTTAGGCAGATGCGTTCCGATTTCGAAGAAAGCTCCCAATGAGCCGACAGCTACATTATGCTTGTCGGAGAGACAATGGGTCTGTTATTGTTTTCCCCCACAATCGGGCCCCGGAACCCATACGGTAATTATGTGCTGTGGAACTGGTTTTGACACCGTTCTTTTAAAGTTGTAATCCAAAATAAAGGTACGTATGTGCATGTGAATAGAAGCAGTTTTAACATACGACTTTTAATTCTGAACAATTACTAAACTAAACATTGATGAAGGGATTGGAAATGTGGTTTTATACAGTAATAGTCGAGATTCATTGACCAGTCAGCATAGTGAACTAAATGTGTTTGAGAAAGCCCGTTGACGAACATTAGTCTTGTGTCTGGCTCGTTATAAGCTTGATATAATTATACAACTGCCTACTATTGTAGATAGGCTCTGCATGCAAAGTCATATCTCAGAGTAAATGGAGACAAGAAGCACCTCTTGCATGAAGCCCTGGGTAGATCTAAGGGTCACAGACTGAAATGAGGAAAGTCTTTGATGGCGCAAGCTGAAGACACAATCAGACATGTGTGCAGGCTTGATAAATTTGTGCGAGGTGAGGAGTGGGTCAAAGTGTCCGATAAGTTTCAGACTTGTGCAGGGTTCTTATCACTTTGGGTCGTGAGTGCAGAGACTGGCCAGCTGGCGCTGTAGAATCAGAAGTTCAACAAACGATTAATGAGAATTCCCGCCCAAGTGATGTGATTGTACATACAGATAGCTCTGTGTTGAGGGGCATACGAAGTGCATGGGGGTTTATAGCGAAGGCGAATGGACATCGCTTAGTGCAACAAAGCCTGGCAAATGATATCACAACGTCTAGTGAGAATGGAGGTGGAGGCAGTCACTGCTGACTTCCGCTGGCTTGAGAATCAGCTGTACACACATGCACTATCGTAACTGACCCACCCACAGAGCATGTTGAGAAAGGTGGAGACAAGTATGCTGCGTGCAGAGTGGCAGGCATCACTTCAGAGGTCCCGGGTAGTTACTATCTTTGAATATTCTCTCCATGTGATGCCGGTGTGTTAGAAAATGAGCAGGCAGACAGAGTTGCTGGTTCTGCACCACTTAGTAGTGAATTGACGTATGACAAGCTAGACCTTGTGAGGGCCCACTAGGAGTAAGTGAATATTGCGGAAGTGCAAATAGGTCATTACGGTCTGAGGAGAATGGCGCTGCAAGGATTTACCAGGGGATCTGGCCGACGCTCAGAACTCAAGGGAAGAGCGGGACGGATATACAAACAAACAGTTACTGGTGCCATGGGCATTGATGCTCTCTATTTGCCGCTGAAGATGGGGACAGAGCGCTTATGGTGGTGACTCGTGTGCCATGATGTTGATTCTTAATTCAATATTCAACATAATTACACAACCTTGACCTTGTACAAACTTGACCTTATACAACCTTGACCTTATATAACCTTGACCTAATTACACAACTTGGGTCTACTTGATTATAACAGGCTTGACCTTAGTGTATCAATATTTTAAAGTATATTACATAAAGGTGTTTTTTAATGCGCCAGTGTTCGTTTTCTAGCGAGCTTACTTTCTTCAGCCAACAGATTTCGACTTTTGTAACTTAGAAAAACAGTGAACAACAAGCTACATACCTCAAGAGTACTTACCCGTTCTGGTCGCTGCCGGAACTGATCCAGATATAAACTTGATATCTAGAAAAGGGTTGTCGATACACATTGAGCATTATTTTTAAAATTTCGACTATCTAAATACGTTAACAAAAACAGATAGTTAAAATAAATACCTCTGTAAAAATGTCTATTTCCTCAATGGCCAACCTCACGAATAACAACATGGACGCAAATATAACAACTCAATTATTCATAAAAATGAATAATGCGAAACTGTCTTTGTACCTCTTCCTTGTGGCTGCATTGATATCCGCCTGTGTCTGCGTTCTCAATCCGCTGACCGTTGTGACAATTTTGCGGACTCCAAGCTTAAGGAGGTGTCACTCCAACATCTTCCTGATCAACCTGGCTGTGGTGGACCTGCTGTTTATGCTTCTTGTGCTCACCCTGGTCGCCAAGAACTGGATGGATTCCTTCGACTGGGTATGTTGGTTTGTTTGTGAGTGATTTGTTTTCAGAATAGTGTGTGTGTGTGTGTGTGTGATTCGTTACCGTCTGTCGGTACCACTTTTTCTAGGGCTGTGTAGTTTGGGTAGAGAGAAAAAACTGTCACACGTATATGGTAGTGTTGTTAGCACTGGGAACAGTCTCGCGAGATAGTGAGAGGTCAAGGTAATCCAACGACGGAAGTCGATGTAACGGAATTGCTGTTTCTTCTTGCGATTATTAAGTCAATGCACATCTGATTCATCCGCTACTCCCCCTCCCCCCAGAAACATATTGTTGTGTGTGTGTGTGTGTGTGTGTGTGTGTGTGGGCGTGCGTACGTGTGTGTGCATGCGTGTGTGAGTGGGTGTACGCGCGTGTGTGTATGCGCGTATGTGTGCGTGGCTGTGCGCGTGTATGTGTGTGTGTGTGCCTTTCTAACGGCAAAAATATATAATTTATACAATTTACAATACAAATGTACCTTTGTGGTTGATAGTTACTGGCACAGGTAGATAGTAGTAGAGGAAAAGGAGGACGAAGAGGAGAAGGAAGACTACGCATTCGAAGATGCATGAGCGCCTGAGCCAGTTGGCAGGGAACATGATGATAATAATGATAATGTTAGTATTTCTGGCTCTAATGTTTCCTAACTCACTTTGGAGACAGTCGCGTCCATATTGTGACGTTTATAGTGATTGTTGGTTGTGCTGGGCGGTGGGTTAGAGGTTATCACCTCGATTATTATTATATTCCAAACAGTGTGGCGTTTGTAGTCAGTCTTTCTAGAAAATTTAGGGGGCTGCATGGTCTGGAGGTATGGTATCCGCCTCGAGTGCTAGAGGTAATTTCTTCTGGTCTCTGGGTAGTGAGATCGGACGCCCGTGTGCATTGTTACGCACATAAAAAATCCCTTGGCAGTTGGAAATCGAAAAAAGTAGCCTAACGGCGCTGCCCGGGCAGAATTCGGAGTTCAAAATCTACCCAAAGTATTTCAGGATTCTCCTCGGTGCTACAGAACCTGTGCACGATCAATTTTGAAAGAGATGATCTTCCATGTCTTGAGGTCTAACTATCCAGCGTCTTCTCACTTTGCCTGTCTTTGCCTTTTCCCCCATCGAACTTTCTTTTCATTCACGATGTACTCCAGTGTTCTCCCCAGTGTTCGCATGACACTTAAAATGTATACTGTCTAACCTTCATGTGGACAAGGAGTTCACTCTATGTGTCAGTTTGTCCCCAATACAATTTACCACTCTTTCTGTCTACGTCTTTTAATCATTCGTTTAAAAAACCACATTTCCACCCTCCCACGTAATTTTTCACTATCTAGCCAACTGTCCATGATTCACTCTCGTATATCAGGATTGGATTTATATCGCTCTTGAAAATTCGCTTTCTTGTCTCAACTGACCAAAAAAAATCTTCATTTACCAGGATCTATTTCAGCAATGAGCGGCTTAAAAAACCCTGTTCTCTTGGATTTCGAGGGCACGAGCAGCACACCGTGAAAGAGATTAGGTCTTTGCTGAAAGATATTATTGGGGACATTGTAGCCGACCGTCATTGTGAAGACGGTACAGCATTTTGTTTTATTTATTGCTATCAAGGACAATGTTGAGAGTGACAAGCAACAACTAACAGACTGATTTTACCCCACTAGGACATCACACAAGCAATAAACGCCCGATGACACAAAGTGCCACCATGTGGGTGAGGGTCACCGTGGAGAGGTCCCAGAAACCGCGTTCAGACAATTGGCCATATTTATGGCCTGTCTATATTGAGGCCGCTGGCAAAAGCCACAGTGGGGCTTCGAATAAAAAAAAATTACGTCCTCAAAAGGACGTAAGGATGTATTAGGCAACAACCAAATTCACAATCTGTTTATATCATCATTGATCACTGGCATCATGGCAGTTAATAGACTGCAATGGCTGGTGCATATTTGGAGAATGTTAGATTACAGAGAGGTAAAAATTGTATACACAAGGGAGATGAATGGTCGTAGACCATGAGGCAGACCAAGAAGACGATGGAGAGATAATGTCCACAGAAACCAACACACACTTGGTGTCACCAACTGGAAAGAGAAGGCCAACCAGAGAGATTAGTTGAGGCGGGTGATATCTGCAGCAATGAACCTCAAGGGCTCGGAATGCTGAAGAAAAAGAAGAAGAAGAAAGAGGACAATGTTGGAGAGCATTAAACTCGACGAATTTAAGAAATACGAGAAGTGTCCCTACAACCGCTGATAATAAAGGAGGTTATAAAACAAAGAAGATGAATTATTAGACGCATCCTTAGGAGAAGCGGACGCAGATTCATCAAGCAGATACTAAAATAGGAAACAAGTGGACTGAAAACACCAGTTGCAGTCTGACTGTATGTCCGTCTGGCCCTCCTTGAGAGGCCTGAGTGTTTGCCAGATCCCCTGGTAGCTCCTCGCCGAGCATTTTCTTCAGTGCTGGCCGGTCTGCTGGCTTGCTGACCACATGGTTGAATCCCACGACAATGTTCATTCGTTCCTAAAGGACTCTCACGACATCTTGTTTGTCAAACATAAACACATTACAAGGACTCTCACGACATCTTGCTTGTCAAACATAAACACATCACAAGGACTCTCACAACATCTTGCTGGTCAAACATAAACACATCACAAGGACTCTCACACATCTCGCTTGTCAAACATAAACACATCACAAGGACTCTCACAACATCTTGCTTGTCAAACATAAACACATTACAAGGACTCTCACAACATCTTGCTTGTCACACATAAACACATTACAAGAACTCTCACAACATCTTGCTTGCCACACATAAACACATTACAAGCACTCTCACAACATCTTGCTTGTCAAACATAAACACATTACAAGGACTCTCACAACATCTTGCTTGTC
>CAJHNH020000448.1:280114-325114 GCA_905116865.2 Candidula unifasciata | reverse complement strand
GAAAAGTCATCATCTGGCACTTCAAGATTCTCCTAAGTAATCCCATGTTTCACTCCGTTTGATAGTGCAGTGCTCAAAACTCATGGAAAAAGTCATAATCTGGCACTTCAAGATTATCCTAAGTAATCCCATGTTTCACCCCGTGTGATGGTGCAGTGTTCAAAACTCACTGAAGAAGTCAGCATCTGGCACTTCAAGATTATCCTAAGTAATCCCATGTTTCACTCCGTTTGATGGTGCAGTGTTCAAAACTCATGGAAAAAGTCATCATCTGGCACTTCAAGATTATCCTAAGTAATCCTATGTTTCACCCGGTGTGATGGTTTCAGCGGTGTGAATTGATGCCAACTCTCGTGTAGTAGTTGTACTCGTGTGCACTAAAGCATGCAGCGGTCAGTTCCTTTCCTTTCAGTGATAATTCTGAACCCATTTGAAGAGTTAGTCATTTTCTGCTCCATTTAGGACACATATTTTTTCTTCTTCTTTGCTTTCGCCGGTTGTTAACTTGAGAAAACAGTCCTGGTTGTTCGTCCACTTTTAGACTTTAGCCTGGTTGCAGGATTTGAGTTTTACGTGAATATCCGTTTTACAGATACGTTTATTGGGCTGTCCTGGGAAAGTAAAGACAGCCGGCGTAATGCTGACCACATTACCCACAGAGTGCTGATGGTCTGTAAAAATATGGGACGCTCTGCCCATATGCCCGATGCGCCGAAATGCGTGAAAAGGGATCTTTACTCTTTATCTTTATTTGTGTTGAGACTGTTGGTTCCTCGATCTCAAGGAAATGTCGATTATATCTATAATAGCCAGGCCCCCGTTAAGAACCTGTTTGTTTGATGAACACGGGGAGATGTAGATAGGTCTTGACAAGTCTTAGCTCTGGTCGCAGTGCACCACCACGTGTGGGCTGTAGGTAGGTCTTGACAAGTCTTAGCTCTGGTCGTAGTGCACCACCACGTGTGGGCTGTATGTAGGTCTTGACAAGTTTTAGCTCTGGTCGTAGTGCACCACCACGTGTGGGCTGTAGGTAGGTCTTGACAAGTCTTAGCTCTGGTCGTAGTGCACCACCACGTGTGGGCTGTAGGTAGGTCTTGACAAGTCTTAGCTCTGGTCGTAGTGCACCACCACGTGTGGGCTGTAGGTAAGTTTTGACAAGTCTTAGCTCTGGTCGTAGTGCACCACCATGTGTGGGCTGCAGGTAGGTCTTGACAAGTTTTAGCTCTGGTCGAAGTGCACCACCACGTGTGTGCCGCAGGTAGGTCTTGACAAGCCTTAGCTCTGGTCGTAGTGCACCACCATGTGTGGGCTGTAGGTAGGTCTTGACAAGTTTTAGCTCTGGTCGAAGTGCACCACCACGTTTGGGCTGCAGGTAGGTCTTGACAAGCCTTAGCTCTGGTCGTAGTGCACCACCACGTGTGGGCTGCAGGTAGGTTTTGACAAGTTTTAGCTCTTGTCGTAGTGCACCACCACGTGTGGGCTGTAGGTAGGTCTTGACAAGTCTTAGCTCTGGTCGTAGTGCACCACCACGAGTGGGCTGTAGGTAGGTCTTGACAAGTCTTAGCTCTGGTCGTAGTGCACCACCACGTGTGGGCTGTAGGTAGGTCTTGACAAGTCTTAGCTCTGGTCGTAGTGCACCACCACGAGTGGGCTGTAGGTAGGTCTTGACAAGTTTTAGCTCTGGTCGTAGTACACCACCACGAGTGGGCTGTAGGTAGGTCTTGACAAGTTTTAGCTCTGGTCGTAGTACACCACCACGAGTGGGCTGTAGGTAGGTCTTGACAAGTCTTAGCTCTGGTCGTAGTGCACCACCACGTGTGGGCTGTATGTAGGTCTTGACAAGTTTTAGCTCTGGTCGTAGTGCACCACTACGTGTGGGCTGCAGGTAGGTCTTGACAAGTCTTAGTTCTGGTCGTAGTGCACCACCACGTGTGGGCTCAGCACCTCTGCTTTTCAAACATCATCTTCCCCTTCATGTAGCAGGTCCTTTGCAGAAGGTCACTCTCATCACGCTCTGCCTGATAGAAGCTCGGTTTCTCACCAGCTCTCCCGCCTTGTGCACTTTCGTATTTATGGAGCCACTTATATCCTGTACCCATCTTCGTGTTAGTCGGCCTCTGCCTCTCCTTCCTGGTACCGTGATTTCTGCTATTGTTTGTCCCGAGTCCGCCATGGCGCCTGATATGGCCAAAGTATTTCACCTTCTAAGATAAGAGCTCTTCCATTATGTTGCCGAACACGTGACTGAAAGCAGTGTAACTAAACTGTGAACCACGACCGTTGCAGGAAAACTAGTGCCGAACTTAATGCCGGTCTGCTGGCTTGCCGACCACGTGGTTAAATCCCACCTGAGGCCAGGATTTTTTTTTTTTCCAAAATGACTTGAACTCTCAGGTAGTAACAAAAAGTACATATTTGTCATTTAAGGCTGGGGCGACATGGGAGCCAAGGACTCTTATATTTCAAGTGAACCAACACTAACAGAATCAAACGCAAGATAAATTAAATATACTTGATGAGAGGTCACTTCAACTGGGTCTAAAAATATAGATGGGAAAGGCAAAGATAATAACAATTGACCATGAAATTGTAATGTGGTTTATCTGAAAGACATCCCAGCCCTTTTTGGGCTGTAATGTAGACAACGATTGCTGAGACTGATAGAGACAATAACATGTGAATACAAAAAAGTAGGAGGGACTCTATAGCGCTAGCAAAGTTGTGGAAGTCGAAAGAAATTGAAACTGGTACTAAACTTGATATTGTTTATTATAATGTCAAATCAGTACTTGTATATGGCGCGGAAACATGGAGAACAGCTAAACAGTTACTTATAAAAGACAGACATTCATCAACTTGTGCCTGAACGATGGTATGATCATTCAGAACGGGTATGATATAATCACTAACGTGGAGTTTTGGAAGAGAACTAAACAAGTTCCAGTGGACAATGAGGTGGGACAAAAGAGGGCGCTGGTATTGGATAGGACACACGTTGAGAAAACCTGAGAACAGTATAACCAGAATGTCTTTGCACTGGAATTCACTGGGGAATAAAAATAAAGTCAGACCCCAAAACGTGAAGTTATAACAGTGGGGAGGACGTGGTGAGCTGCGTGTAATAGCGAAGGATAGAACGATTTGGCCTCACTTGGCTGATGGCCCATGCGCTCTGTGCTCCATTGGAGATAGAAGGCAGAATAAGACACGAGACCAGAGGTTGCGGACACACGTCACTAAAAATGCCACGCCCCACACGGCATGGACTATGGTAAGTCATCTGTGTCAGAATTGATTGAAAGTACACGAGACTGAAGGTTGTGGACGACAAAATAACAACGTCACGTTAGTCTATGGCGAACAATCTGTGTCAGAAATTATTGAAAGTAGACAAGACAGACGGTTGTGGACAGACATGACTTACAATGCCACACGGCACAGACTATTGAAGATCACCTGTTTCAGAAATGATTGGAACACATGCGGCTGAAGGTTATGGACAGACATAACTACCAACACCACACAGCATAAACTATTAAAGATCATTTGTTTCGGAAATAAATGAAACACACAAGGCAGAAGGCTGTGGACAAACATTACTACAAACCTTATGGCAATGACTATTGAAGATAATCTGTGTCAGAATAGAATGAAAGTACTTGAGACAGAAGGTTGTGAACAATGTGACTATTAACGTCATACGGCATGAATTATTGAAGATAATTTGTGTCAGAATAGAATGAAAGTACACGAGACAGAATTTATGAACAATATGACTATTAACGTCGTACGACAGGAATGATTGAAGATCATCTGTGCCAGAATTGATTGAAAGTACACGAGACAAAGGTTGTGGACAAACATGACTTTCAACGTCACTCGGCATGAACTTTAAGAAGGGAGAATACTGACACCAAAGTCAACCAGAGCATGAAAGTTCACAAAACATGACAATCAGCAGGTGACTGAGTTGCTTTCAAACATCGCGTGGTGAGACCGACGTTCTGAAGCAAAGGACTCTGTTATGTAAGCACAGGGCCCTTCCCACTCCTAAAGATAATTTCAGGTATTTCATGCTAGCTGCAAAACACAATAATTAATCCTCGCAGATTATGCTATTGAAAAATCAACCCACATAATTAGTACTGTAACCGAAATTACAGTTTCATATATAATCCGTAATCAAGCACTGTACAACACTCACGTATGTACAAAAAAAAAAAAAAAATCCTCGCAGATTGTGCTATTGAAAAATCAACCCATATAATTAACACTTAAACTTAAAATATTGTTTCATATATAATCCGTAATCAAGCACTGTACAACCCCCACGCATGTACACATAAAACAAAATAATTAATTCTTACAAAACCTTTCTTTCAACCTGCAACCCATGTATATTGCATATAACCCGGAAGTAATAATACACATATACGGCGTCTGTGGCTAAGGCGTTGCGCGCGCTCTTCCTAATGCCGGGGTTTCGGGTTCGATCCCAACTACGGGCTTTGCGCCTTGCGATGGTTTCGACAGTGGTATCGAGAAGCCGACCGTCCAGGAGCAATGGCAAACTACTAGACGTAAATTTGCCTAGAAAAGCCACAACAGCCAATTCTGGTGTTGGTTCTGGAACGTCATGTAAATGATACGCAACTAAGATAACTAATGCACATGTAATCGGTAATTAATGCCGCATAATATGTCCACGCATTTGCAGACAACATATATATATATATGTGTGTGTGTGTGTGTGTTTGTGTGTGTGTATACTAGGGCTGTACCGAATATTCGCTTCGTATTCGCTTCGGGGCCGAATAGTGGACCTAATAACTATTCGGTATTCGGCCGAATAGTTGCGGTCGGGCCGAATACGAATAGTGGTTACCTTACCCGTTTCTGCATACACGGTGATGGACTGAAATAACTCTCTCATTAACACAATAGTTGCTGTTGCCTAAGTCTGTCGTAGCGGGGGAAACTGCGACTCGGTTGCGTGGTACAGACTGCATAAAATGCCAACCGCAGTGTGTGTGTGTGTGTGTGTGTGTGTGCGTGTGTTTGTGTGAATAGTTGTCTGTGTGTGTGTGTGTGTGAGAGAGAGAGAGAGAGAGAGATAGATAGATAGATAGAGAGAGAGAGAGAGAGAGAGAGAGAGAGAGAGAGAGAGAGAAAGAGAGAGCTGGTAGGGAGAGAGAGAGAGAGATCATGCATTTTTCGTTCTTTCAGGGTGTCTTCGCCCAAATCAAATTTGAAGATATTGCTAACGAGAATATAAAGGTGCGTTTAAATTACATTGAACGAAAGGCCCGAAGACAACTAATCACATACATGAGAAGGAGACAGTCGTCATTTTTCAGCCATGTTATGAGAAGAGGGAAAATGGAACATTTGGTGACCACTGGAAAGATCTGTGGAAGGAGGGATAGAGGAAGACAACGAGAGAAGATTCTTGACAGTCTTGTTGCATGGCATGGAGATGTGTCAGCACACGAACTGATACATGCTGCAGGAGATAGCAGATTGTGGCATGATCGCCCATGCCAGTCGGCAAGGCACCTGATGATGATAATAGACTAATCGTATTTGTATTCGTATTCGGCCGAATAGTTGGTCCCACTATTCGTATTCGGCCGAAAAGTAAAAATCACTATTCGGTTACAGCCCTATATATATATATATTGGTATATATATATATATATATATATATATATATATATATCTATATATATATATATATATATATATATATGGTTAGTTCGACGTTAGTCAACACGGCAGCGCTTTTAACACTCCAAAAAACGTAGATACACTGGGTCTAACACAACCCGCCTAGAGAGTGCTAAAACATAGGCATTCTGTCTCTGGGCATGAAAACTTTAAACTTTAAAACTTTCTGAATTTGCATGGAAAACATCTAGAAAAACATCAAAATGGAAAGAGTCACAAATACATAGCTATTGATATGACTTACCCTATAGAATCATGTCCTCATCTTTACTGGTCTGCCTTAAAGATCCACAGGATAATCTTAAATGACTCTGGTATGCCTTAGCTGTTCCAGTTTCTTTTAATACTCAGTTAGGAAGCTGACAAGTGGAACAGCCTTTTCCTACTCTTAGCAGGCAAAATTTTATTGTCAGTATAGCCTTTAAGAGGTCAAATTTCATCCTGTTTCTTCGGTTAGATTTGATAAATTCACTCCAAATGAAGAACATCTAGAAAAACATCTACCATCTAAACGTCAAAAACGCCATTTAAATGCAAAGAAAAACATCTAAATCTGGATGTGAAACATCCAAAGTGGCAACACTGGGTCACACCCTTACCGTCCACGAAAGTAAACCAACAAAACTGTCAATGAAAACGGACCTTCTTTGTTTAGGGAGACTAACGTCGAACTATATATATATATATATATATATATATATATATATATATATATATATATATATATATATATATATATATATATATATATATATATATATATATATATTCATATATAAATCATCATCATCAAGTGCCTGGCGTGGGCGATCATGCTTCTCCACAATCTGCGATGTTCTGCAGCATGTATCAGTTCGTGTGGCGACGCACCTCCATGCCTTGCAACAAGACTGTCAAGCATCTTCTCTCGTTGTCTTCCTCCATCCCTTCCACAGATCTTTCCAGTGGTCAAAGCATGTTCCATTTCCACTCTTCTCATAAAATAGCAGAAAAAAGAATGGCTTGTTTCCTTCTGATGTCTGTGATAAGTTGTCTTCTGGATCCCGCCTCTTTCAAAACCTCTTGGTTGCTCTTTTTGGCTGTCCAGGGTATTCTAAGCATTCTACTGTAACCCCCCCCCACACACACACACACACACACATATATATATATATATATATATATAAACACATTGTAAACACAGTAATTAATCCTCCTCACGGGCAGATGTCTTGCTTACGATAGGTAGGTTAGGTTGAGCTGAGGGGAAAAACAATTTCGCATTGAAAATATTTTTTCATTACACCAGCCGTCATTCTTGTTATCTCCAAATTCATTTTAATTACACCCACCCCCAACGCCCCCTTCCGCTGCCACCCATTTTTTTACATCTTCCTTTCATTTCACATTCCGTATCATTACTTCATCTACCTACACAATAATTTTCAACCTTTTTCCTTCAATCTGTCTGCTCATTTCTAGCTTATCCGTTGTTTAATAAAATGTGACGGGCGCAAGACATACTTGCCCATTCAAATCGTCGACCCTGCAACATAAAAGCATTAATTTCTTAGCAATCCTCACCAAGAGCAAGACGAACGTGAGCAGCAGCTCTGGCGGGATCCATACCCATTTTATTTAACGGGCGCCGGTGTCCCGCTGGCGGAAAATAAACCCAGCCAAACTACTTAATGGACTAGACCAGTGGTTCTCAAACTTCCTAATGCCCTGACTTTTTAATACAGTTCCTCATGTTGTGGTGACCCCCAAACATACAATTATTTGCGGTGCTACTGCATAACTTCAGTGAATATGGGGTTTCCGATGGTCTTAGGCGACCACTTGAAAGGGTCGCTAGACCCCCAAATGGGTCGCGACACACAGGTTTAGAACCGCTAGACTGGACCAACGGTTATCAGTTTGTGCTCCGCTCATCCCGCTTCTCCTGAATCTGCATAATAAATTTAAAGAGCCAGTAATATATTTTGAAAAACCTCGACCATCATTTTTTTAAACGATTTTAGTGAAGATTTACTTTAGTGGGGTACCCAGGATAGGGCAGGTAGGGTAGATGTCGATGGTGCCACTTTAAAAGTTAAAGAGGTGAGTGGCTAGGGGCGCCAAACCCTTCTTCTCCCTTTTTGTAAACGCAATGAATCATCTGCAGAAACCACAGTTAGTTTTCTTTCTTTGAAAGTCAGCAGAAAGGCGCCGGTCTACACAAATACGACCACTTTATCACTGAACAGCAACAAGGTTCCATAGTCTGGCCAAAGAAATAATTTCTGTAACAGTATCCATTACATGTTTCTTAAAAATATTTCAAATCATGTTGGGGGCATAAATACTATTGTAGTTGGTTTTGATCGAATTATACTATCGGCTTTAACCCGACTGCTGTCCGAACGGTTACAACGCTGGGCTATCAAGAGGCAGACCCGGGTTCGAATCCTTTGTAAGACTGGGGATTTTTTTTTCTGTTAAGGGCAAAATAAAATACAGTGGAACCTCGCTTAACGAGCATAATTAGTTCCAGAATCATACTCGTTAAGCGAAACACTCGTTATGCGAAAAAAATTTCTAATATAAACTAATGTAAAATACGATAATGCGTTCCATGTCGAAAAAAAAAAAATACTCACAAAATGCTATGTATAACGTTTATGCAAAGAAAATAATGTACATACTGTTAAGGAGAGTGAATCATCTTAATCTTTTCTTCAAACGCGGAACGAACTCACCTGGAATGGGAATTCGATTTGCAGAAAAAAAGGTAGAAATAATTATGATACATAGCTAATAATTTTTATTAAGTGGAAAGATGTCCAAAGACATTTGTTTTTGCCGAGACTTCAAAATTCGGCGAAAATTCGACACAGCATTATCATTAAATAAATTTGCAGCGCGTATAGCCACTTCCTTATTAGGGTGAATGTCCCAACAATTTGCCATGCTTTCAGAATTTCTCTTATTTCGCTAGAAGATTGTTGCTTTTCTGTTACCTCCTCCTCTGACAAACTTACCTCTAAAACTACTTGCTGTGAAACACAATGCAACTCCATAAGCTTATGGGTGGTCAGCTCTTGGCTGTGCTCTTCCACAAGCTTTTCAATATCACTGTTATCCACCTACAATCCCATGATAGTGGCCAAAGACACAATCTCGTTGACTACAGGTTCCACAGGTACTTCCTCGAACTCCTCAAAGTCACAGATCGACAACGCTCTCTGGCCAAAGCTTCTTCCAAGCAGAAGGTAGGGTTCTCTTGGTAACCCCTTGCCCCGCCTTGTCATCTTGAGGCAGGCAACGATGTGGAAGTGATTTTTCCAAAACTCTTTGAGGGTGAGGTTGGTCCCTTCATTCACCTGAAAACAATGCTCGAAGAGTGCTTTAGTGTAGAGCTTCTTAAAGTTAGAAATAACTTGCTGGTCCATGGGCTGGAGTAATGGAGTGGTGTTGGGAGGCAGAAACTGGATCTCGATAAACTTAAATTCTTCAGGGAGGTAATCTTGTAAGCCTGGAGGATTCATGTACATATATCACAATATAACACACGTTTGAGAAAATGTGTGATCACAAGCGACAGTGCTACTGGAACGAGTGCTAAACACAGACGAATGTAACATGCGCACAATTCGGTACTTCCCCTCTCCTCGCCACTCGTTATGCAAAACGTTAAGCGAGTCATCTTTTTTACATTTGGTTTTGCTCGTTATGCGAATTACTCGTTTTAAGAGGTGCTCGTTAAGCGAGGTTCTACTGTAATTACCTGCACAGTCGTGGCGACTACATTAGCCATGCAGACGTAAACATCAGGCTCAAAGACCACCCCCCCCCCCTCTTTCCCCTGCCGCCTTCACTGCACAAGTGGTTAAAAAAAAGGCAGTAATGTCTATAAAATATATTTCTAGCCCTATATGCCCTATATGGTTGAGGGCGTGGAAAAGAGCCGTTTGCTTTACTTTTTTCTACTCGTCTATTTTATTCAAAGTAAAAGTAAAGGACTCTTTTCCACGCCTTCATGAGTATAGGGCATATAGGGCTAGACCTATAGACTGTTTATTTGCAATGGCTAATTAAAATTACTAACTTTTTATATATATTTATATTCTCTTTTCTTCTTAGCGTTCAACGGCTGTGAATTCCGGCTGGAAGTTTTCGTTGTTCGCCTACTTTTGGTCTTTTGTCTTATCCCGGAATTTGTGTTATGCGTGCACATCCGTTTTACATGTATAGTTTACTTCCCTGCAGACGGCTGGTTCATTGCCTCTTTGTCAGATGCGCCTCGACTTCAGAAGGGAAAACCTGAATTAATCGCCTTTGACGAACTGTCTGTTAGGGCGGCAATGGATCTAATAACCCCCCCCCCCCCCCCCCCCACGCTGCTATTTTAGTATAAATGAGACCTCGTGACCTGCACAGGGATGCTATTATTTTAATAAGGTAATAACGCAAATAAAAGAATGCCGATTTATTCCAGTTCTTTTTCTTCTTCTTTTTCTTTTTTTCTTCTTCTTCCAGTGATATGCATTCTGCTCATTTTGTATTTATCTGTATGGAGTAATCTGTCCTAAGTCTTTCTAAGCGGAAAATATAATTAAAAAAAAAAAAAACTTTAAAAATTTTAAACGACGAGAGGGATCAAGAGGTAGACCAAGAATAACAAACTGAAGATAATTTCAGAGAGACTCTACAGTACCATGATGTGTCTATGGCCAAAGCAGACAGAAAAGCACGAAGCAAGACCTTATATCTCCCCTTCACACCCGAAGCGGTAAAAGAGGACCTAAAGAAGAAAAAGACGAAAAGGAAAAACACTTCATTTGTTAAATGACAATCAGTGAGAATCCTAATAAAGTAGTAATATATGATATAGACTCACAGAGTATGCTTTGGAAAATCGAAGTTGTGAAAGATTTGCAATACTGGGGGATGAGGTGTGTGTGTGTGTGTGTGGGGGGGGGGAAATATAGGTGGACTTTCAATCAGGCTGCAGATGATACTTTTAGCAAATCGACTCTTTGTTGACTACTGAATAAGGGGACAGAGTACGCATGGGAATGTCCCAAATGCTGTGATTTTAATTCTTGTTTCAATCATTCATTCGTAACCGCTTTTTTTTTTTACAGCGCGAGCTGTCGTCTTCTGGTTAAAATTTAAAGTTTAAAATATTAGCGACGGCTTTGAGAAAACTGAAAATTCAAATCAGACAGTGCTGAAATGTAAACTTTTGCTTTTCTGATTTATCTAAAAATAGCAGTAACGTGTTTGTAACTGATCATCGTAGCTCCTGTGCCAGGTAAATGACGTGTTTGTAACACTGTTTTATTGCTTTTATAGTCCGGGATAATGGGCGAAATTCTAACTGCACTGCTCATACAGTGGTATCGTGATAGAGTTTCCCTGGCAACGGTTAGGTCGGCTGCAGCAGGATGCCCGTTTGTTTGTGTAACGCTAGAGATTAAGGGAAGGTGTATTTTCTAGCATGACTGGCAAGTAAACGACTAGAGGGGCAGATAGCGGCTTGGGGGACTGGTAAAGGCTGGGGGGGGGGGGGGGGGGGGAGGGGTGCAGGTTTCGACTAGGGAAGGGGTTCTCGGACTTTTTTCGCCGTGGCACCCTTGTGGGGCTAAAAACAAAAATTCGCGGCACACCCACACTCAAAGGGGTTGAAAAACTAACGAAACAAGGGGGACAAAACCGATAGAGATTTAACGTTTAGTTGTCTTAAATACCATTGACGAAACTGTTTGGATGAATTTATCATTATATTCTTTTAATTTTTATTTTTAGAAATTCTCTCTATCATGGATGACCCTCCCTGAAGAGAACTAGCACAGCGTTTGAGCATTTCTTAACATTCATGTGCTAAATCAGAATCATCGCCTTCCAGATGACTCTTTAATTTGGACGGAACCAAGCAGCCGTTAGGAACACTTCTATGTCAGTTTACGTACTACCCTTCCAGTGCCTGTTTGTTCCCAACCGAAACAAAACCAAACACAAACGAATGCAACCGAATTCACATTTCAGTCATCGTTCGGGTAAGCCGTTCGTTCAATGTAATCTAAACTCACCTTTATATTCTCGTAAGCAATATCTTCAAATTTGTTGATTTAAGCAAATTAATCCAAAAAGAACGAAAAAAAAAATGCATGATAGCACACACACAAACACACACATAAACAAACACATATACATACACACACACACGCACACGCACGCACACACACAAAGCAACCCTCCCCTTCCCCCCACACACACAAACTCTTTGCCTGTAAATTTAAATACTTTCCTGACCAGGTTTACATGTACTACTGAACAGACCACATTTCCCACCTTACAATTTCAGCTAAAATGTAATCACAACTTGACTTATCCACTGCACCTTTGGAATTCAGATGGAGGATCGGTCGCACCTCGAGATAAATACAAGAACAGTTCTTAGCACGTTGCGGTTGGCATTTAGTGCAGTATGATTCACGCTCAGTGTGAAACGAGGATTCAACTCTTTTCGACAGTGGCGAGGAAAGGCAACTTGAATTGTAACTTCTAAGTATCTTAATGCCTTCTTTAATAATGTCACAATTTTTAGCCGACTATTCTTAATTTTTTCCGTGGCACCACTAGCATACGCTAGCGGCTCCCCTGGATACGTTTGCGGCACCCCTGGATACGCAGGCGGCATCCCTGGCATACGCTCGCGACACCCCTGGCATCCGCTCGCGGCACCCAGTTTGAAACGCTCTGGACTAGGAGGCCAGGTAACAGCTGGAGGGCCAGGTAGCGACATCAAATCCACAGGAAGCAGACACTCTAGGATAAAGATATTTCTTTATGAACTTAAAACGCATGTGCGTCAATTATGCCACGATGTCATGGTGGTTATCCAGGTATATCATTTTATGTCTTCTGTGCGGTCATGTGGGTTTGTTCAATATCTGATTGCAGGTTTAAATGGGTATCTGTTTCGTTGAAAGCAAATGTGACTGTATTTTGTAAATGTGACTCTGTTTTGTAAATGTGACAGTATTTTGTAAATGTGACTGTATTTTGTAAATGTGACTGTATTTTGTAAATGTGACAGTATTTTGTAAATGTGACTGTATTTTGCAAACATTCAGTGTCAGCAAGTGACACGGTCAACGTTTTAATGGGAACACACGCACGCACGCACGCGCGCGCACACACACTAAACAAATAAGCAAGAGAAGCAAACACCCAATAATAAAGAAAAAGATAACAAAAATTAAGACGTAGACGAAATAAGAGGGAAAACAAGCTTGTTTGGGGAAAAGGGTGGGGGGGGGGGTGGGGGAGTGGAGGTTAGCGAGGATATCGAGAAGGAAATTTGGAATAACAAATGTTGGAAAGAACAAAAACCAAACAAAGGAGAGGAAGATAGCAAAGAATAAAACATAGAAGAGTGAAGAGCAAGAGAAAATGATCAAGGAAAGAAAAACCAGGAAAATGAGAAAAAACAAATGCAGAAAATATTACAGATTTTTAATTCTGATGTCAAATCAGTATTATTGTATGGATCGAAAAAAATGGAGAACAACTAAAACAATGACTAATAAACTACGAACATTCATTAACTGGTGCCTGTGCAGAATAGAAAGAAGTGAATGGTATGACATAATCACTGATGTAGAACTTTGGGAGAGAACTAAAGTTCCAGCGGACCAAGAGGTGAAGAAAAGACGCTGGCGTTGGATAGAACACACGTTAAGAAAACCGGAGAGCAATACAACTAGAATACCTTTGCCCTGGAACCCACAGGAGCATAGAAATAAAGGAAGTGGAAAAAAAACGCACACACGGAGAAGTGAGCTAGAGAGTGAAGTTAAACAGATAGGAAGGACATGGGGAGAGCTTCATGCGATAGCGAAGGACAGAACAACTTGCTGTCTGTTGGCTGGGGGCCTATGCTCCAATGCACGCTAGAAAGACAGAAGAAGAAGAAGAAGAAGAAGAAAAAGAAGAAGAAGAAGAAGAAGAAGAAGAAGAAGAAGAAGAAGAAGAAGAAGAAGAAGAAGAAGAAGAAGAAGAAGAAGAAGAAAAAGAAGAAGAAGAAGAAGAATAAGAAGAAGAAGAAGAAGAAGAAGAAGAAGAAGAAGAAGAAGAAGCTACATGGATGTTTAAATATTGATACATTTGCCTTTTCCTAATTTTAAATCGTTTTTCATTGATGAAATCAAATTCAAGACCATCTGTTTCCGACTCATGTTTTTATTAACTAAACTGCCTCCAAAGACCAGGCCTACAATTGCGGACTTGTCAGTTTGCCCGATGGCAAGTGAGCCTCTACTGAAATTGGCCCCCTGAAATATTAGACAGTATGTTTTAAAAGTTAAGTACCAAAAAAGATAATTAAATGGTTCAGACATGTGTCCAGACTGCCACGAGACAGCGCACCTCAAAAAGCCCTGAACTTAGAAACAGTTGAAGCAGGGCTAGAGGTTGCTCCCGTCTAGTAAAGTAAGGGACCCTTTTTTCGTGTCTTCATGCGTACTGGGTATACAAGGCCAGACCTATGGTTGTCAGTAAAACATAAATGTTGCACACGCTGCCCTTTCAAAACCTGACGTCGAAAGAAAGAACAGGGATTTAAAAATAGAAAGAAGAAGATGTACTGGATTGCTCACTTTGTGTGAGTAGATACTACTGAATTTTCGCAATGCAGCATATTATGGAAGTTTGCCATCACCTTATAAGCAGATCTGTGAGTCTGTCTATCTCAAGTAATTGTTATTTTAACTTTTCCATCATAGGAAGTTCTGCTTAACAGTAATTGTAACAAGTGGTAGGTCTTGTGAGTCAAAAGATGGGGGAGGGGGGATGTGTTCTCCAGTCTAACGGGTTAAGTGTCAAGGGTCAGTTAGGAGTAAGTCGGTTGGGAAGCTTGTCCAGTGTAGGCTTGTGGTTGCCTCGTGAGTGAGTGGGTGAGTGTAAAAGGGTGCTCGTGTTCAGGAAAGGAGGGTGGAGTGGGGGAATAGGACGCGAAGAAATGGGAATGATGAGTTGGTGTTTGACAGCGAGAGAAAAAGAAGGTCGCTCGATTGAAACGAATGTCTGCAGTGAATCGAGATAACTGATAACGGGAACGAATGTCTGGAAGGCAGAGAAATGACTGCGCCGGGGATGACTGTGTACTGAACGACTGAGTTGGCCGAAGATGCTTGCTGTACTCTATTTCAGAGACGAGGACATGGTGTGGACCTGTTCACTTTTCCCGGCCCATCTACACACTTTCTTAGTCTGATCTAGGTCAGAGGGGTGTCAGGTTGTACTGCTTTCTTCGAAAAGAGTCTCTCGTGTGACTTATGCTCATTCTGTGGGTAGTAGGATTTGGGTTAGGCCCAGTTCTAGATGTTATGAGGTCGTTGAAAGCTGTGAAGTCGTGTAGTCTAGACATTGGCGCTGATTCAATCGGAGGCAGGACAACATGATACCCCCTCTGAGAGTCTGACAAAGTGTCAATGAAAGGTCAGCCAGTGTGTAGATAGGCCGGGAAACGTGAACTGGACTCCTTGTGTAAAGGAGACTATTAGATTACTCAAGGTAACTTAACTGTTTTGAGCTCCGTCGCTCTGACGTCGTAGCAGTTGTAGCGTATTTCCTAGAAGAACTAGTGATGGTCAAGGACAACAACGAAGAGACGCGACTGTTGAAACAGCAATAAACAATTGATCGTAAATTGAGTGTCGTCGTATTGTTTATATTTGCTACTAAACCATTCGGGAGAGAGGTGAACTAAGGTCGCTGTTGATCAGAAAAAAAGATTAGGAGCCACATCACAGGCAATAAATACATTATTAGTCTGATACTGTTCAACTTAGACCCTACATGCCAGAAGTGGTTAAAACAGTAATTCAGGCTTAAAGGGTTAATATAACTTCTGTCTCTGATATAAGACAGCAAGCACATCTTATATCTTTACAAGACTAAGGAACGTATGATAAGTCTTTCAGTACTGAAAGAGTTAAAAGACCACCTCTATTATTAGCGTAGGCCGGAAAATCATACGATCCCTTGCTAATAATTGCGCCCCAGAACTTTCATGCCCAATGTGTCCTGAATATCCTGTGATGCCGTGGTGCTGTTTTTTCTTTCTGGAACCAAACCGTCAATGACTATTCTCTCCAAACCCTTATTCCATTCTTCTTCTTCATCTTCGCGTTGAATGTGGAATTAAAAGTCGACGTCACAGCACTCGGGACACCCCCATAAGCGCTCCGTTCCCATCCTCAGCAGCAATTGAAGAGTTCCAATTCTGATAGCATCAGTAATTGTCTGTATATCGCTCTCGCCTTTCCCCTGAGTGTTAAGCGCCACCCAGATCCCATGGAAACTCCTCGCAGCGCCATTCTCCCTAGACGGTAATGATCTATCTGTGCTTCAACACTGTTCTATCGCTCCCAAAGAGCTCTCACAACATCCAGCTTGCCATACGTCAGTTAACCACCAAGCGGTACAGAACCGGTCAGTCTGTCTGCCTGCACATTTCCCAACACACCGGTATGACCTTGTGAAAATTCCCAAAGGATTTATATTCGCGTTCCCCGGCTGTAAACTCCAGAGAAAATGATTTGGTTTTTTGTCCACTTAAACCTGTTTAGATGTCGAGAAACGATACCATCGATGAGCTAAAACCATCTAGCTAACCTATTCCCCCTCCATCACGAATACTGGGAGTATCTTCCCTTTTCTTTGTCCATGATACTCAAAGAATATTCCTCTAACATTTAAGCTGAAAAGCTTTTTCCTGTGTTCTATGACTCATCTTTTTTGGAAGGAAAAAGGGGGGGGGGGGGTGAACAGACCCAACGCCCTCTTCCCCAAACAAAGCAAATAATTAGGGGCATTTTCTTCAAAGCTGGAGTGCAACTGCTCCAGAAGCAAGCGATTAACGGTCTGCATACAAATCAGCTGGATGCGTAAAACCACTGTGCATGCAAAGGTCAAGCTCTGGACCAGGCTGAACCAAGACTCCAGTCCAGAATTAGACAAACCATCAGAACGGTCCCATAGATTTTACAGCAGGTCAAAGTTAAGAAGAAAAGAAGAAGAAGGTGAAGTTCAAAAGCCAAGAGTTTTTTTCTTCATTTAGTGACCGAGAAATAGATCATCTATCTCTCTTGGCTTTGTTTGTTTTAAAGTTACTCTTAAGCGACCTCTTTACCTCAGCCCATCTGTTTTCCATTTCAGTACCTGGTTGGTGATTATCTGCCATCGTCTTCTCAGCATGGGCACAATATAGAGCCATCTTCGTTTTCATAACTGTTAATGCCAGCAGTTCTCCAGACAATTCGCCATGTTCTTCCCTTTGTTAAATTCATCCCATTTTATGTTCATCAATTTCCCAAAACATTACGTTCGTTCCCCCCCCCCCCCCCCCCCCCCCCCCTTTTGCGATTTGTTTTGGGAGAGCTAAGAGCTCTAACACAACTTATCACAAACATCAGAAAGAGACAATGCGTTCTTTTTAGTAATGTTATGAGAACAAGGAAACTGGAGCATTGTTGTGACAACTGGAAAGATGTGCTGAAAGAGAGGCAGGGGAAATTTCTTGACGGCCTTTTGTCATGACACTAACTTCTTCTTCTTCTGCGTTCACCTGCTGTAAGCTGCAGCGGAAAGTCCTGGTTGTTCGTCCATTAGGACTTTGGCTTTGCTCCAGGGCCAGAGCTTTGCGTGTACATCCGTTTTACTCAATTATTTGTGTGCAGTTGGTAGTTCCTTGCCGCTCGGGCAGATACACTCCCACTTCGAAGGAACTAACAATTACACGTGGCTGCAAAAAGTAGATTGTGGGGAGGCAAGGGATTTGAAGATGATGGTTTGCTTTTGAATGCATTTAATTTTCATTCTATATCTTAACTAGTTCTCCAACTTTGACTAGCATATGTTTAAACTGATACAACATTGAAACTGAAAACGTAACTCAGTTTCAAAACTATATACTTTGCCTTGCCAACAATATACACTATAGTTTCTTTCTCAGCATGTTCTTGCCTATACAGTTACTATCAAGGAAAGATATAAAACTAAACGAAAAGTATAAAAGCGAGCTTCACAATATAACAAGCACAAACAAAACGTGAACGTTGTGGCTATGGAGCCTTCACCAGCACAAACATAAATTAGACAATACTACACAAATACACAATATCACTTATCTTCACAACGCGAAGCAGCCAAGTCGATGTCTAGCCAGATTTCACATATAAAATTAGTACACATATAGGTTAATTGATTAGTTACTTGAATTGAATGTGCTCAGGTGTTCATGGGGTCATGTTTTTAAAAGGCACACTGCGGGAACTGTACAATCTTTATTTTATGCATGTGGTAGTTGAGCCTGCAGTGTCCTGTTCGTAGACGGAAAATGGTTGTATGTTGCTTTATGTTGAGTTTGCTGATAGGGTCTTGTGGATGTTTACTGTTGGTTTGTTCTCTCCACAATTCCTAGTGTTTTCGTTTCTGGTAATGACAATAAATGGGTGTATTGGTTCTTTGTTGCAAGTTTGTCCGCCAACTTTGCCTAAGGGCGCAGTTCTAGCAGGGAATCAGTGGCATTAGAAACAATAAATCATTAAAAATTCAATTTTAAAGATAGGACTCTCAAATTTTCAGACATAATGACCATATGATCAGGCTATCATGTAAAACAAACTTCTTTGGAATTCAATATATACAACAAACTTTTATTGGTATACCATAACATTGCAAGATTCTCTGCCGTGAAAGATCCCCATCATCAAGTGCCTTGACCCCCCGTGTGGGTTCCGGGGCCCCATTGTGAGGAAAACAAGAATAGACCCACTGCCTCCCCAAAAGCATGTCGTAAGAGTCGACTAATTGGGAAGCTTCCTTTGAAATCGGAGTGCATTTGCCGGAGAGGTAAGGAACCAACAGTCTGTATTCAAGAGAATGAAAACTGTAAAACTGATGCACACGCAACACTCAGGTTCTGGAGCAGGACTGCAGTTCAGTAATGGACGAGCAACCAGAGTGTACAGCCAGAGTGTACAGCCAGAGTGTACAGCTGGTGAACGCAAAAAAAGAAGAAGAAGTGCCTTGACAACTGGCGTAGGCATTCATGCATTTCCGTCTTTGGTACTCTGGATCTATTCCACTTATGATATTCCTTCATGCAACTGTCTTAAGCCACCCACCATCATTTCTATTGGTCTGCCTCTGCCTCTTCTACCAGTGATCTTTTTGGTGCTCCAGTCTCATCACACGACCAAACAACTTTGTCTCCTACTCATTGTTGTATATAATTTTCTACATTAATTTGCCATTTCTAGACAATCACTGTTAGTTATTCTAGCAGTCCGAGTAATTTGGAACATTATTCTCACGAACCACACCACAGTTGCCTCCTAAACTCTTGTTTATTGATAGATACATATATATAAAAATAAGCATTCATTGAACCCCCTAGCACGTGTCTCACCCCCAGTTACCCTGTTTCCGCCCCTGTGTGAGTACCCAGTGCAGCTGTTTCCGTGTACATCTCTTCCCCCCAGCTTGCACATTCTGGCCACTGAACTGCTTACATCGCCAAGCTATGGCGTTGGCTAAGACGTTGCATCTACACCACAGATGTTGAGCTTGGCTATGTTGCGCGCCAGGCTAGCGTCAGAAACAACGGGACGCGCATGACATGTTAGAATGCGCACTGGTTTTTTTTCTCAAGTGTGTACGGAAACAAATTATCTTTCTACCACGGCATCCGTGATTCGAGTTTTTAGTATACTCCGTTATCACATCGAGGAAAATAAGGTAAGCAGTAATTCGGTTTATTTTAGGTTTGGTTTGGTTTGAACAACGGATCAACATCATGGTACAAGGATAGTAACTCATAAGTGCTCCGTTCTACTTCTAACTCAAGCCTGAGTCCGAAAAATCTTAGCGCAGTGCACGAACTCCGTAGCATCCGCGAGGATCCTGAAATACTTTGGGCAGATTTGTAACTCAAAACTTTGCCCGGACAGCGCCGTTGTGATACTCTTTTCAATTTCCAAATGGAAGGCAATTTTTTAAGTGCCCAACAATACACACGGGCGTCCGATCTTACTATCCATAGACAAGATTAAATTATTAGAAGTCCACGTAAAAAAATCCCAACCTTCACCGGGGTTTGAACCCAGGACCGATATAACTCGAGGCAGACGACATGCCTTGAGTTTTTAGTATAATCGAGCAGGCACAGCGGGCACCATGTGTGGAGTTTTTAGTTCACCCTGGTGGGCAGAGGCGGTCACCATGCCTGGAGACTAGTCAGCCCCCTTGTTTATTTTAGGTTTGGATAGATACGTACACTGAGAACAAATGTTTCATTCAGAAGGAAGGGAAAATGAGGTAGGGCAGTTAGGGTCGGGAGGGGGGGGGGGGGGAAACACACAGACAGGATTTTAACATTTAAAAAAATTGACAGACAGACAAGACAGACAGATTAGATAGATAGATAGATAGATAGATAGATAGATAGATAGATAGATAGATAGATAGATAGATAGAGAGAGAGAGAGAGAGAGAGAGAGAGATAGATAGATAGATAGATAGATAGATAGATAGATAGATAGATAGATAGATAGATAGATAGATAGATAGATAGATAGATAGATAGATAGATAGATAGATAGATAGATAGATAGATAGATAGATAGATAGATAGATAGATAGATAGATAGATAGATAGATAGATAGATAGATAGATAGATAGATAGATAGATAGATAGATAGATAGATAGATAGATAGATAGATAGATAGATAGATAGATAGATAGATAGATAGATAGATAGATAGATAGATAGATAGATAGATAGATAGATAGATAGATAGATAGATAGATAGATAGATAGATAGATGAACACCGGGACACAAAGACAGCTCGGCTAGGCATGTAGAGAGAGAGAGAGAGAGAGAGAAAGAGAGAAAGAGAGCGAGAGAGCGAGAGAGAGAGAGAGAGAGCAACAATCTGACAGACAGACCAGACAGACTTTCTAGGCAAACAGATAAATACATTACAATCAGAAATGTCTATAGCAAGAGAAAAAGGCGACTATGCTCCTTCCCCAACACCCATCCTTTGCAAATGTTTACAATTTAAACCACTCATCGTCGCCTTCAGGGGTCTCTGCCGCTAATTGGTAAAGCCATTTGCCCCGCGCTCTGTATGTCGGGGCTTCCTTTTACAGGCGTGACGTTAAGTTCCAGATTAGAGTTTTTACGATCTTCGGGGATCGTGGCTAGACTTATGGAGCTCGGGATTTGTACGACTCTGTCGACAAATGGCTGCAGAAGGAGACCATACTATATGGGATAACAAAGTACCATGAAGTCGATATTCTCTTGTTTAATTGTACGTTTTCATAGATCATCCACATTATCCAAGGCCAAACTACGTTAGATTAATGCATGCGAAATGACATGCATGAGAATGGTCGCTAACTCAACCATTGAAGACAAAGTTAGAAATAATATTATCAGACTGTAGGAAGAAAACTATAAAGCAAATTTATTGAAAACACAGAATATGAAATGGCTTAGTCGTCTAATAAGGATGCAGCCAGAACAACTAATAACGTAGGCGCTACACATGAACAGATCTGAAGTGAAAACAAGAGGTCACACAAGAAGTAGATGGATTGATGGCATTAAAGATATTCTACATTGACACGGAAGTACAATAGCAAGCGCTGCCACATCAAGTCTTGGATCCAAACTGTTCTTTCCCACGCCGCTTGAAGGCAGAAGTGGAAATTGATGATAATGATGATGTCTGATCGTCTTCCGCGACACTCCAACACTTGAGTGCTGGAGGTCCCGGGTTCAGGCCCCAAAGAAGGCTTGTTTTTTTTTTCACGTGGACTTTTGGTAATTTCCCCTGGTTTCTGGGTAGTGAGATCAGACGCCCGCGTGTATTGTTGCGCACGTAAAAAATCCCTTGGCATTCAGAAATCGAAAAGAGTAGTCTAACGGCGCTGCCTGGGCAAAATTTTGATTTAAAAATCAACCCAAAGTATTTCAGGATCCTCGCCGGTACTACGGAGTTCGTGCACTGCCCTGCCCTGAGAATTTTCGGACTTAGGCTTAAGTTACAAGTAGAACGGAGCAGGTATGGGTTATTACCCTTGTGCCATGATGTTGTTCCGTTGCATATACCAAACCAAACGCCGGCATTATATGCGGCATTTTCTCTCTTTACCGACCGTTGCCTCTTGCACTCCCGGTATTTGACTCTATCGCTACCAGGGGACTCCTACGACATGCTTTTGAGGTAGGCAGTGGGTCTCTTCTTATTTTCTCCTCAATGGGGATCGGAACCCACGCGGAGGGGGGGAGGGCGAAACATTTAAACCCTATGATTAATGTCATTCCATTGTAGTGTCTATTCTCTAATGCTCAACTACATTCATATGGTTATGGCTGTACTCAATCCCTGACGCGTCACTCCACCAGAACATCACATCGAGCGATAATCAACTGATGACACAAAGTGCCACCATTCGGATGAGGATCACCCGGGGATAGATCACAGAAATCACGATTAACTCGTAGGATTATAATTAGGGCCCGCGACCACTGATCCAGTTCTTGATGGGGCAGCAATGGAACTGCCATTTCGTGCCGATGTAGAATCTCTTTAATGCCATCAATCTATGACTCTTGTGTAACCTTTTTGTTTTAAAATCAGTGGTCGGGTTCAAAATTGCCACACACACACACACACACACACACACACACACACACACACACACACACACACACACACACACACACACACACAAAATACTTCCTACATGTGGGCGAATATTATAGCTGTACATGTCTGACGTCATAACTGTTAACAGCAGAACTCTAATGAGCTTCGTTACCAACGCAGATTGCTGTCATATTTTCTCTCCACCTTGTTTATTTCTGTAATTATGGTAAAGGCGGGTTTTCTTTGAATTCACATGCACCACATTCTGCTCGTGAGGTTTAATATTTCAGTGTTTTGTTAGTTATGAACTTTTTTGTTTGCAGTGTTTGTAGTCGATTGTTTGTGAATTCTTTCACTTAGAAGATGGGACCTGTTTATTAATATAATTTTTTTTGACGTTTTCACAGTTCGTCCTTTTTTCGTAAAGTGGTAATTAGTTTATTGTTTTGACCATTTGTCAGTTATTCTGTTCTACATAAGAGTAAATGATTTATTATTTGCACCCATTAAGAGCAGCGGCGACCGTGGCCGACAGGTAATTCCAACGTACCGCGATCGAAACTCAATGCTGGCTGCGTGAATTTTGTTCATGGTATGGGGCGTCGCAGGTCGACCCAGCCTAAAATGGGTACCAGGATGTAAGTCCTGAAGAAGTAAAGACGGCCGGCGTAATGCTGACCACATTACCCACCTAGTGCCGATTGGTCTGTAAAAATATGGGTGCTTTTCCAATATGTCCGATACGCTTAAAGGCGTGAAAAGGTATCTATCTTTACTTGGCTTAGCCATTATGAGCCTCTTTTTTCTACATAAAGCAAAAACTGATTCAGTGTTTTGACCGTTAGTGAGTCTTTCTCTTTTGCATAAAGCATACGCTATTTCCTCGTGACCATTTGTGACCTCTGAATCAAGTGTAAACTTATGTATTGTATTACAAGGAGTTCGTCCCTTGTGTGTTTATATGTAGAGTGACCATATCGTGCAGTTTTTTTTTTTAAGTAGGCCCAGACTGTCCCGTCGATACCCCTCTCCTCAAAAGTTTTTGTTAAGTATAGACGCGACAGCCTTGGCCGATACTCTCCGGGCGAAAGCAGGGCGATATGGTAGCCCAATATATATATATATATATATATATATATATATATATATATATATATATATATATATATATATATATATATGGCATACTTTTTTTCTCTCCACTTTTCTTGTTACTGTTGTTGGAGTTATTACTGTTGTTGCTACTTGATAATAGAACTGGTTCTGTCTTTTATCACTATTCTGAATAAAGCGTAAACTGCGTCTTTGCTTTCCTCTTGTTTGAGTTCTTAAATGCGGTATACGCCATTTCATTGCTTCGTTAGTTGTATACAACGACGTAATCGAGTCAATTCAGGAGTAGTTCCTTAAGGATTATCTTATTTCTACTGATTTCGTCTGTTTGTGAGGTTTTCCCACCTACAAGAAAAAAAAACTTCGTTTACTTACTTAGGGAGTCGCCGTGGCAAAGCAGCTAGACGCTCGCGTGCGGATCGGAAGGGTTCGCTCCCTGGCGGAACCGGACTTTTTTCAAAAATGACATTGACTCCCAGTTCCATACAGCCTTGAGTGGGTACCGGGTGCAGTCCCGGAAAGTAAAGGCTGCCGACGTGATGCTGACCACATCACAGATCTTGTGCTGATTGGTCTATACAAATATAGGTCTAGCACTATATGCCCTTAATGCCTAAAGGCGGGAAAAAGATACCTTTACATTACTTACGAGACAAATTAACTGCTTTATTGCCTTGTTTGTGTGTAATTTCTTCTATTCTGAGTCGCACATGTAGTGTTTTACAGTTCTGTCCATTTGTTATTTCTTCTATTCTAAATGGCACATATACGACAGGCTAAACCAACACACAGCGACAGGATACTAAGTCGCCTTTATCTAACTGCGAACTATGGTAGGCGAAATTATGAACGGTAAACGGTGTGTGGGGATGGGGAGGGGTATATGAACGGTAAATGTTTTGTGGGGATGGGCAGGGGTATATGAACGGTAAATGTTGTGTGGGGGAAGGGGAGGGGTATATGAACGGTAAATGTTGTGTGGGGAAAGGGGAGGGGTATATGAACGGTAAATGGTGTGTGGGGATGGAAAGGGGTATATGAACGGTAAATGGTGTGTGGGGATGGAAAGGGGTATATGAACGGTAAATGGTGTGTGGGGATGGGGAAGGGTTTGATAAACGGTAAATGGTGTGTGGGGATGGGGAAGGGTTTAATAAACGGTAAATGGTGTGTGGGGGATGGGGAAGGGTTTAATAAACGGTAAATGGTGTGTGGGGATGGGGAGGGATATATGAACGGTAAATGGTGTGTAGGGATGGGGAGGGATATATGAACGGTAAATGGTGTTTAGGGATGGGGAGGGATATATGAACGGTAAATGGTGTGTAGGGATGGGGAGGGATATATGAACGGTAAATGGTGTGTAGGGATGGGGAGGGGTATGTGAACGGTAAATGGTGTGTGGGGATGGGGAGGGATATATGAACGGTAAATGGTGTGTAGGGATGGGGGAGGGGTATGTGAACGGTAAATGGTGTGTAGGGATGGGGAGGGGTATATGAACGGTAAATGGTGTGTAGGGATGGGGAGGGATATATGAACGGTAAATGGTGTGTAGGGATGGGGAGGGGTATTTGAACGGTAAATGGTGTGTGTGGGGATGGGGAGGGATATATGAACGGTAAATGGTGTGTAGGGATGGGGAGGGGTATGTGAACGGTAAATGGTGTGTAGGGATGGGGAGGGGTATATGAACGGTAAATGGTGTGTAGGGATGGGGAGGGATATATGAACGGTAAATGGTGTGTAGGGATGGGGAGGGATATATGAACGGTAAATGGTGTGTAGGGATGGGGAGGGGTATGTGAACGGTAAATGGTGTGTAGGGATGGGGAGGGATATATGAACGGTAAATGGTGTGTAGGGATGGGGAGGGATATATGAACGGTAAATGGTGTGTAGGGATGGGGAGGGGTATGTGAACGGTAAATGGTGTGTGGGGATGGTCAGGAGTTACACACTACCACTCAAAAAGCATGTCGCCATATCCACCAATAAGAATCTTTTGATATCAATATATTCGACCGAAAGGAGCAAATAGTGTATGTAGCTTTGCTGTAAACAATAACACAACACTTCTACCTCCATTTTGGAAGGTTTTGAACACACACACACACACACACATACACACACAAAGAAGAAAATCAGCGAACATTCTTTCGGTTAAAGTTAGGGCAGGAATAAAAAAAATCTATGAATCTTTATGACAATGGACAGTAGGTCAGTAAACTGTCTCTTTAACACAGACGCCTGCTGTTTATTGTAAATCAACTACACAAGTTCACTGAGACAGACCTGCACCAAACATGCATGTCTTCACCTTTGTTGGCATTCTTTCTCATTTCCGTTACTAATAGGACATGTTTCTTTTGTGTGTTTTAAACTCAAGTTGAATAAATATCTAAAGAAAAAAAAAAAGATAAGTAGATCAGTAAGATGGCTTATGTTGAGTTACTCTTCATGCAGTGTAAGAAGAAGTAATTTGCTCAGTATCGATATTATTCTTTCTTTTCTTCACTTCTATTCTGAACTGTGCCGGGTGGGGAAGGGGGAGGGTATATCACCCCCCCCCCCCCCCAATCACTCTCTCCAAATGGGCGAGGTGATATGAATTTTGACAATTATAATGAAGATGGGGTAGTTGATGATACATGTTTATTTTAGTTTTTTTTAAGCTACGCCGTCTCTACAGTGAAGATTGGATACAGTGTAGCACTGTTGTCTTTGGGGGATATTACACAATGAAGCCCCACCCTCTTCCCTGAAGTAAGTCTCATACCGTTGTTCCAAAACCAGAAAAACGATTCACCCCCTTGTCCACAGCAGGAAACGAACCCAGGACCCTAGGATCGTGAAATTGTTAACCACATTCGGTAACCTCCAAGTCACGGAACCGTCTATGATAGTTGGTTAGTCTCCCCTCTTCAGCCTAGGGCGGCGCATAAGGCAGAGGTCATAGCTCTCCGTGTCTGGCGTATCGTGGCCACCTACTTTAGGTCTTAGATGTGTGTTAGGCCCATGGTTGAGTGATGCCCTGATGATAGTGCTACGCAGAGTCTCTATTGGTGTTCCCCGTTTTCATTTCCCTTCCGGTGTCCACGTTAAGTGCTTGATGAAAAAAAAATGAAAAAAAGTGGAGTGATTAGAAAAAAAAAGGGGCGGGGGGGGGGGGGGGGGGGGGGGGGGGGGTGCTATCCATTCTGAGTGCATGGCCGATAAATTTCAGTGGCGCTTTCTTATAGAAATTGATACCTTGTTTTGCTCGGTTTCGTCTTATTTGCGTAATGAATCTGAAATCTGTATAGCGGAGTTTCAGTATTCTTGTAAGGTATCTGTTCTCAAAATTGTCTAATTTTAGTAATACATGATAGTAAGACAGAAAAAAAATAAAACAGCTAACTCAGGTAGCTCAGTGTAATTTTTATTTTTCATTTTTCTGGCTGAATTGCTTGATAGCTTTTGGGTGTTCTGTTAATATTGTCTATTTGTGTTTCAGTTTTGAGACCTCTGACCATGCACCGTGACAAGCTGACATTTTCACCTGGCGAGAGGTAAGTCACTGTGGCATGTGTTTACGTAACAAGAGCAACAGGTGTTAGGTACATTCAAAATACAGGTATCTTCATGGGGAAACCCTGGTTCATCTTCTTCTTTTTCTGTTATTTAGCCATTTTCGTCACAAACAACGCACAATGTGTGACTGGGTATTATTCACGGATGCCAGTCATAATTATATTCATGTTTTTACATCTTATCTTTAGTGGGAGTAGTATAAATCATGTTGAAATTTTGAGAATTTATCTTCACTATAGCAACATACACGGCGTCCGTGGCTAAGGCGTTGCGAGTCCGACTCGTAATCCAACGTACCGCGATCGAAACCCACTGCGGGCTGCGTGGATTTTTATCGTAGTATGGGACGTCGCAGGTCGACCCAGCCTCAAATGGGTACCAGGATGGGCTGTCCTGGGAAAGTAAAGACAGCCGGCGTAATGCTGACCACATTACCCACCGAGTGCTGATGGTCTGTAAAAATATGGGCGCTCTTCCCATTTGTCCGATGCGCCTAAAAGGCGTGAAAGGGATCTTTACTTTTTACTTTATAGCAACATACAGATGTGAGTCGTGGACTATCTCCCAGTCCTTGAGGGAGAAAATAAGGGCGTTTGAGCTGAAAAGCCATAGAATCAGAATATCATGAACAAAGAAGACAAAAAATACTTATATTCTTTATGATCAGAACGTCAAGAAAGATTTGCTAATAAATAGCATCTTGCCTCGGAAGCTGAAATATGTTGGCAGCATCAAGTGCCACGTCTATTTGGGAAATATATTTAGCAGAAGGCATGGTACAGGAAGGAGGGGCAGGAGCCGACCAGCACGAGGATGTGCACATGATTTAGGCGACTCCTTGGATATAAAGTTCACGAGGCAGGAAAGAGCTGAAGTGAGGCCGAGTTTTTTTCAGGGAGACCGTCATGAGAGCGACGTTCTGCAAAGGACCTGCTACAAGAAGATGTCGGAAGTAGTATAACCATAAGTTTAGTATTGCTATTCGTAACTTCCTTGTTAGCTAGGACCTTGTGGAACTGACAGAGTTAATCCCTCAGTGATCCATCTATCTATCTATCTATCTATCTATCTATCTATCTATCTATCTATCTATCTATCTATCTATCTATCTATCTATCTATCTATCTATCTATCTATCTATCTATCTATCTATCTATCTATCTATCTATCTATCTATCTATCTATCTATCTATCTATCTATCTATCTATCTATCTATCTATCTATCTATCTATCTATCTATCTATCTATCTATCTATCTATCTATCTATCTATCTATCTATCTAATCTATCTATCTATCTATCTATCTATCTATCTATCTATCTATCTATCTATCTATCTATCTATCTATCTATCTATCTATCTATCTATCTATCTATCTATCTATCTATCTATCTATCTATCTATCTATCTATCTATCTATCTATCTATCTATCTATCTATCTATCTATCTATCTATCTATCTATCTATCTATCTATCTATCTATCTATCTATCTATCAACCAAAGTGCACTAAGTGGTTAAATTTTTGCTTAGCGCTTGCTGCCCGCACCGATTTTTTCAACCAACTTTGGGTAAATTTTACGCTGATTTCCTAATTTACACACCGCTACACAGTAGCTCGCTTCTGACTGGACGACCGACAGGCCACCTCACTTCTGATAGGTCAGTCTCGAGCGATCCGACATTCACACAAGGTCGCGGGGATATTCCGCACTCGCGTCGCGTGTTGTATATTTTACCATACCAGAGCTTATAACACCTCTAAAACATTTAGATACTGTGTTTAACACACAACCCCCTAGAGAGTGGTAAAACCTATGTCACAGACCGTCACTTTCTCGGAAAAAAAAAAAACGTAAATGCAAGACAAAAACAGACTGCGACACCCATAACCTCAACCACGGTAGACTAGTCCAACCAACTTATCAGTGGAGTTGACCTACAACAGGTGGTGTGTAAATGGGGAGACCATCGTATAAATAACCCAATTTTACCACATTATGTAACTGTATTCTGCGTGTGTGTATGGTTTGTTTTTTCTTGTTCATATACATAAATAAACAGAGGGGAAAGTCATGAGGCCGTTAAATACTAAACTTTTTGGTCAGTATGATTAGACGCTTTGTATGGCCTCAACGCTCACAGCAAGTGGAGCAGAAAATCCGCGCTGTAAACGACGGCGTGAGATACTTGGGGCTGGAAAGGTAAACAAGGGAAAGTCCGTGGTTGACTCGTGGTCAGTTGTGCACCAGAGTTGATAGAAGACAGTCGTGATGCCGTAGATAAAGTTTGAATGAATTTTAATCAAAGTTGAGCAAATGATTATTTTTGCATAGTTGTGGAAGTGAACAGCGATGACTGTGGTTGAGTAATTGTGATGGAATAGGAGAAATAAACTGGCAAAATGTATGTTCGAATTTGAGCTGCACTCCAGTGTTGTCAACTGTTGAAAGGTGTGTTTGTTCCAGAGTAAACGAGCTGTATTAAAAGTGAGACAGCTTTCTTCAAGTCAGTTCCTTTTCCTTTCACAATAGAGGTTCCAGTGCAAAACCATCGGCTCTTCTCAATTTGTGCTTTATCAACCAACATCTTTTCTTCACCACTTCATCGACTGGAATTTGTTTGCTTCTTTCTCAAATGCGTACATGGGGTAGGGGGTGATTAGAAGTAGAGTGTACTAGTGGTTGAACCTGCAGAACTATCATAAACAGCGTGTACGTACGCATTTGTCTTGTGTATACATTCAAATATAGAGAAGTAGAATCAACCAGTGTGTCTGCCTGTTCTTTTCCCAAAACACCGAGATGACTTAGTAATCGTCCGTCCCTGTGAGGGATGTAACTTTTTGTTATTTGACGCCCCACCCTGGCTTTTGAGGGGGCCCTAAATATAGCCGGGCTATACATATGGCCTAATGGCTAAACGGGGTTTACTGGACCTCTCCACAGGTTATCCTCATCCGCATGGTGGCACTTTGTGTCACCGGTGTTTATCCCTTTGTATGAAGTCCTGGTGAGGTTCAACAGACAGACAGACAGACAGACAGACAGACAGACAGACAGACAGACAGACAGACAGACAGACAGACAGACAGACAGACAGACAGACAGACAGACAGACAGACAGACAGACATAAATGGCTTAAAGAATAAATCCAAAAGAAAGCGTTAATCCAACACCTCCGAATCGATACATATCACTGGGCGTGAAGCTTGTTTTCATCACAATCTTATCATCATCATCTTATCCACATCATCTTATCATTATGATGTCATCATCATCACAATCTTATCATCATCATCTTATCATCATCGTCATCAATCAGCAGATCCTTTACAGAACGTCGCTCTCGTCACAGAACAACCGAAGGTCTCACTTTGCCCAGCCCTATGTGCTGTAATTGCAAATGCTTCTTCGATGTCCTGTTTCCAGCTTTACGGAGATTGTCACTGCCTCGTGTTCCGAAAACCGCACCCTCCATCGCCGTTCTTTTCCAGGCCGCCATGACGTTTAACAGGGCTAAATTACCGCAGATTTTGGAACACAATGTTGCTTATTACCCAATTCTCTTCGATGTTTGACGGCGTTTGTGGCTTAGGCGTTGCCAGCGCGCTTACAAATGCCGGGGTACTGAGTTCGATCCTTGCGCCTAGCCTTGATTTCCACAGTGGTATCGAGAAGCCGACAGTCCAGAAGCAATGAAAAACTACTAGACGTAAATTTGTCTACAAAAACCACAACAGCCAAGCAATGCTGGGGGAGGGGGGGGGGGAAGGGGTGGTTCTTTAACGTCCTGTAAAGGATACGCCACTGATTTTAACTCTTCGATGTGTAAGATGTCGATGTTTTTATGTTCTTAGCCCAAGGCATTCTCATAAGTTTTACAGCAGCAGACAGCCCAGCAAAGGTGGCCTGTCTTCATCCTGCTCAGTAAGTTTGATGCCTCCGTGACTACTAGGACATGTTTCTGCAATTTGTTCTCTGTTTTAAGAGTCAGTTTGAAAATATTAGGGAATGATACGTAAATCAGTAAAGATGGCCTAACGTCTCGTCCTGTTTACAATGTGAGAAAAAATTCACAGAGTTTCTCTTACACACATTTACCTTGGCAACTTGTTATTTATTAAACATCATTCAAACACGTCTTAGCTTGGGTTTGTGTAGGGTGATGTATAATTTAATGCACATCAGCTAGTTCAAAGGGAGATAAATAAACCTGATCTGACTCGTTGGCGTTTTTTGATTGAATAAATAAAGTGTAGTTAGTAAATAAAGCAGAATTGGGAGGCTTTTAACTTACATTTTACAGAATTTAGCGGATCAAGAAAATAAATCATGTTGACATCACTGTGAAAGCCGGACAAGCCACGGACCAAGCTGTTATACTGAATTCTCTACGAGATTTAAGACGTTTGCGTGAACCAATTGAGAACAGGGGATCTGCAGCCATGGTTTTCACACTATCACTTCACCTCCTTTTTTAGAATGAGATTTTTCGCTATGTGAAGCCCTACTCTGGCTCTTGCCAGGGGCCGCAATATAGCCTAGCCATAAATATGGCCTAAAGGCTAAACGTGGTTTCTGGGACCTCTACACGGTGATTGTCACATACCGCTCGTGTCGCATGCCTGATTTAAGGATTTCTCCTTAAGAACCAACAGCACTCTGAAATAAATAATGTTGAGGCGTCGGCTCGTATTGGTCTAAGGGATATCCCGTGGCCAATATACGCTCAACTTATTTCAGGAGTAGGGCAACTCAAGTTCTGGCACTACAGAATCTCTAGTATCCTAGGCACAACTTGGCTGGACATCCCCACTACTATAAAAATATAGCCCCCAGGCTATGATAGTGTACTATCACAGCCATGTTAACACAGATTACACTTACTAATCACACAAACAAAAAAACTAGACAGTTAGAATAGTGAAACAGGGACACCCAAGTCAGCTATGAAAATTTCTGAATGGATATAATAGTTGAAAACACACACACACACACACACACACACACACACACACACACACACACACACACACACACACACACATATATATATAAAGACAATCAAGATGGATTTAAATATCCGTTAGCCCAGACCCTCTCTACCACAGGTGGCCTATTGGTACCATTGTACAACTTTTCCTGGGTAGAAGGTACTACAGTACGGCTTTTTAGGCCCATTAATGGGTTGTCTCTGTTGTCTTCCCTGAAATTTTGAGGGGTTCTGGGGTTGTGCTTGGGATGAATTCTTTTTAGGAGATTCATTTGGATGGGTTTTATGACCATTTCCAGCATTCTTCTCTTGGCCCTGGGCCTTAGGTTTCCCTGTACCCATGTCTTTATGTGCCATTTCATATCTCTCAGCATACACCAAATTTTTCCCAGTCCGCCATGCCGCTTAATATGTCCAAAATATTTTAGCTTTAGAGACAAGATGCTGTTTATTAGCCAATCTTCCTTGATGTTCAGATCTTTTAAAATGTCAGTATTTCTTTTCTTCTCTGTCTATGATATTCTGAGAATCTTTCCATAACATTTCAGCTCAAAAGCCCCTATTTTCTTTGTTAAGGACTGTGTCATACTTCACGACTCACATCCATTAGTTGCTTCAGAGAAGATGCATGCTCTCCAATTTGTGTGTGTGTGGGGGGGGGGGGGGGGGGAGGGGGGATTTCATTGCTGGTGCATAACCATAGACTTTATGCTGTAACATAATACTTAGAGGGGCCACGTTAGCGCAGTCGATAGGAGACTCGCTTTCAAATTCTGCTGCAGCCCACTGCCCGTGTTCGAAACCGTGCTGTTCCCGGGATTAACCCAGCCTCTAGGAAATGGGTACCAGAGTTAACACATTTAAATGGAGGAATGTCGCTGTAGCTACGGAATTGCGTGCGGACGGCGACACAGGCGGACAGTTTCTTATCAGCTGTCCGTACTGGTGGCAGAGAACTTATAGTTAATAACTGTGTGCAATGACGCTGGTTCACATCTCCCGTCATAATACAGTAGCTAATTGCCTTGACAATGCAAATTGTAATATGATACAGAAACTAATTCTACCGACTTAAAAAAAAGGGTACAATAATTTAGAAACTAATTCTACCGACTTAGAAAAAGGGTACAATAATTCAGAAACTAATTCTACCGACTTAGATAGAAAAAGGGTACAATAATTCACCAACTAATTCTACCGACTTAGGAAAAGGGTACAATAATTCTGAAAATAATTCTACCGACTTAGAAAAAGGGTACAATAATTCAGAAACTAATTCTACCGACTTAGAAAAAGGGTACAATAATTCAGAAACTAAACCACTTGACATAGAAAATGTTAATATCATGCAGAAATTAATTTTAATGACATAGAAGCTGATATTGTAAGGCAGAAACTAAGCGTAACACATAGAAAATGGTAACATCATACATAAATTTATCCTTTTACACATATGAGGATAACAAAAGGCAGAAAAATATCCGCTTCGCTTGCCTAATCATAATTTACCCCCAAATAACTCTTCAGAATCTCTCTCTCTCTCTCTCTCTCTCTCTCTCTCTCTCTCTCTCTCTCTCTCTTGTTTCTTACTTTCTCTGTCTCTGTCACTCACTTACACACACACACACACACACACACACACACACACACACACACACACACATCCGAATGGGTAGAAAGCATTTAGAAGTCGCAGTTAAGCTCCCTTATCTGTACCTACACAACTGGAATGGAATGCAGGAGTAAACGGTAATGAAAAAGCTGACCACCTGGCAAGTAATCCACCAATGCAAATTAGAGGGTCGTGGGTTCGTTTTCTGACGGAGCATGACTTTTTTTTGTTCGAAAATAACCTTGGGTTTTAGGTCGACCTAGGCTTGATTGGATTCCTGGAAAGTAAGGGCGGCTGGCGTGATTTTTACCCTTATCAGCCATCCATTACCGGTTGGTCTATACACTTTAAATCTAGCCATCCATGCCCAATACATCTGAAGGTGCAGAAAAAGGTCCTAAAGTTTCGCAACGTCATGAAAAGGACACACAACTAACTTTTAAAATTCCATGTCCCGTATGAAAGAGAGTGCTAAAATGTTACATAGAACCTGTTCTGCTGTATGGCAGCGAATCTTGGAATGTCACTTAACAAATTAAGAAGAATTTGGAAGCAACGGAGATGTGGTTTCTGAGACGAATGTTACGAATACCTTGGACGACATGAGTAACTAACAACGATTGCTTGAAAGAGGCTAATGTAAGTAGATCTCTATATATAATAATAAGAAAGAGACAAACACTGTTCTTTGACCATATAATGAGAAGATAGACATCACAGAACATCGTGACAACTGGAAAGATCAGCGGAAAAAGAGGTAGAGGCAGACCAAGATATATGATGCTGGATGGGCTGAAACGATGGGATAGAGGGATATCATCAAGACAGCTGTTCCAGGCAACCAGGGATCGTGATCTGTGGAGACGCATGAGCGCTTACGCCAGTTGGCATAGCACATGATAATGATGATGATGATGATGATGATGATGTCCCGTATGCCATATTTCAACAGTTAAAAGAAATTCTATTGATGGTTTACTGTTAACTTGGATTTGTAATTACGGAAGCATCACATTGAGACGCATCGACACAAGACTACAGAGTAAATCGTAACCGATGACTGACTGACTGACTTTCTACCCCACCAGGACATCACACAGGCGATAAACCCCCGATGACACAAAGTGCCACCATGTGGATGAGGATCGCCGTGGAGAGGTCCCAGAAACCGCGTTCAGACAATTGGCCATTTTATGGCCTGCCTATATTGCGGCCCCTGACAAAAGCCAGGGTGGGGCTTCAAAAAACAAAAAATGTCATCCTTAAAAGGACGAAACAGGATTGATCGCAGGCGATTTGTGGTGCCCCAAATAAACGGTGCTATATGGCTCTACGGTTGAACAGGGTTTCATGGATTTGTACCTATTTGATTCTCATCCTTGAAATGCTTATCATATATACTACAATCGTACAGTGTAAAAATTCAAAAAAAGAAAAAAAAAAAAATACGAAAGTAAGCTCGGGAAAACATTGACGTAAAACATCTGGTATTTACATAATTCGCTAAAGAGGCGGAGGTTGAGTGCGTACTTTTGCTTGCTTAGTTTCAATTTTTGTTTTGTTTTTGTTTTTATTAGGAGACATTTTCGTTTTGAATTCCGTCTTATTTTCACTTTGTGGTTTAACCTTTTTCTCACCTGTTCGCATTTTATGTTTTATTTTACATTTTTTTTTCGAATCTATGTTCGTTCTCCATTTTTAACGTTACAATTTTTTGTTCCTCACCTGGTGCCTTTCCTTTGTGATCTTTCTTGATTTAACCTTCGATAACTAGATTTGTCTTGTTTTTGTTATTATTTTTCGCCTTTCTTCTCCTCATTCTCCTTCTCCTCCTCCTCCTGCACCTCCATCTTCTCCATCATTATCATCATCATTATTATCATAATCATCATTATCATCATCATCATCTTCTTCTTCTTCTTCTTCTTCTTCTTCCTCTTCTTCTTCTTCTTCTTCTTCTTCTTCTTCTTCTTCTTCTTCTTCTTCTTCTTCTTCTCCTCCTCCTCTTCCTCCTCCTCTTTATCCTCCGTTAGAGCGTAGCCACAACCAACACGTAATAAAGTCATCTAATCATTTACGGTATCCTTCATCGAACTCTATGTTCTCATAATTCACTTCTGTCTATTTTTCTTTCTATCTTGCCTTCAAAGTACCTGTCTGTCTGTCTGTCTGTCTGTCTGTCTGTCTGTCTGTCTGTCTGTCTGTCTGTCTGTCTGTCTGTCTGTCTGTCTGTCTGTCTGTCTGTCTGTCTGTCTGTCTGTCTGTCTGTCTGTCTGTCTGTCTGTCTGTCTGTCTGTCTGTCTGTCTGTCTGTCTGTCTGTCTCTCTGTCTCTCTCTCTGTCTCTCTCTCTGTCTCTCTGTCTCTCTCTCTCTGTCTCTCTCTCTCTCCAGTTGGGGTCTGAAAGATGAATGCTTGGAAGGGCTGAATGTAAGACAGGCTTGAGTGCCTAATTTGTAACCCTCTGAAAATAAAAGTTCATTCGTTCGTTCGTTCTCCCCCACCCCCCCTCTCTCACTCCCGCATTTCGACTTCATTACATGGAACTGTGTTCTATATTGCTCGTTTTCTCTCAGCAGAACGACTAGCTGCCTGCCGAGAGCGTCACGCAAAGCACACACTCCGTCGCCCTGATGACGATCACTAAAGCTCTTTGAAAAAAAAAGCTGCACTTGTGAACGTTAACGACACAACTACGCAACGAACCCCGGACGTTCAGAGCATGAGGCAGACAGCTTGACCACCTGTCCACGATCAGAATCAACTAATCTGTCTTCTATCCAGCGTTATCTTTTTCTCGCCTCTTAATCCTCCGGAATTTGTCTGTTTCGTTCTCCAGCCAAGCTTCCCATTTGATGAATTTGTTATATCACGTTACCTCTTATATTCTGTGCAGGCACCAGTTGGTAGATGTTTGTATTGTATGGGTAAATCTTTTACTCGTACACATCAGTTTTGGAATCCATGTGCCAGTATTAACTTAACGTTTGCTTTGAATCTTTTAAGTTTTGTTACAGACAGGATTAATGTCTTTTAACTTTCGTAGATTTCCTTGATCTCTTAAAGCTCTTCTTTCTTTTGTATTATTACTTGAACGTCGCTATTCGTTTCACCATATTGCTATAGAGAGAAGAGCTGCAGGAGTTTCAAGGAAAGACAGAATACGAAATCATGAAATCAGACGAATGCTAGGAATAAAGCCAGTCTAACAGGCCATCAAAGAACAACAAATGAAATGGTTTGGACACCTAACAAGAATGCCCTGGTACTATCCGCCACAGCGAGCCACACAACGGGTATAGAGCGAGTGGAAGACCACAGAAATTATGGAGCGATGGCATTAAGAACAGCCTTACAGAAATGAACATCAGTCTTAATAGTGCTCTTCACAGAACTCATCAACGAACATTACATCCCCCCCCCCCCCCCCCCCCCCCCGACCCTTCGCTGAGGTACAAGGTGGAAGAGAAGAAGAGGAAGCTATAGAAGAGATTAGGCATCCATTATTTATTCCAGTATGTTTGTGTGTGTATATGTGTGTATGTGTGTGTGTGTGTGTGTGTGTGTGTATGTGTATGTGTGTGTATGAGTGTATGTGTGTGTATGTATTTATGTGTATGTGTGTGCGTTTATGTGTGTATGTGTGTGTATGTGTGTGTATGTGTATGTGTGTATGTGTATGTGTGTATGTGTATGTGTATATGTGTGTGTGCGTGTTTGTGTGTGTGTATGTGTGTATGTGTATGTATTTTTATGTATGAGTGTGTATGTGTGTATGTGTATGTGTGTGTATTTGTGTATCTGTATGTGTATGTGTGTATGTGTATGTATGTGTATGTGTGTATATATGTGTATATATGTGTGTGTATGTTTGTGTATGTATGTGTGTATGTGTGTGTGTATATATGTGTCTATGTGTGTGTGTATGTGTGCATGTGTGTATGTGTGTATGTGTTTGTGTGTGTAAAGTAAAGTAAAGTAAAGGAACCTTTTCTACGCCTTAATGCGTATAGGACATATAGGGCTAGACCTATATTTTTATAGACCAATCGGCACAAGATGGGTGATGTGGTCAGTATCACGCCGGCCGCCTTCACTTTCCCGGGACTGCACCCGGTACCCACTCAAGGCTGGGTCGACCTGGGAGCCAAGGTCATTTCTGAAAAAAGTACTGCTCCGCCAGGGAGCGAACCCACGACCTTCCGATCCGCGGAGAGCGTCTAGCCGCTCTGCCACTGCGACTCCCTGTATGTGTGTGTGTGTGTGTATATATGTGTGTATGTGTGTGTGTGTGTGTGTGTGTGTGTGTCGTTCAACCCCACCAGACTGTACAACAAGTGACCACCACCTGGTGACACAAAGTGCCACCGTTCAAATGAAGATAACCCGGGCAGAAGTTTCATGAAACCCCGTTCGACCGTTAGATTACATTAGGGCCCCTGACTACAGCCGGGGTGGGGTTTAAAAAAACGAAACATTGCATCTCATATTTGCACTGGAATGTTGGTTAATTTATCCCAGTGGTCGATGGGAAAGTTTATACTGGTTATTTAGAGTGCTGTTCTGTGAGTTCTGGAGGCATGTACCAAGTGCGAGGTCGTGAAATAAATATTACATGTTAAAACAAAAACCACAGCACTAGGAAATTTGTGGAGGCTAAAAGAAATTAAAAGAAATACTAAACTAAAATTTGTTAATTCTAATGTCATATCAGTACTTTTGTATGGGGCGGAAACATGGAGAACAACTAAGGCAATTACTAATTAATTACAGACATTCATTAACTGGTGCCTGCGCCGAATAGAGGGAATTAAATGGTATGATAGAATAACTAATGTAGATCTTTGGGACAGAACTAAATAGGCTCCAGTGGACCAAGAGGCGAGGAAAAGATGCTGGCGTTGGATAGGACACACACTGAGAAAACAGGAGAACATCATAACTACTTTGCATTGGAACCCACAGGGGCATATGAATAAAGGAAGGCCAAAAAAAAAAAAAAAAAAACACACATGGGGAAGAGAGCTGGAGAATGAAGTTAGAAAGATGGGGAGGACATGGGGAGAGCTCCATGCAATGGCGAAGGCTAGAACGACTTGGCGTGAGTTGGTTGAGGGCCTATGTTCCATTGGGGGATAGAAAGGCAGAAGAAGAAAACAAAACCAAAGGGCCCTTTTCAACGCTTTTTACGTAATTGGGCACATAGGGCTAAACCTATATTTCATAGACGAATCGGCAGTCGGTGGATAGTGTTGTTAACGTCACACCGGCCGCCTTTACTTCTCAGGACTTTATTTGGTACCCATTTAAGGCTGGATCGACTTGGGAACCATGGTTATTTATGCAGAAACATCCAACTACGAGAGGATTTTAACCACGACCTTCGGATTCGCAGGCAATCGTCTGCCCTCGGCGGCTCCCTATTTGGCTTCAAGACGGATTTGGGCAACTGATCTGAGGGCCAAGCTCGATCCGACATATAGTGGGTGACTGGAAATGACCATAGAATTAAAAAAAAAAAGACGCTTGTCATAGTGACCACGTAGACCATAGATCGATGTGTACAAAAATGGCTTAGCATGCCCGAGAGGCATGTAAAAGGTTGTGGTAGTAATTGTTTCCCTCCAGGATTGCTGTATATAGGACTAACAACTCAAGGATGAGAATCAAACCGGTACAAATCTCAGAAATCCCATTCAGCCGTATAATATGATTATACTAGGGCACCGGATGGCTTCATAATAATCCGAATTCAGGTCCTGAAAGGGCATTCAGTTTGTCACAGGTAGGATTGCAGCCAGGAGGATTAGATATCAATGATGAGAATCCTACATATACATATCCAGGTAAGCCCCGTTCAACCTTGACATTATATTGAAACCGCCAACACCTACGAAGAAAGAGAAAGTCCGGACCAGATAGGGCTTAGATTTTGTTGTTGTTGAAAATATCCACATACCGAATGGATACAAGCAGTACTTTGTGGTGGTTTTCACCCGGACAAGACAGTGCAGTAATTTAGCGCGCTGAATACTCTATGGATATGGGAGACATCGTGAATGCCATACAAGAGACTAAGCGCTGTGGGGCTCTCGGTTTCGTGGATGATGATACTTAATAAAAAACCTTGGAGAGATAGTCAGAAAGAGATCAAAGCACTTATAGTCATGTCCGACGTTCCTTGAAAACGCCCGGTTTATGTCCTCCCGGCTGCTGGATATTAAAAAAAAAAAAAAAAGACTAACAGCCTGAGATTAAAAGATCTCAGCCTGGACGTTAACCAACAGGACCTGAAGGCGTGACACCGTAAGATTACAACTGACTCAGTGCTTGCGGTAGACCAACAGGCCACACCCAGTGGCATCTGCCTCGAGAACGCCTTGTCACGAATAATAACATGGGGTGAGATCTGGTGAATGGCCCCGCTGCGACTTAGCTAAATCATAAGATCTCCTTATGATGTGTTACCTTCTGATGCCAACATGGCCAAATGGTGTGCGATCAACGATCCCACATGTCCTCTATGCAGAGCTAAGCAGACGCTCGAGCACGTATTGTCCGAGTGCAGAAAAGCCTTTGGCCAGGGACGATGTACTGGGCACTAAAACAAAGTCCTAAAAGAGCTAGCGGACCTTGTGGACTAAGCTAGAATGAGGGCCAACGCGAGGGCCAGTCCTATCGCCGCCCCCATGCGCTTCATCTAGGCTAGGCAGATTTCTTAAGGTAAAGTCAACAAGGTCGCATACGCTCCATCTATACTTGACTGTGCGAGGGACTGGTTACTGGCTGTCGACCTGCCCGGTTTCGAAAAGTACCCAGAATCAATCTGAAAGACCGACCTGAGACCAGACATTGTTCTGCACTTTGTCGAAAAACGCCAGCTCATCCTTTTAGAGCTGACTGTGCCGTGCGAGTCGCGGATGGAGGTAATTCACCTCTACAAGCTCGAAAAGTACGGCAAACTCGTGGCCGGTCTGAGGAGAGAAGAAGCGTAAAAAATAAAAATCTTAGCTTTCGAGGTAGGCGCAGAGGTCTTATCTCCCTTTCCACATCCAATGTGCTAAGGCAGCTGAGTTTGAGAGGAAGTGAGCTGCTGAAAGAGCTTCGAGCTGGCTTGAGACTCAACGAAACGTCGTGAGAAATGGGCCTCGGTAGACTTGTCTGAGCGCCTAGAAAGGGGCTTCTAATTCCCTAAAGCTAAAGTGTCCGATAAATGTCTGCCAGTGTATCTCTGCCAAAGGCCAATGTCTAACACGTCCGATGAACCAGCCGTTAACCTGTCACTCTGGTCATTAAGGTAGTTGACTGATCTTATTTGTTAAGACAGAGACACTATAACATCAGATCGCACAATACCTGTTGCAAAGTCACCATATCGTTTTGTCCCTGTCCGAGAGTCCGATAAAGTGCAGCAGGAAAGAATGAGGCCTGGAGTCACTACCAGGTCGGGCCCTCCTTCCGAGATTGTCTAGGAAGTAATGGACCAAAACAATCGTCGACTAGAGATCTTTCTACTCATGACGGTGGACCCCTGTTGTGCATGATCCCCTGTTGAGCTTTTCTTATTGTACGTGGCTAGTCCACAGACAACCAGAATAGACTGGTGACTATCGGGATAGACCTTTTGATTAGCGTCGAGCCGAAAGCACATATGTACGGAATGGCAGAGAGCCAACGGAGTCTACATTCATAAGGAGCGAGACTCTTCCAGTCTATCTTATCTCGCTGTTGAATGTTGAGGGCAAGATATTCTTGTCCGTTATGACACACAGTTACACACAGTATTTGGTGGCAAATAAATACATAGACACGACGGTTGAGAAAGGTGGAATCCCGGGCGTTCCCTGGTGCTTTGAGCACGCGACCATGATCTGGGATAGTATCCAGAGAGCTAAGGCAGAGAGAAACAATATTTATTTGATTTGTTTGGACCTCCCTAATGCCTATGGGGCGGTACCCCATAAGCTACTGTGGCAGGGAACCAACAGTCTGCAAACAAATAAATCAGATTTTCAAAACGCATGTGCAGGCGTCACTCAGGTTCTGGAATACGTCTAAAGTCCAGAGGTGGATGAACAACAAAAACTTTCAACCGGAGTTTACAGCCAGTGATCTTCAAGAAGAACAAGAGGAAACCTGCTGACGCTATTTGACAACAACGATACGATGAAGGAATAAGTCTACTTCAACAAGACACACACAGAGTGAATCATTCAGTGGCAAATGAAAGCACAGACTTGCTGCTGACGTGTAACCTCAGAATACACTGTTTCTCCTGCAGGCCTGAGATTTGGCGGTTTGTTTACATCTGCTAGCTTTTAGACACTGATCGTCTGCTCTTATGGCGCCATGATGAATTTTTTTTTTAAACTTTCAAACCTATATCAAATTCCTAAGAAGCTGTAAGAGCACAATGGTTTTACAAAGTAATTCTTGAAGCATTTACTACTATAGGGATATAATGTGTCACAGCATCTTGTAACTTAGATTAAATTACCAATTATTAGAAATTTTATGACCAACAGTCGTCTTGTAAATTTACATTGAATATTTGTTTATTAATTGGTTATCATTCCAAATATATTATTTTATTTCTTCACATTCAACAATAACAATAATAACTATTTGGGAAAATTAAACAGGGCAATTGAGTTTCCGTGCGCCACCTATAATATAATATGGGGGGGGGGAGAGGGGGTTCTGCTAGGCTGGAGAGGACCCCAAGCCTACCAATTATTTTTCTGTGGTGATGCCTCTGCTGGGCTCATCCACACACAGACACAAACACACACAAACACACACAAACACACACAGAGTTGTATGCAGTCTGGTCGTTCCTCGCTGATCAGGCAGATGCCCTCTGACTACCTACTTATTGGAGGACGGTGTGATTATTCTCCCCCTTTCCCTCTTCCCGCCCCCACCCCACCCCCAGAAATGTGGTCCCGAAGTCATAAAGGAAGTAGCGAATTCGAACTCACGACCATGGGACAAAGAGGTAGGCGTTCAAGCCACATCGCTAAGGTGACAACTGTTACTACTGTCTAACCACTGTTTAGAGCAATATAGAGAGAGGAGCCTTGAGTCTGGGGATCTTTAGGACCGCTAGGCTAGTGCTGTCACCCCGGACTGTGCAGGTTAGAATGTTTTTAATTTTTGGAGGCCCCTGAGTAAACTCAATTAAATAGCCCTGTCATACAGCTTTGTCTTCACCGAGCTTTGAACAGACCAGACTGCTTCTCTGTTAGCAGCCCAAAGTGGACAATTTCGAAGCCAATGCCCCAACATTTTCTGGTGCCAAGTATCAGGGACACATCTCATACACTGAAAGATTTTAACATTCATCGTTCATTTAAAAATCATCTTCATCGCACATTGGACATGACTATAAGTGCTCCAATCTCGGCCTGGGTATGTCTCCAAGTGTTTTTAGGCTAACAACCCCCTTCTCGTTGATGTAACGACGTGTGACTCTTGCCTGGTTTTCCTGTCTCGCTGCTTTTAGTTGGTAAACCTAGGGTATGCTGTTTGTTCAGTGAAAAATCATTTTACACGAAGATGAAAGCCTCACAGTGTCATGAAAGTCTCTAGTACGGCATTGATGAGGTCTCCCCTGTACAAATGATTTTAACATATGTTGACAAAGTCTGTTGTGTCCTGTCTTTAGTCTGAATACAACACATTGTTCCTCTCTACAGAGGCGATAAAGCTAGTTTTGTGGGGGAAATTTGATGTGTATCTAGCCACCTTTCGCGGATACTAGATTGTAATAATGTCTCAGTCTCTTAACGGGTTAAGTCACTATTTGATTGTACCACGTCTGGCCAGACTGTCCGCTATTACATTGCCTTCCAATCCACAGTTACCTGGAATAAATTGCAGAACAGGTTGGTCTACTAAAGCGTGCAGAACAGGTTGATCTACTAAAGCGCTTAAGTGAATCAGCTGTTGGGGCATATTTACAAACTGCGTGTCATTTGGGTTAACAATTGTTTGTAGAATTCGACCTAGCATCTGCAAGAATTCTAAGAATATCTTGTACAAAGATGAGGAGTATTACTGACATCTTGAAGGATCTGAACATCAAGGAAGATTGGCTAATAAACAGCATCCTGTTTCGGAAGCTGAATTATTCTGGTCATATCAAGCGCTATGACAGATTGGAACAAAATTATAGTGGAGAGTGTGGTACCAGGAAGGAGGGGCAGAGACCGACCGACCCGAAGATAGGCACAGGGTATAAGCGACTCCTTGAGTATGAAAGTGCATGAGGCAGGAGAGCTGGCGAGAGACCGAATTTCTTTCAGGCAGACCTTGATGAGAGCGACGTTCCGCAAAGGACCTGCTACATAATCACGATGATGATGATCTGCAAGAAAGACTACTCGGTTATGTTTGCTGTACTGTTGTCTGTTCAAGAAAAAACAAGCCACTGCAATGACATCTGCCTCTGCTCTGTAACTTGAGGAATATGAACCTGTTGGTATAGCTTGTTTAATCGTTATAACCATTTGGGAGAGAGTCAAGCTAATACGATGTGGAGCACAAATGACGAGCTGCATGCGATAGCAAAGTATAGGGCGACCTGACGCTAGTTATTTGAGGGTCTATGCTCCACTGGGAGGTGGGGGGGGGGAGGGGGGGGGGGGGGGTAACAGAGTAGAAGAAGATTAAGAGTTTGTTCTAAAAAGTTGAGAGGGGAAAATTTACTTCACAAGTAATAACTACACTTGCAGAAAACATGTAGACACTTACAGCTTTCATGACAAACTCAGATTTTCGTTGGAAAGTGTGGATATATGATGAAAGAAGTCATGTATATCTTTACGAGTAACGATAAGCGTATGGCAGCAAAGGCAGGCGGTGCACTCCTTTTGATTTTAAAGAATCATCTAGTAATGTAGTTCTTTTGAAATTTTAATATTTTCTGTGATAATTTTTAGATTTTTTTTCCTCCTCCTCCTCCTCCTCCTCCTCCTCCTCCTCATTATAATAATAACCATCATCGTCGCCATCATCCTCCACAACTGCTGCCAAACATAGTGGTTGGATAAATGTGTGTGGCCCAGTCACTGGTGTACTTACTGTATGGCACTTAGAGTAGAAGTAGAGGGTCCCCCTTTAAAGGTCACACACACACACACACACCCACCCACCCACACACACACACACACACACACATTTTATTTAGATACCATTTTCACTTTAAACTGGAGACTTTTCAAATCAAACTGGAAGATTTTCAAACCACCTAGGGCGTTTTTCAAATCAAACTGAAC